>JAUZNJ010000011.1:270901-296403 GCA_034780135.1 Jordanella pulchra | reverse complement strand
TGGTTCAAACATTGTATCCTGAAGAAGGTGCCGTGTATCTGGTGAAAGATTGGTTTGATGAACATGAAAGTGAAGTTAACATCTCCCATGGCCTGCACAGTCACCAGATCTAAATATTATTGAGCCACTTTGGAGTGTTTTGGAGGAGCGAGTCAAGAAACATTTTCCTCCACCAGCATCACGTCGTGACCTGGTCACTATCCTGCAAGAAGAATGGCTTAAAACCCCTCTGACCACTGTGCAGGACTTGTATATGTCATTCCCAAGACAAATTGACACTGTATTGGTTGCCATAGGAGGCCCTACACCATACTAATAAGTTATTGTTGTCTAAAACCAGGTGTTTCAGTTTCTTTGTCCAACCCCTGTATTTCAATAATCGATTAATCATGATCAATACGATTAATTGTTTCATCCCTAGCAGCCAGACATGTTACTCAAGTAGGAGTTGCTTTACTGAAATAATAATATTACTAAAGCAACATTATTTTGCAAGAGTAACTCATCTACCTAAATTACATCAAGAGGGCTTTTATGAACTTGACTTAATAAGAAAGTCAAAGAAAAAGCCAAATCACCATCTACAGCAAACATTAAATCAATTGGATGATTCTTTGGCTGAAACCACAGCTGAGCAAAAATATCAAACCTGCCAATCTTACATTTAGCAAAAAATATGTTGATGATGCTCTAAATATTTTGTAAAATCCTCTGTAGAGTTACAAGTTCTTTTTAGATGGTGCCTGTTCTATGATATTTAGAATAAGCAGGAGAGTCCGGACTACTGAAGGTCAACGCTGCACAATGTACTACAACAGACAAAGCTGCTCTGACTGCAGAACATGGGCAAAATAATGCAGTCCTATTCAGAAGATTTGGACAAAATCCCTCCACAGGAATAAAAAGAGTAACTTCCAGTTATCACAGAGCCTCAGTGGAAGTTCTTCCAACCCTTGTTGGCACAACGGGTTTTTAGTTGCTGTCCCGGTTTTCAAGGGCAGTAACCTTTTCCATTAAGGGCTAGGTTGGTTTAAAGGCAGTTTTACCTGAAACAATATCGTCATCTAAAAACATTTTTTTGTTCTTACTCTAGTTATCTCCATCTGAAGCTGGTTTGATGATTTTAAATGTTTACATTAAGCTGACAAAAATGCAGAAACAGAAGGAATTTTTAAGGTGATAAACACTTTTAGGACTGTAAACTGGTAATGTTCAGAAGTAAACATGTTGCTGCAAAATTTGTAGACCAACGGAGTACATTCATCCAAAGAAAATATTGAAAATCACGTGCCTGTGTATATATATGACTCATGTGCTATTGTTCTGTGGAAATGATAATGCACGCTTTCATGTGTGCACGAAGGTGAAAGCAGATGTCAGAATTATTCCATTCATGCTGGGGAAAAAGTGAGGCAGCGTGATGGATGCACACGAGACAAAAATGGGTAAAAAAAAAAAGATAAAGAAAGTTCAGTCATGCAGTTTCAGTTGAGTCTAGTTACTGACACTTTCCACTGCATCAAGTTTCACAGATCAATGGCCGCTATCTGACTAGTATGCAAATGAAACAGAGATCATTAGACTTTTGGGAAATAAGGGCAAGTCATCGATTATATTATTTATGAGCCTAATTAATCTCTGAAGGGGAACCTCTTTCACTATTGGACATTGTAGCATGTGGGGGTCCATCTTTAGGAATGGCATCAATCACCTGCTGTCCAGGCAATTGTGTGTGACAAGGCACAGTAAAGTACCTGAGCTCCACCTCTTCTTCAGGCCCTTGGGCTCTAAATTAATTGAAAAATTCAAAGCCCTCACACTTATCTCTCTTTGAGAATGAGATCAACAGCCAGATCCTCCCGCGACAGCGCCGGGAGAGAAGGGTGCCTCTAACAGCACAGAGCAGCTCTTCTCTTTTCTTGTACTTTCTTATTGCAGCACTCTGTGCAAGAAAAGCACAGCTATTTTTACAGCAGCTGGCAGAGTGCTCAGATGAGCAAACAAAGCTGCTCAAAGAATAGCAGAGAAACGTTCATGTAGAAATTTGTTTTAAAATCCCCCCCCCCCTCTCCACCGGATTTAGATAATGAGTAAGATGTCAGCTTTTATGCGTCTATTCTCCTCTGTGTGTCTCGAAGCACTTGTTAGCCATATTAATGAAAGTAGTCCAGATCGCACTAATTATGTCTTCTCTCTTAGGTGATCCTGGGCAGCATGTGCGCCGCATTGAAATGTGTGAGAAAAATATCGGAGATGAAGGTGTATTTTGAGGAGAGTCAAAGAAAAAAGTGTGGGAGAAGCAACTGTGACGAACTATCATGATTTGCGAACACCTCACAATGGCGTTGCGTGTCGTGCTCTTTTGCCTTTTCTTCTATCAGGGGGAAAGCAGCGATATTTCAGAGGCCGCTGGCCTTTCGGAGGAAGATGGGGACTTGCGTGTGATATCAAGCAAAATGCAACAAGTCTTACCTCATCCGGAGTCCACAGATGTCTTGTTTGAGCAAATCAAAGAACTGGAAAGGCATTGTCAGGATGCAGAGGCTGATGTAATACCACTGCCAAGCCAAGCTTTTCAAATAAGTGGCAACAATCCAGCCAAGAAAATGGACTCACTAGGCCTCTCTGAAATGTCTGTTACATCCTTTATGACAAAACTTAGAACTGAAGTCACTGTGAATAGTAACAAAAGGAACAGTATGACTTATGGGGGTTTAATTGATGATCATGAGGAAGATATGTCCTCTGAAAACCGAGTTCAGCCTGGAAGGACCCTGGGAGGCTCTGAACTGGTAAGAGAGTCTGAAAGTCATCACTTAGACCGGAGTCCTCGTCGCCGCAGGAGCTGGCTCTGGAACCAGTTTTTTGTGATCGAGGAGTACAGAGGGCCAGAGCCTGTGCTCATTGGCCGGGTAAGCTGCTTTTGTCACCAGTCTGCACGCAATGTGAATCTTCTGCATGTATTTCTGTGAAATTATGTTTGTAACCCATTCCTGAGGGCATTACATTTTATTTATTTATTTATTTATTTACAACTGCACTGTCATTGTATTACTCATGCACAGAATAATTTAATCAACGCAAACACAATTGTCCGCTGTGCTTGGTAGAGGCATTTGTATGTTTGCATTATCCATGCAGTGGAAGTGCACAACTTTTCACTCAGTTTCACTTAGTGTTCATTCACAATGTGTCTTGCACTCAATGTCTCTGCTTTTACGCTTCAAGGTTTGCCCGATGGACTGTGACATTTCCCACCAGAGTGTAAAGGAGAAATTGTATCCATGTATGTATGGTGCTGTGAAAAAGTGTTTCCCTCAATGCAGATTTTTTTTTTCTGCCTTTGCTTTTTTTGTCGGTTTTATGTTTTAGATCATTATCCAACTTCCAATTTCAGACAAAATAACCAGTTGGATTTAAATTATCAATAGGAATAAACTATCCAAGCAATGAAAAATGTGTTGGCCTGTACTGGAAAGATTTAAAAATCTTAAAACTATTTCCACAGCTGTTAACCACAGAGAAAACAAAAACAAACTTTCCTAGAAGTAAATGGCTAATCATTAACACTGTTGACTTTGTTTCTCTCTGTTAAGGTCAAAATTTGTGATTTAACAATAAGACAGAGAGAACAGACAAGAACGGTCCAATGGGGGAGCTATAGGGTTAAAAAAAACTATTGAAAAGAAAAATATGTCAAGACAGTCTCATGTATGTCCTAAAAACATCTTGACGATCGCTAAGTTGATAAAATGGAAAGAATATAGGATAAAAATAATTATTTAACATTTATGGTAGGTCCCAAATGTATAAGTATTTAACTTTGTTAACTTTGCCAATGGCAAAAATTCTGCACCAACAGGCATAGTAGATTAAAGTCACGTGAGATGGAACTCAGGCGTTAGTGATCGAGCTAAGAAACAGCTTCTTCTCTGCACTACATTTAACAAGTTCAAGTCAACAAAAAGAGCGTGAACAACAGCAGAGATTTTAAGTGTTAAAAAAAGGGGCTCATAAGCCACATAGAGGTTGCAATATTTCTTATGAATGTTTGTTAACCTTTGGTTGGCATTTGCTTATGACCTAGCAGTCAGCTGGCAAAGAGTATGAAAAGAGAGTGGGCAAGTTCGCCAAGTTATTGACTTGCCCAGTCAGAGTATCGAATGTTATATTGAGATGAAACAAGCCATGTATTCTAAAAACAATCAATTGCTTCTGAATTTAATAAATGATGTAAATAATAACAGACCAAAGTTTCTCCACACAGATAAAAGACTGTGCATGGCAGTCCTCACACCATTGAAGACAGATGTAGCTACGGGTGGCAAGAACCAATTATTAGCATTAGGATGGATTTTTTGACTTTCTAAGTAAAATGACAACTTAAAAGGGTGTTCTACTAAGTCAGGTTAGCATTGATATTAAAATTTGTTTGATGTTCTGAAACATGGGAGATTAAGAAAAGCCAAAACAGAAATCTCTGTGTGACCAAACATTTTTTTTCCAAATGCTGTGTGATATTTCTAAAGAACAGTTTTGTCCTCAGCAAGCTTAAATTAAAATGAAGAGTTAAACTGAACTTGTACATTTAGAAAGAACTCTGAACTGTTGCCCAGAAAATGTTAGCCATGCTTGGGTTAGGTGGTTAAATTGGGGTGCCAACATCGGTGTCATTTAGACCGTGAACCCAGTGAGCACACTCCGACCACTCTCCGAAATGGCCCATTTCGTTTCCATTACTTTTTAAAAGCATAATTTGTTAAAAATGCCCTGAAAAATGGCTTCTGGGGAAAAAGAGGTTTTGAGTGGAAGCACTTCTCCCTTGGGTGTGTGAGAGAGGAGAGGACCTGCGTGCTATCACAGCCACAGTAAAGTACATGCCACAGGCGGCAGGGTATAATAGTCAATGCCAGCATGTCCACAGACATAGGTTGCAGATTATTGGTGTTAGCAGGCTACACGGAAAGCTCAGTGTTTATGAACTTGCCAAATGTTAAAAACCACCCTTCACCATCAGAGCAGTTTGCAGGCTTGTAGCCAGAAAATTCAGAGCTGCAGTTTGATGATGCAAAACAGAAGTACACAACTGCTATCAAGTACTGCAAATTAAACCTTGATTGCATTACATTTAGTCATTACTCTTGAATTGTTTATTAGCTACCAAAGTAAGTAGAACTAAAGAACAAGGGAATATAGATAACAGTAAAAGTTAATTGTAATTTATTTTTAGGAAGGGGCTGTGAGACAAGAATCCTTTATTTTCTTTTTTTCTAAATAGACTTTAATAAACCTCAAACTGCCATTTAATTAATTTATAATCAATGTAGAACACTCCTAGTGCCTATTATTTATATGGTGTCATAAATCTTAATTCTTCTTATAAACAGATATGTGTATAATGTAGATTTATCAGAAATTATCTGTATTTATTGTACAATACTTTTTGTACAATAATACAATTTTTTGTAAGAATGGAAAAAACAAAACCTCAGGACACCTAGTGATGAAACGAAGATTATGTTCATAATAATTCTTAGTATTTATTGTTATTTTGATGCATTGTCTAAAAATAAATCCAGATAAGTCCCCAGAATGTCAGCTATTCTTTAAGTTTAAGACTGAATTATCACTAATTATGTCTGTGGTGTTGCTCAAATAATTTAATTAAATTATTTTTAGATTTATTGATTAAGCTGTGTAGTAAGCCTGCAGTTAGCTACTCTTTAGAAATCAGTGCTGCAACTAATGCAACGAATGATTATTTTGCTGGTCGATCTGTTTATTATTTTTCCAATTAATCGATTAATAATAAAAAAAATCCTAAAGAAGATGTTTGTACAGAATTTAAACCAGCTGAAACGAAAACTTTTCCATTTGAAATTCTGGATCGAGTATATTGACATACAAACATTTTTTTTAATCTTAAATGCAAAATATTTATATTTTTCTAAATAATTTTGGAATAATTACTCCTCTGAGTGGGTTGCTCTGTCAGCTAAAGGCATGTTTTAGGGTCTATACTCCAGTTAATCGATTACTAAATTGCTTTACAATTATTTCAATAAATGATTTATCAACAGTTAATCTTAATAGAAAGGTTAACTGTAGATTCAATAAAGAGTGATAAGTGGTGCCAGGCTAGTTTGCAGAACATGAAAAATATGTCCACTGTGTAAAGTGTAAAAGCCTTCTTAAAGTCAGCTAATTTATCTAGTTGTTCAGGAACAAAATGCAAACTAACTGGCACTCCGGAGGCACATGGTAAGTTTTTATAGATTTTAATGAGATCCTTCAGGTTGCTAAAAAAAAAAAAAAACAGGTGACGAAACATAGAACTGAACCAAGGATCTGATGAATAGTGGAAAATGACTGAGACTGTGAGTAGAGGGGAAAACAGGTGCAAATGGATGAACAAATAAGGAAATACAGATGCTGACAATCGACTAATTAACAGAAGACTCTGGCTGAGGGAGAGACAGTAGAGCAAGAATAAACACCTGAAGGAATAAATGAATAAAAACAGAAATAATGACTAACAAAATAAGAAAAGACAAAACCAACTAAAACAGTTAATAAATAAGCAAGAAAAATAAACTAGAAAACAACTGGCAAAAAAAAAAATGTAATTCTAACAGGATAAATCAAACAGATGAGATAAGTACACAAAAAAACTAACACCTAAAGTTTACAATAAAATTATAAGAAAAATTGCTAAATGAAATCAAAGACACTCAAACCATTAAACTTAACTTGCCTGAATAAATTAACGGAGGGGAATCTATCAGTAAAGAGCTACTACATCCATCTTCTGCTTCATCCGTCAGGGTCGCGGTTGGGCCGGTGCCTATCTAGACTATGGGCATAAGGCGGGGTACACCCAGGACAGGAAGGCAGTCTGTTTGTACAAAGACGTACAAACGTGCACACATACTTACACCTAGGGACAATTGAGGGATGCCACTTAACCTAACAGTCATGTTTTTTGGACTGTGGGGAAGCCAGAGTACCCGGAGAGAACCCACGCATGCATGGGGAGAACATGCAAACTTCATGCAGAAAGACCCCAGGCCGGGACCAAACCCAGAACCTTCTTGCTGCAAGGCAACAGCGCTAACCACTGTACCACCGTACAGATCGACCGATGAGAATCGTACTGTACATGGTCAGTTACCCTCTCTATGTTCCTACAAAACAGTAGGTACATCCCATAATTCATTCAGAGAGAACTGAAAATATATGTAAAAAATTTCATTTTTTTTTAGCTTGCTTTCGAATTGTCCTTATGAACAACTTTACAATGATATAGTATGAAACAGTAGTTTCTAGCCCTTCAGCAGGCATAGACAAAGCTAGTTTAAAGATGGTAGTTAGGGCAATGGACAATGGCAACACATTGCTGCAACTACCTAGTTATTTAACATCAAATTGAGCTGTAAAGGTTTAATTCAAGTTGTTGATATACTACATCAGGAAAAATAGTCAAGTGAAACTGTTGTAAAACATTTGAATAAGCCAATAATTTGAAAAAACTATGGTGATCAAAAAAGGGTTTTATTTTCAAAAAAATTACTGTTTCAACTGTCCCTTGTGTTTGTTGCATGTGGTTGAACAGAGATTGTCAGACCTTTGTTCAAACACATGTTACTTCTTTCACATTAGGATTTTAAATGTTGCACTTGTCTGGATGTGTAATGGACAGATGTAAATTTATTATGTTAAAATATTGTCATTTGAATATAAATATCTTATATTATAAATATCTAAAACGTAAATCTGTTGCAACCATACCTGCTCTCCCTGACTGTTTTAGTTAATATTAGTAATATAAACACCTGTAACTGAACATGGTGACACAAGAGGGACAATGTCATGTTAGCAGGTTTTATCAATCTAAAATAATGTTAAAGACTATTAGATATTTTATTAATCCAGTGTTATTAATAATCAGTGTTATTAAAAATAACACTGATTAAAACAATTTCCAATTAAATCTCACATCTGAGTAAAATAAAATGGACACTGCTAAACAACCAACAGATTAATTTAAATTGAATTTTTTTTTTATTTGGTTTAATCTTTTGTCTTTTTAGTTTTATTGGTAAATTTTGCCAAGTAGAATTTTCCAGTTTTCAAATACTAACTTTGCGTTTCATTATCCACGGATCTTGATTTTAACCAGTTAAAAAAAGCTGCAGTTTTTAAGCTTTTAGACCCTATCAATACTCGATCCATACTATCAGCGTATTTGCACATATGCAAGCAAATATTCATCCAGGTCACCATAAATAATGTAATGATGGCACTTAAAATATTTATTCCTAATTTAAATTACCAAAGAATGCTAAACTACATCTTTAAAAAAATATTTAATTAATTTTCTAAGACAATTGGATGCTTTTTACATTCTCTCCGTTAAACTGCTTGTCTGACATCATCATCGGACATGATTAGAAGAGTCTGGCAAGGTGTGTGTATTTGCCTTTTAGTTGTTTCTTTCTGTAGATTAACTATATAACATAATTTTAGAGTGAAAAGTAAAAATAAAACTCCAAAAAACTAGATCTATGGAAAATACCGGTACAAAGCCGAAAAAGTTAGCTCCTGGAATTAGCGTAGGATCCTCATTTCCAGGACATATGAGTCTCAGATGAGTGATAAAAAAGAAAGGATTTAAATGCACTTATTATTTTTTAGAAAATAAACTGTATGCCATTTAAAAATTGTTGTCTAGTACCCTTACTATTGTCAGGGAGACAAGAAATGCATTTCGGTTGCATGTGCACATAAACAGATGGTATGGATGGTGCTACCGATACGGATCGGGTAGTTAGACGCCCTCATATTCTCCATGGTCATTACAGCAACTGTTACAACAATATGAATGACAAAACTAATGTTCTACATGGTACTCTGCGCATATACTCAGCACTGACATATGTTGTCCTTTAAACACAAGAAGTGCCTGAACGACTGATGCTAAATACATAATAAAAACATTCTACAGTCAAAGTAAGACAGTTTAACTACTCTGATTAGGCCAGCATCTTGAATTCAGAGATCAGTTATCCTCCAGTTTCATAGAATTTCCCACTTTTAATTCTGACTTTTGAAATTTACCCCTTGGAGGTTGGAAATTCCAAGGACAATTTGAATGCACCTTAAGCCTCTTGTGATGATTGTTGCATAACTGCTTATGGTAAACTCATACCTCACAGTGTTCTGCTCAATAAGTTGCCAAATACACAGAGCATGAGGATAACTATGAGTTAAATCAGCATAAGCAGAAGACAACAGCTGCTATCGATGCTTTGTTTTAAGAATTTGGGAAAAAATATGCTTTTTTTTATTCTTTGGGATTTTTAGCTTTCAGGGATGTCAAGGAGAAAAAAAGATACTTATAGACATACTTCATGCTATTCTTTCTTTTTAATTATTTTCCTGTTGACAAAATGAGGCATTTTTGTCTCATTTGAGGCTGCATAACAAACCTGTTCCAGAAACCCTTTAGTTCAACTGTAAAAAAAGTGTATGAATACTATAACAGCTTTCTAACTTACAATATGACATTTAGGCATCGTTGCGATAAAAGGGGTAGAAGTTACTTTACTTTTAATGGCCTCAAGTTATTGCTGTCAAAACACTAAAGTCTCAGACTGCGAAAGATTTCTATTTAAAAAACATTGATTCCCCCCAGGTTTGTCAGAAAATATCAGCATGACGTGACTGACTTGATTTACGTATCCTGATCAGCTTGCTGGTGCCTTATATTCAGTTCTTTAAAAATATATTAAACCTCAGAGGCATGTGTTCTGGTCCAAGTTTTAAGCATCACATCTTGGTCACCTCTGGCTCCTTAGTGACAAAACGTTAAACTTTAGTTTAGCCCCACACTGAATAAAGCTGCATTATATACTGAGTCATGGTGTTCAGGATTACTCAGCATTTAGTCTATAAAAATGTATCCATACCTTTTTGACATTTTAACATCTACAAATACCCTTTAATTTGTTTTATTCTTTTATTTTACAGACCAACACAAAGGGTTATGTTGAACATGATCTGCTTTCTACACCCCTAAATACAATTAGAGCAGAAAATTCCCCTCTGAGGAAAGTTAATTAGTAATCAGAGTTCACCTGAGTGGAATTTGATTTAATTTATTATAATCTAAATTAGCCAGCATTGAAAGAATTTCACATGAAAGCCTTGTAGATGTTGGATGTATATTGTAGAAACACTACACAAGCTTTACCACCCTGAAGACATAAAGAAGGTGTCATGAAGACATTGCGTTATATAATATAAAGCTGGCAGCATTATGTCTTATAGGCATGTTTGTCTTTGCTTTGAACAGGAAAGCCTTTCTAAGTATGATTAATAAGGATGAAAACCTGTTTAAGTGGTCTCACTCACTCACATTAGCTATCATAAAACAAAACAAAAAAGTGAATGGATTGAAATGTATTTGGATTAAAAAAGAAAAAAAAAAAATTAGATTGGGCCATTAATGTTCACATAATCTATCCGAATAAAGCTACTACTGAGATTCAGAATATTCAACCAACCAGAGCAGAAGCGTGTCAGTTTGAGCAGGGGGCATGTTGCCTCATTTAGAAAGACTTGATCCTGAGAAGTACATGCGTGCTGATCAGATCATCATTCATAATTAACCACCTCTCTTGGTCGGATCACAGTTTTATTCCAATCCTACTAAATCAGATCAGAATATTCTGATTGTCATGTTTACAGGACACATTTTTAGTCCAATCAGTCATTAATGATGTCCATGTAAACTTAGCTTCATGATGAGAAAAAGAAATAAAAAGAAGCAGGAAGAAGCATGGCTTCAATGCACTCTAATATTAACATAATAACAATATAAAGGAGCCCAAACCGAAGGATAAACTCCCTCTTACAAAACAAACACTTTCTCTAAATAAGTCAGATAGCCAAACTGCCGTCCTGTGCCTGCTTACTCGTCACAGCACCAGAAGTAATCCCTCTCATCTCCAGCATTGCACTTTCATTGGAGTAGAGGCAAAGCATCATTCTGAAAGCCAAATTTTCTAGTTCAATTAATTTGTTAGCCACATGAAAATAAAAAGGAGTTAAAACAGGCAGTCAAGCAAATCTTTGCCTCCGGTTATTTTGAGAAGTTCATCCTCTGGAATGTTCTCCATCCTAATCAGTGGTAAGAATGCTTGATGCATAAATCCACGAGGAAAATGGAAAAAAAATGTTGTTTTTTGTATTTTCTGAGCATTTCATTTTCCTGAGATGCAGCTCAGACAGACCCCTTATATCTGAACAGCTCTACCCCCGCTCAATGCATCACACACTTGAGATTTGACAATGGCCGACACTAGCAGCCTTCATCAGCTATCAGAGACGTGGTGGAGATGATTTAGCTCTCGGCACACCTGAACCGTCCAGTCCCCGAGGTTTGCTTGTATTATTTCACAGTGAGGAACTCTTCTCTAATGCAGCTGTTGGCAGCCTCAGAATACCTGGAGCAGGCTTCCATCAGCTGTAACACTAACAGGGAATGCTGCCAGCCACTTTGTAGCTCGTAGTAAACCATATAGTGACAGTCGAGATTGGATCCTTACCAGAGCCGTATACGCCTCATAAATGTTTAATTTCCCTCTCCAGTTGTTATTGATACAGGCAGGGAGGGGTGTTAAAGCAATCAGTAGTAACAAGGGGTGCTCATGCCTTTTGTCTTCATTTTAATATTCATGTAATAAAATGCTGCTGCTGTGTGGAAGAATTGGAAGCACAAGGTTTACCTCGCTAAAGCAGCTCACTTTGTTTTCCAGAAATAGATGAAATGAGGTGAAGAGAGCTATCACCAGCTCAAATCACAGGTGCCTCAACCTGAGTTAGAAGATGCAAGTTTGTCTGCCTAAAGAAGCGGAAATAAACCCGGAGGTGTGTGTAGAGCACCAATTAGGAGAGGGGGGGTAAAAAGAAGAAGAGAAAGTGAGAGGAGATGGTATCCTTCTTTTCTTGCTTTGTTTGGACTTGGATGGATAAATTTCTTCCCCACCGTGAGAGTGTTTTTCCATGCTGACTGTGGCGCAGCAGGACTGAACCAGCAATTAGGCTGTGAGGAGAGAGGAGGTCTGGTTTGGAAGTAGGAGGCAATGGAGGAGGGGGGGAGGCGAGGAAGGCACAGACTTCAACAAAGATGTCTCTGGTGGTGAAGAGTGGGATCAAAGCTAGTTTTAAGGAAGAAAGGATGAAGAGGATGTGGGTGCAGGAAAGAATAAAGAAACTAGCATTTATCTTGCTGGTTGTTGTGTACATAACATTACGGGAGTATATAATCCCCCACCCTCGCAGAATCCATATGTTGGTTTTCTCTCTCAAGTATGCATGCTTTATCTTGTTTTCTGAGCATAAATTGTCATGCAGAAGTATTTAGACTCTTTGATTTTTTTTCATAATATGTCACCTTACAAACACAAACTTTAATGTAGTTTGTTAGGATTATATGTGGTAGAACCACACTAAATTCCAATGCATAATTGTGAAATGGAAGGGGGATGATGCAATGTTTACCAAATGTCTTACAAATGCAAATTTTAAAAGTGTAACATACGTTTTTATCCAGGACTTAAAACCTTTATACCCCTACAGAAATCCAAAGCAATGCATTGTATTCAAAAGTCAGTTCCACCTGTATGTGTTTTATTGTTGGTAAAATTACCTCTGAAAAAAAAGGTTATGTTTTTAGCCAAGTTTAAGTGTGTGTCTCTCCGTCATTGTACTGGATAACTTCAAAAGTTAGGAATGGTTTTTTAATGACATTTTTACCAAAGGTGTACCTTAGTGCAAGGGACAATCCTTTAAGTTTTTGTGATGATGGTGACTATTAATAGCTTCAGCATCAGAATCAAACAAGTCTGAAGACAAAAACACAGGAAAGGTGAGCCATTCCTCGCTCGAAGGCTTGATCTCCTGATCAAACAAGACAGCAGAGTGCAGACTGAATGGAGGATGTGAGAGCAGAACAAACACCAGAGGCTGCAGGGACACAATTTGCTTTATTCTTAAATTGATAAAGTGATTTTAAAGACATTTTTTTACAAAAGGTGCACTTCATGCTGTGGAGCAATTCATTAAAATTTGGTGATGATCCAGATCACGTGTGACTTTTAGCTATAGGTGTAAGTTACAATATGGGCCAAAATTTTTGGTCACAAGACACAAATTGAGGGGTCATAGTATTTATTTTACAATCATTATGATGCAATCACTGGGATACTGTATGTGGGTAGCAAAAATATATCATGAAAAACATAAAGGTCAATTTCCCATGAAATTATTAAATTGAAAAAAAAATTATCTAAAACATGATTCAAATATTAAATATAATATTAAATGTCCCATTGAATAAATAAAAAACATTTAAAAATATTAACTGGATATTTATTATCAGTTTAAACAACTGGGAAAACTATAGAAAAGAAGAACTAATCTCTAGACATTTTTCATCCAATCTGGTTGAGCAATTTTTACAAGGGAAAGGCAGGTGTAATTGCAGCAAAAGGTGGTTCTACAAAATATTGATCTGTCTAAATAAATGCATGTACTCCATGCATGCTTTGCTTTTCAGTTAAAAAAAATCAAACTATGTATCATTTTTCCTTTTAACTAGACAGTTATACCCCACTCTGAGTTGTTCAACCACATTTAATCCCAATAAAAGGTGACAATAACAAATGAGGGAAAGGGGAGTGAATGCTGTTTTAGCCAATGTATACATTCTAGAGTGTAGACCATTGTGGCGAGTTGTTCGCACTGTTGCCTTGTGGGTTTGAATCTCAGCCTGGGGGTCTTTTTAATTTGTCCCTTTTTTTCTGAAATTTGGGCCTCTTCCAAAAACATGGCATATTAGGCTAACTGGCTACTCAAAAAATGCCTTTTTCCCTTGCCGTATGAGACTGCATGTGTTGTTTTATCTTGGTGTTTGTGTGTTGCCTCATAAAAGGCTTGGAAAATTCAGTTTAGGCAACTGGATGTGAAGTTTTATTGTCCTTTTATGTCCAGTTGCCAGTTGCCTAAAATGGATTTTCCAAGCTTGACCATGACCGGGATGTCTGAGAACCTTCACAGATATCTCATAAAAGACATGCAACTTTTATCCAACCCCTGGAGGTAGTCAGAATAGACAGAGGATGGATGGTGTCATTTGAACTAACTAATTCTACCTTGGTAGATTTGTCTACTTCTTTGTTCATCGACACGTTTCATGGTAGCATATAAAAAAATTCCTTGAATAAATGTGCTAAATTGGCACTAAGATTTGAAGACAAACAGTGCTGCATCTGCATTTTGAAGTCAAGGCTTTAGTTCTTTTGAGTATCTGGGGTCTGCAGCCGAGGTTGTGAGTAAGCCTTGTGGATTATAAACATGTGCAGATATGCCTTGAGGACAGAGAGATGTGAGAGTCTCTGGTCAGAAGGCTAGACTTGATGAAGGCTGAGTAATCTCTATGTCTTCTATTTCTGTATGTTTGGCCTTTTACCTCTCTATCTGTCTCACTGATATGCTCTCTGCCATTAATCACTGAACCCAGATTTTGCACAAAAGAGCAAAATAAAAAAAAAATGGAAGGGGAGAAAAAAATAGAGTTAGATGAAGGGTGGGGGGCCTGAGAAATGTGAGCAGATGGGCAATCTGTGTAAGCGAGGTTACTTGATGAAAAGAGGAGAGAAACAAGAGGGCGAAAGAGGTGGTTTATAGGGTGGAGGCAGCGTTAGGCAGATGGATTTGAAGTAGGACAAGAAAGAGGCAGATGGGTAGAACGGACTGAAAGATTTTACAGATGGATACTGGCTGCAATTGCAGGATGTGTCTGTGATTATACATACATGACATTTGCAGGGCCACTGTCCACATCAGTGTTGATTTTCCTCTGAACGAAACCCCCAGTGGCATGTTTGGTCCAGTGAGTTAATTAGCTGCATGCCTCAGTACTCACTCTGGTCCCATATGTATGTTCCACACCTGGTGCCATTCCTCTCAGATTCACAGAGCACATCCCATCTCAACACGATTTACCCATTCACACAGTCTGGAATTGCTTTTGCATGCCAGATAAATAAGTGGGTGTTAATGAGTGATACCTGCATCAGCAACCCATGCTTGATCTTGCCTGAAGGTGTTGCTGGGATTGTTGTCTGTTTTTTGTTTAATTTTCCAGCTGCACACGGATATGGACAGAGGGGACGGGCGAACCAAATACATGCTGGAGGGGGAGGGAGTCGGCTCTGTGTTTGTTATAGACGGCAACACAGGGAACATCCACGTTACCAAGTCTCTGGACAGAGAAGAGAAGGACGAGTATCGTCTCATAGCGACGGCCACTGACCGAGAGACCGGCCGTGCCCTGGAGCCCTCCTCGGAGTTCATCATCAGAGTGCAGGACATCAATGACAACCCGCCTGTCTTCCCCAGTGAGCCTTACGTTGCCATGGTTCCAGAGATGGCCAACATAGGTACGGCGCCAAAGGGGCAGAAAAGTGATACTGGTGCCTGAATAATTGGTGGGTTTATAATGTCATGGGCGTTGTCCTGTTGGGAGGTCAGCAAATTTTCTTGATGTCGATGTTCTGGTCGGTACATCTGCAGTGATCCGTAAAAAAAACACAGAAATTTCCTGCATCACTAAAAAATGATCACTTAACACTAGTGGTTCCCAAACTTTTCTTACTGGGCCTCCCTTTAGGTTACAAGAAAGTTTTTGGAGCCCCAAAATTAATACAGCCTACTTTTTGAAACTTGAACAATACAAAGTCAGCATCAGTAAATTATGTTATGCAGCAAAGAAAAAACAGACTGCTATAAATCACAAGACTACCACCTTTGAAATATAATTATTTTACAGTGTAACAAAATTTTACTTTGCTATCAATACCCTTTTTTTAAACTACACAAAACAGGCCTTTTATTCATTGCATCATGACCACACACCTGCAATTACACTGGACTGGAGTAGGTTTACTTTATTTCCTTTAAAAAAGAAAAGCTGATAGGCAACAAAGAGGTGTGAACCAGCTGCTTCCGGTTTGCAGCAACAAGTAGGGGAGGGATAAATGTTGAGCCTAGTACTGCCTGAGAAAACTCCAGTGCTATGTTGTTCATAGGACTTTGGACATTTATTACAACAAATCTTAGCTGTTTTTAAACTGGAACCAAAACATATCTTTCTGATGGTCTAGTATCCAGTGCATGTACAATACAGAGTGGATACTCTTTTGCTAATGTCCAAATGATAAAGTTCACTTTATACCTGCAGTTTAGACAAAAGTTAATCATAACACTGGAAGATTAACTTTTAATTGATGTTTTAATTTTAGTTATGTGTTTTTTTAAAGCTGATAGAGAATTTGTGGAGAAAACTAAAGATTAGGGTGACGGCAAGGAGATCCTCCAAGCTCAAGATAAATTGTTGAAATTTCCACTTAATTGCTGTCAAACCAAGAAAGACCTATCAAGAAGAATTTAAAGGGGTGTATATATATGTATTATTAAGGGGTTCTTAACCCACACTTACCAGACAAATTTAGGGATTTTTCTCATGTGTCAATTTAAAATGTGCTGCAGCAATTAATTTAGTTTAAGGTAGGCTAAAGATCTTTACTAGAGGTGCCACTTAGTGTGAATGGGTTCTTCTTCATGATCTCAACATACTAAGCACAATAAAAACGTAAAAATATTTTTAAAAAGTGGGATCAATAATATATTAGAATTCATGTATTTCTTCTAAAGAGCCCAAGCTTTTTAAAGGTCAGCGGAGCACATATTTTAGTCAGGATTAAGACTGAAAATCAGACCAATTGTTGATTTTCAGGTAACATATTTTAACTTTTCACATAATATATGTTTTTTCGAATAACAGCCCACTTTCTGTAAGAAAAAGATTTTTCTCAAAGTCTTGTCATTGGCTGCCTTTGAACTCATGTTTTTGTCTTTGTACCTGGTCATTGCAGCATATCATGCAGTGTTCAGCAGTAAGGGAACAGAAAGACATGTCTGGCTTTTCATTCTGGGCTCAGTGGTATGTTTCTGCAAAATTTAGTGAGACCCATTTTAGATACAGTTTTTCACCCTTAGGACAACAAGTTCTGGTCAATCTTTCTAGTTGTTCTGCTATTTTTTTGTTTTTGTAATTTTATCTTTAATCAACAGGAAATCTTTTTTTTTTTTATCCAAAAACAAGCTTCCTTGTTGACATCACATGAGGCATCCGATCCGAGTGATTTGGAGTGATCTCTGTTGTGTTTTTCTTGTTTTTACACTACTTCCTCCATTTATATGTATTATTGATTGCTGCGAAATGTTTGAGCTGTATGTAGGAACAGAGCTGCTTTAAAATGCATGGAAGCAGTTTTTGAAGAGGACTAATATGGACTGAAATAGCCAGACTTGATGCTGAGCATTATTACCTATCATTTCAAGGCGTGTTGTTATAAAAACCATGTTTGCAGGGATTTTTTTTAAGCATGACAGGCAGACTTCTAATGAGCCCAATGGGGAGTCTTCGAAGTCAAACTTTGGCTTAAACATGTAAAGCAAGACCTCGTAATGCAGCTTCATGATTTCTAAAATTTTTAGAAACGATCAGATGTTTCATGCCCACTGTAAATTTTACTAAAGCCAGCTAATGAGGGTGGTTATTAAAAGAGATGTTCTCTGAAAAAAACAAAATGACTCTCTATAAATTCTGGGTTAACTCACCCAGAATCAGGGAAACTGGTTTTGGTTCAATTAACCCTGAGTATCTAAACCTTGATTAGGGCTCGTTAACAGGCGTGGTAAAAGCCATAATTAATAGAGCCCAGATTCATTGATTCAAAGCAACAGCTTGAAAAATGAAGTCATGATGCTTTTGCTGCTTGATCTTTCAAATAAGACACATTTTGCAGAGAAGGAAACAAATTGGCGGCCGGAATAGAGGTAGAAGCTGCTTGGATTCAAACTGCTTCTGAATGTCTTCATTGAGTGTTTTTTAATGTATTTATGTTTATAACGTGGAACTTGGTTTGAAGATCAAGGGAAAGAATTAAAAGCTTTTTATTGTAGAGCATGTTAAATATCATTCAACGAGCTGACTTAATAAAGTGAAAATCCAAATATTAAGTACAGTTTAGAAAGTTAGGTGATGATTTCAACTTGTTCAGACCTTTGTTTACTCAATTTAAAGTCAAAAATATTGCTTCAATACAGAAGTCCTTAAAGTCATTATATCCAGTGATTTCTACAACTTCAATAGTTTTTATTTTTCATTGTGCTGCATATATTCCTACATTAGAGGTGAATAGTGCAGTACACTGCAGGGTGGTACAGAGAATGGTGCAGAGAGACAAACAGAAGCATTTTTATTACTAAGAAGGAATTCTGCAGCCATTTCCTTTCCTTAATCAAATGCCTGGTCGATTCACAGGAAAACCAGGATGGAAGTCCTTCATCTCACTGCACTGAATAACACAGTGGGATTACCACTTAATTCCATGTAGCTTCTGTAAATTAAATATCATGCAGACATACTGTAGATATATATCTAAATCGTCCACAAAGTTCTACTGAGAGAATTTTCCAAATATCATCTTTGTGGTGGATTCATGAAAAAATAACATTTGCTCATTCTTTGAGTTTTTGAGCTTTTTGGCACCAGCATGACCTTTAAATCAATGTTAAGGGGACTATAAAGTAATAAACCTGACTGGAAAGGAGGAAAAATGGCAGTCAGAGTCTGAAACAAAGCTTTGGATGACTTCCAGAAAGCCTGAGGGAATTGTTCCTCGTCACTACTCTACCAGATTACAAGGAATTCCATTTTTTTAGAGGCTAAATATAAACAAATTGGTTTAAGATTTCTGCAAAGTATTCTGTAGAATCTAGTTTGCATTTGACATATTTTTCCACATTTGGGTTAAACACACGGCTTCAAGCGTAAGATCAAGGATGACATTTAGAACATTTCGTGAGAGGCAGGAGGAATTGCATTATCCATTTAGCCTAACAGATTTAACCACTGAATACTCAAAGGAATGATTAAGGATCTAATAATAATTAGATTTTAATTTTGCGAGATGCTCTCCTTCCTTCTATTTATTCCTCTTGTGTTTCACAGGCACATCCATAATCCAGGTCACAGCCGTAGACGCTGATGATCCAGCATATGGAAACAGTGCTCGCCTGGTTTACGGAATATTACAGGGCCAGGAGTTTTTCTCAGTGGACCCTCAAACAGGTTGGTAATACCCTTACCTTTTGTTAAGCAAACATCACCAGAATTTAGAGCTGAGGGTTTTTTTTTTCCAGCTGATGGTAACACTCCACATAGGTAAACCTCATCATCTTGTATGTTTTATCCGTTCTCACCATATGTTCAGCAAAAAACTAAATTTTTGTTTTTTTTCACTGAGTCAGTTTAGAAAGAGTGGTGGCCTGGAGTCACATGGTTGGAAATATCCTCATTTTAAAATGTATGACTCGCTTTGATGCTAATGTGAGGAGACGGCGTGTCACTGTGAAATCTGGAGCTGTTTTGATTTTTGTTGTGCTCCCCGCTTTCCTCTCCACCAGGCATCCTACGGACTGCCGTACCTGATATGGACAGAGAGACGCAGGATGAATATCTGGTGGTCCTCCAGGCAAAAGACATGGGCGGGCATATGGGTGGGTTGACGGGTACCACGACCGTCACTGTGAAGCTGACCGACGTAAATGATAACCCACCTCACTTCAGACGCAGTAAGCACTACCTTATCGGATCAACACTTGGACTATAATTGCTTTCGATCCCTGTGGACAGAGGAGGTGTGTGAGGATTTAGATGATAAAATGTCTTGTCATGACAGAGCTCTGACATATTTCCACCTCATTTGGATTCTGGATGTTCTGACAGGTTTAAGATACGATACAAGCTTCAAAGTAGCTAAACCTTGTGTTGCAAATGAGGCAGAGGAATCTGCAGAGGAGGATGTTGCTAAAGTATTGGTACTCTTTTGTCACATTGCACCCAAAAACATAAAATAATTTATTCTGATTTTATTTGATGGGTCAATGTGAAGTATAGCTGTAAAGTGACGTGATTTTTTTTTTTAAATAACTTATTATTGTGGCTGTGTTTGTTTTGTTTTTTTGGTGCCTTGAATTAATAATTGCACCTGTCAAGCAGAACCACCGAAGCTTAGTCAAATTGGATGGATAGAAAAAGAATTTTAAAGCCTTGATGCAAATTCACACATTTTATTTAGATCAAGACTTTGACTAGGCAATTTTAACATGAATGTACTTTGACTGCAGCTTTGGATGTATATTTTGAGCTGTTGGCCCACCTCTAAGACCAAATTTAGTCCCAGGTTTAAAGGTTTTGCAGCTTTTTCCAGGTGTTTAACGTTTTCGTGTAAATAAAACGGTGGATAGGATGCTTTACTCCAGATTATTATAATCTGCAGCATCACTTGTTTATTTGTAATGATTCCCCAGCCAGATTGTGGTCTTAAACTTTCAAGGAATATCTCACCTGAAGTTCCTTGAAGGGGTTCCTTCATATTTTGCCTTTATTCCTTTAAGGGAAATTGATATTTTGACAAAAAGAAAGAAAAACCTTTTGTTTGGGTGGGTTGTGTGTTGGATCAACTTAACAAATACTAGAATATTTATATTATACCAAAAAATATGTAATATATATCTCCCCATCATCTAGTGGGAAGCAGTCAGGTAATAAAATGAAACGGCATGTTTTTGAATAAACAAACACAAATTTCATGCCAATTAAATCATCCAACTTTATTCAAAAAAGCAAACAGATAAATAAAAACCAAACAGAAAAGTACTCAAAGGACCAAATAGGTTTAACTGAACTAATAAGAAAATATGAATCACTTCTTCATCTAATATTAATAAATGTTACTGGAGCAAATAGTAAAAACATGGCAGCAGAATTTACCCATAAGGCTTATTCATATGAGCCAAAATCAGTGTAGTATTAGACCATATTTACTGGAGGGGGGGCAGTGTTTTTGTTTTTATTGGGGCAAAGAGAAATAGTAAAAAATAAAATCCAAAAAAGAGTAAGCCACATTTGTTGTTGCTGCTCTAAAGCTTCAGGTTGCAGACCCCTGATCTAGCAGATAAATATCGTGATTTCAATGTAGCTAAAGCTAAAAGTGCTACATATTCATTTTAAAATCATTTTAAAGTAAAACTCTAAAGATAAAAACGAAATTGGTCAAAGAGGGAGGAAAACCTGCCCCAACTGGCCCCCATTTAGAACAGCCCATAGCATAAATGTTTCATTTTTTCTTCTGAACAGAGCATTTCATTCAACATGAAGTCTCCTACATGGCTTGGAAAACTCCATATGGGACTTATGTTGCTACACTTCTATTGATGCCACATATGTTGTTTACACAGCTAACAGTGGTTTTCTCGGCCACTGATTAAAGTCCCTTATGGTGGTAATGTTTTGGTTAGTTTGCAGTTGTTCTATAAGGAATTCAATTGAATTCCGTTTATTTTTATAGCACCAATTCCCAGGAGACGTCATCCCAAGGCACTTTACTGAGACAGTTCAATCAGATCATACTGTCAGACTGGTTCAAAGTTTTTTATCTAAGAAAAAACAGCTGAGTATATTGAACAATACTTAGAGAGGTGTTCAATCCTCTTTTAATCTATCCCTCACCTTTTTTTCCTCACTTATCTGCATCTAAAGGCAAAGCAGTTAAACCACACATCGTAGTTTGTTTGTTTTTTTTTAAAAAAAAACATGCATTCCACCTAACAAATATGTCCTACTTTCTGCTCATCAGTTACATTAAATTAAGGATGAAACAAATGATCCGATTATGAACATTCAATCATTGAAATGATAAGCAGCTAATTTAGTAATTGATAAAATGTTAAGTGATGTATGTAAACTCTTAAGCATGCAGTGTTCTGAGAGAACCAAATCAAACAAATAAGTAAGAAAAAACTCTTTAAAATATATCTATATTTAGCAGTTATGGTAAAAAATGTAAGTCTGCTATGCAGAACTCTGCAAGTGGTGTACTTTTAACATCAGTTTTTTTTTTTTATGCTGTGAAAATAATCACCTGGAAAGCATCTTTCTATCTGACGGATAATTGATCATTGAAATAAAAGATTAATTTGCAAAAGTAATTGGTTGCAGCCCCATATTAAACATCATTCCTATGTGGTTGTAAAGAGACCAAACATGACAAGGGTTCTTCTAATAAAGAACGTCTTTCCAAGGCACTATGTACGGAGATAAACATCCCTCAGTGGTCCCTGAAGTTCACATGATGGCATCTTGATGCAGAAGAGTGAAAGATCATGTCCCCCTTTTTACCATCAAAGCTTTTTCCCTGTTCCCTGCTATTAATATTTCATCTCATAGTTCAGTGCTTTCTGCTTCAATAGACAGCAAAATCACTGCAGAATGTGTCTAACACTTTTAGACATACCCTGCATTTTTTTATATACTACCTCTACTCTGTATGTTTCCCCTCTCATCTCCCCCACTTCTCCTTCCAGACAAGCTCTGCTTACTGCCATTCATCTTAATGTTTAAAAAAGCCTCTCCTTATGTTGATATATTGTGCTTCAATACAGGGTTTTATGGGAGCAATATTATAATTCCAAACGGCAGCAGTCTGTTATTTATTTACTGATATCTGGCAATATATCCCCACTTCACTGCAGGGCATTATTTTCTCTTTGACAATAACGTCACAGTTTTAGCAAACGGCTCATTTAGAATGCTCTTTGAAAGTGAAGGGTGTGATTTTATTTTTGTTTAATGTGCCTGTTTATGTGGAGGAGGTGCTGATTTGATTGAGGTGAAGTCTCTCGTCTGGATTTGTTTTGTTTTTTTATTTTATTTTTTGCTGTGCTGCGATACAACACGCAGAGCTCGTAATGGGATGCCAAGTAAACCTGCCACAGATCGCTGGCTGCCCTTTCAATAGCTGTAAAGTGGACACTGTTGTCTAAGCTAAACAATAACAGTAGAATAGATTAACTCTGCCAGGCTGTAATTCTCTGTTTGAAATGTCCAAGTTTTTCTCAGTTTTTGCTTACATTTCTAGATGGTAAATTTAGTTTGACAAAAGGCACAGGGCTGTGAAAAAGTGTTTGCCCCTTTCCGATTTAGGTTATTATTCTTATTCTGGTATCACACAAACAAATCCATTGTAAATGTAAAAAAGAAAAACCCATTTAAAAAATTACTTTTTTATCCAGTAGTGGAGGGAAGCTTTCCAACCTAACAGCTTTGAAGAATATCATGCAGGATGACAAAATTGGAACTTTGGAAGTTGCACATCTTCTTACATTTGGTATAAAACTAATGTGGCATTAAACATAAAAAAGCATAATAACAATGAAAAATGAAGTTGAATTGGACGTGGTTTCCCCCCCATCATGTGGCCCAATTGTTAAAAAATGCATTTTAAAATGCCCTCTACAGTGGTGATCATGGGCTGTATTTGGCCTTTTTTTCTTCCTGCTCTTCAAAAAGTCTGTGAACGCCACTGGATACAACTATGTTTCCCCTCTGTAGGAGGTACTACTTGTAGGAGAATATCTGGAAATGCTTTAGCAACCTTTGGGTCTCTGATTCATTTCAAAGAAGAAAAATAAGGCTGTGGTGGCCTAGTCAAAGTCTGGACTTTAGATCATTAGTAGAGCTTGGTGGGACCATAAAGATACATTAATGCATGACAATGGTCTCCAGCGAAGCTGTATAAAGAAATCTTCCTAAAGAATGTGATTTAAAGACTCACTGCCAGAAACGTGCAGAAACCTTTTTGCAGACGTCATCCTTGGGTTAGGGGGGCAATAAGTTTTTTACACATCATTACGTTCTGTTTTTTAATTTCATAAACAACCTGATTTGAATTTTTCATATTTTAATGAAGATTATTAAAAATGTTCTTGTGTTAAAATATCTGATATAAACATTTGTTTGTTGATCTGTTACTATTTCTCAATTAACCACCACAGAAAAAACAAAGTGAAAATAGATGAATTCTGTAAAGTTGCAAAAACTGCTCCGTAGCACTGCTTTAGAACAACAAAGGACACATTTCAGGGGTTTGATTGTTTAATGTTATTCCCTCAAATTTAATTAAACATCATCTTTATTAATGAGCTGTTTAGTGTAAGGGTATATAAAGAATGTTTTTTTTTCCCGACCTACATAATGTCAGTCACAGAAATTAAAAGTGAAACAAGCAGCCGTTTGACTCTAACCACTTTGAGCTTCCATTTAATTGGAAATATATCCATGTTAACACATGGTAATCAACAGGCTCATGTCTGTTATTTTTTGTGTGTTCATTTGCTGTTTTCTCACTAGAACCAAAGAGACAGCTTTGAATTTTTCGAGATAATTGGTCTGAAACCAGAAATTTTCAAAGTTTTCGGACGGAATCCCAGAAGAGCTTCAAGCTTTTTAAAAAGAAGGTTGGAGATCAGAAGTTATTACAGTAATATTCAAAAGCAATGACTCCAAATGTTTTAAAGTTTAGGATTTCAGATACAGTACTTCTGGGAGAAATCAGAAGTATATATAAATTATGGGATGTACCATTTTAAGTGTGTTATATTTAAATCCTTTAAATATGAAAAAAAAAATAACTTTCGAAATGAAAATCTGAGTGTATTTTACTGGGAGTTTTATATGAGCTCAAGCTTAGTCAGACTAGATGGAAATCACCAGAGAAAAACAATTTTCAGGTGATTTCAAATGATGAGGTTTGGACTGGGCTGTTCCAGCATGTAATATACTTTGATCTAAACCATTCCAATGCCTCTAGCTGTATGTTTTTGGTTTTGTATAGGGGAAATGTTACAGGGGAAATGCAGTCATTAAAAATATTATTATTGAAACAACTGTTTACTAATTTAGTAATCAAGTAGGTATTTAATGGACTCTTAAACAGTTTCAGTAACAACCAACTAAATGCAAAGATAAGCAAAAAATAAAGTATAAAATGGATATAAATTTTTTATTTAAGATGAAAAACCTTTAATTGTAAAAATGATAAACAGATTAATCAGTCAGCAAAAGAAAAGTTAGTTGCAAGACTAAATTAGATTAAATTGCATGTGGATAACCAAGGAAAGCAACTCTTTAAACTATATGTAATTTATATAAAGACACATTTATGCCTCACTTTTCAGTTTATTCATCTGCAACAACTGTTGCATTATGCAATGAAAGGTTTTATGTCAGATGCAATCCAGATAAAACACAGAGTGGATTCTGGTCTGATTGTGGAAAACTTCCAGAGGTGTGAATACTTTACAAGATTATCCATCACGGTTGCTTCAGCAGTAGCTGCAATACATTAAACAGCAGAATGAGTTTAATTTTTGTCATGATCCGTCTGTCTGTGTGTTGAGTTTCTGTTCTCTGTGCTCCCTGTGTCCCCTGATTGCTCCCAGGTGTGTCTTGTTCCCCTGATTGTCCC
>JAUZNJ010000011.1:249915-260996 GCA_034780135.1 Jordanella pulchra | reverse complement strand
GATGCAATCAGCTGGTTTTCCGTAGATAGAAAACTTTTAACTAATCTGTCTGTGGGATTTGAATGAACTGTCTTTGTGAAGAGTCATGAGATGACATGAGTTGTAATTTGGCGCTATATAAATAAACTGAATTGAATTGAAATAGTAATCCATGTATTTATTACGACTTCAATGAATAACTGTAACATAACTGAAACATCTACATATTTATTTCAAGTAGTTTTCTGTCTCAGTTTACCTTTAGCACTTTAAAAACCAGCAGGACAAATATTTAGCTAACATTTCTGATGATGAAATTTGCCGAGCACTGACATCAGTGAGGAGAACTTGGAGAAAAGTTTTTCTTTCCAACTGTCTAGGTGAGCTTTGCTTAAACATTTGACCAAAACTATAAACTCTTCTTCTGTCCCCCCCTACAATTCATGAAGCTTCCCAAACACCAACAAAAGTAATCCGGAGCAGCAGGGGGCGCCTTTAAATCTCTTTCTAGCACAGGGTGATCGGGAAGCAGGTAACCAATGAGCTGCAGGAAACACAGTCACAATTTATCTCTCATTATCATCCTGCCGCCCACAATCAACACCACTACTGCCATGGCCGCCCCCGCATCGATTCTTTTCCTGGTCTCCGCTGGTTGTCAGGGAGACAAATGATTGTGTATAACCGGAGGGGGATGGGAAAGATGTGGAGCAGCTTTTTAGAGCCACTTTCAGCCAAGTGGAACATCAGTAGAGGTAGAAAGGTCCTTCAGAGGAGGAACAAAGGCTCAGGAAAAACAAAATCAAGGGTCAATGCAGAAGAGAGAGACTGGAGTTATGCTAAGGCAGGAAAACTATAAAAAACAAACAAATGAAACCAAGTGATTTGTGAAGACTTAAACGTTTACTGAAGAGCTCCCCAAGTCATGATGGTTATGAGGATAAACTCAACATTTTCTCCTCAGTTTAACACAGGGGTGAAAATGCAATGAAAACACATAAATGAGGAGAAAACACAAAGACTACCGCACAAGCAAAGCGAAAATCCGTAGTAACACATCAATGTTCTAACAAAAACATATGGAAAAGGAAACACGTTACAACAACAAAAACAACTGCAAGTCAAAAAAGCTGCTAACTAGCTCCACATAACGGATGTACTCCAGACCACAAGAGGGAGACAATCGCCAACTAGTGTGAGACCAGACCATAAACATTAGAACAAATTAATGTCTTTGGACTACGACTGCACGGGTTTGTCAACAATCAAAATTGGGACTATTTTCAACCAATATTTTTTGTGTTTTGTCTTGTGATTTTATTGTGTTTTTCTTTTGCACTAATCACAAGCATGTAGATGTTTTGCTCCAGAGTTTCAGCTTTTCATGACCATGAGAGGATGCTTATCCAGAGCCCATCGTTGCAGGACTTTACTGTCTTTGCCTAAAAATGTTTACATTTCTACTATTATGCACGGATCTGTGTGCTACCTGCTGCTTTCTCTTCCCTTCTGTGTTCCAGCAAACCAATTTTAAAGGCATTGTTCAGGGTTTCGGACATGAAGTTGTGTGGAACGTCCGCCGTCTGTAGCTCATCACTGTTTGCGGTTTGCCTGTGCTAGCTCAGGAGAACGGCGGTAGATTGGAGGAGCCTGCAGGGCAAACAGCACGCAAGAGCGGTGGAGAAGGGTTGCAACTAACCAATGTCAACAGGTAGGACCATAAAACAGTCCTTCTAGGGCTAAATTAAAAAGGTTTTTATGTTTTAAATCCACCCACAAACCTCTTAAGAGCAGTGAAAAACACATGCATAGCTTTTTAGCTTTAAAACCTTTGATTATTTGCTCCTCCGTGCCGTACTACTTTTTTTCCGTTTCTCAGAGCAGGAGGCTTGGTGACGGCTTTAGGTTGCTGAACTTTGGATTGAATTTCCCTTTGGAATTAATAAAGTATTTTTGAACTGAATTGAATGTTTCAAACAACTTCATGTCCAAAAGCCTGAATTATCCTTTTAAGTTTATTACTAACACATAAAGTGCTGGAGGGGGAAATGTAGCGTCTTACTCCCGTTTAATGTAGTATGACTAAAATTGAAGGCCTCATGATTTGAAAATTGCTTTTTGCCAAACTGCGATTATATTGCAAATGCAAATAATTGCCTAGCCCCACTATGGACCAGACTCTTATTAAAAGACATAAACCACACACACACTTCCAGTGGATATTGGAGGGAAGATAAGAAGAGGCATGTTTTTCAGTCTATTTTTTAAACTCTTACACTAAGCATCCTTTTTATGTCTTTACTGGTCTGATATGAATGTAGTTTGTAGTTTAGGAAACACAGAATCACTTCTAAAGGTCAGACACCCCCAAATTTTCAGCTTCGGAGCCACAAAGTAAAAAGGGAAACTTGTGACCTTCAGCATTAGCTGATAAGACATTTAAACAGGGATAAAAAGACAACATAAAAAGGCATCAGCACCAAACACAGCACTGTTATCTGCCTGAAGCTTTGAGTTTTATACTAAGTGAATCGTGACCCCAACTGTAGGAAACCCTGCTGTAGACCAGTGAGATCATACAGTAGCTAAAAAGAACAGTTTCCAAATCATATCCAATGCAACGTTATGTCTACAGACACATCGATTTTCATATGATAATAAAATAATACTTTTGATGTGTAACTTTATAACTTTCTGTGCTCTATGTTGGAAACTGTAAATAAAAAAATGAAAGAAAAAAAGATAGATATAATCTTTAACCTCCCATGCAAACATGAAATTTACTTCAACCACATTTCAGTAATCCTGTTGTAAATTGATGAACACACTTGTTGATGCCCAAAAAACTAGAAAGAAATGCAGTAATTATGAAGAAATATTTACATATTGCTGGAAGGAAAGGGAGCACTTTTATCTCAAGTGTCATGGCAACATGGAGCAGTTCAGTCTGTCTGCAGACAATGTCCTCTTGGATGGGCTGAGGGATGGAGATGGATTTGCACAAGACAAACGAAGACCAGAACCAACCTGAGATCACAGTGTCCCGCTCACCAGAGCGTGAAAAGGTCTCTGGGATAATGGAAGGAAGAAGATCACAGTAACTTGATGTAAATCACAACATCCACTCACGCCACAGCTACATAGAAGTTCCCAAACTAGTCACAGGGATCTGTTCCACTTGAACCACTTGTAAAAAACACTGACCCTTTGAGAGGCCAATTATAACCAATTTATTCCTTATGTATGACTGTCACATCAAATCCCAATGAATTTAATCAAAGTTTAAGGTTGTAAATTTACAAACTGTCAAACAGATCAAATCTTTTGCCCATCACTGCATGTCTTTTAGTCTCTCTAAATGATTTAAAAAGTTACATAGATGAGTTTTTAAACAGAGTAGCCTGCACTCAACAATAACCTGGAAATGATTAAATATATCTCAAATTAAGCTTCTAGTTCAGATGCATTTCACTTCCTTACAGGCACTGAAGTTCTGTCAGTATGAGAACTTTAGTTCCACTAAAATCTCTTTCTCTCTGCTGCAGGATAAGGTACTGACTACCATTGACTCCTCAATAGATTTCTAACTATCCCTTTAAGGTGAAGAGAAGTAATAACTGGCTTACATTAGGAGCTAACAATGTTGGAATAGAAAGGCTGACAAAAGCAGGAAATTTTGATGAGGTCCAGAAAACATTCAAATGTAAAAAAAAAGAGATTACATCTTTTGTATTTGAAGGTGGAAACCCTCAGATCAGATGGAAGAGATGGTTAAAGAAACCCTAAGGGATGTGGAAAAATGTCAGAGGGTTTTGTTGAACAGAGGAATTCACAAAGTCCTGCATCAAGAAAACAAACAAACAAACAAAAAAAAAATGGAAGAGGAGGTGGGAGGCTGAATGTTTCTGTGTTTTCAGTTTTTCCTCATTCTGTTGCCTGTAACAATCGCTCACACACACAAACACACCCATTCTTACACAGATGCTGAACTGACACATGATATTATCAGATAGGATGGCCACAACACACCC
Organism: Jordanella pulchra; assembly: GCA_034780135.1. Lineage (NCBI taxonomy): Eukaryota > Metazoa > Chordata > Actinopteri > Cyprinodontiformes > Cyprinodontidae > Jordanella > Jordanella pulchra. The sequence goes on along the minus strand of JAUZNJ010000011.1, from coordinate 256,986 downwards.
ACACAGTGTCCTAATTAAGAGTGTGCATGCAGCAGTGCACAATGAGCGGGCCTCATCAGGAACGGCTCCTAATGAGGGACGTGTTAGTGTGACTTCCTCTCTTGAACTGGGAAGCATGCAGAGAAGCCGCTCTGTATAAACTGGAAAAGAATTCAATTCAGTTTATTTCTCTATGGCCGATTCACAACACGTCATCTCAAGGCTCTTTACAGAGACAGGTCACAGTTAAAAGTTTTCTATCTAAGAGAAACCAGCTGATTACATCGACTCAAAAGAAGAAAGGAAGTAGTAGAAAGAAAAGTAGGATTTCTTATTGAAAAATACAATAGGAGTTTTTCTGTGTGGGCTTTGCATGTTCTTCCCATGAATGTCTGCATTTTCTCCAGTTTGGTCTGAATTCCAACCCTGCATGAAGATTCATTTTCCTGCACATTTTAAATGTGTCTCTCCCTTCACACTTAAATTAAATTGCTCAATTACCTCCTCAGCAGGCAGTCAAGTTCTCAAGAGTCCTGCTAATGACCGTCGAGGACAGTAATTGAGGAAGCCTGTTCTATACTATTCAAACAGACAAATTTCAGCCCAACGGGAGAATCTTAAACTGAGCTTTGGTGTGTGTCTGTTTTCCCCTTTACCATTATGTTTTGCCCTGTAAGCAACTCCTGACTGGTCCAGGGTCTCCCTATCACCCCGTATCTAGTGGGGACAGACACCAGCTACCAGTGACCCCGAAAAGGATTAGCTTGGTACCGAAAATTGGTGAAAGATTAGGTGAATTAGGTTTACAGTGTGTCCTCACAATGGTGTCCTTGATCTGAAAGTATGGAAAGAAAAAACATTTAACCATGAAGACCATGTGTAATCAGTAGTGGTGAGCTCAGTGTAACAATTGTCCACCTCCTAAGTTGACCATCCATCCCCATCTTCTCCCGCTTCATCCATCAAAACCGTGTCACGGTTGGGCCGGTGCCTATCTCCGGCAGACAGAAGTTAAAGCCGCCAAACAAAGAGGACAGGAGTTTGGGACTTTTTGAATCACAGATCCTAGTCAACCTGTGTACAACTGGATGATCTTTCAGATGAGCAGAGAGGCAGCCGGTAAGACATAAACTGTGTTGTTATGAGATCGGACCGCAAAGTTGTCTACAATCCAGTTTGGCCAATCGGATCATTAGTGACAGCTGAACTGAGGTGGTGATTGCAGCGGCGACGCTTGCCGTTCATTGACTGATGGACTTTTATGATTGAATTGATTATTGCATTGGTGAAATGGACTTGGGTAACAAGTTAAATTGTTAATTAATTTACCATCAACTTCAAAGAATAATTTAAAGCTAAATTTATGATAAATATTTATTATTAATGTTGAGAAGCAGATGTTTGTATGCTAAGAAATGTATGTGTATGAAATGTAAATATTAACTTGAAATGCACTTTAAAGTTAAGTTAAAGTTAACATAAGTTTGGTTATTTGTGTATTTAATTTTGATTATTTTGCATATTTAATTTGTGATGGGTTGCTTGGTATTATTAATTTATACAGATTAGTAATTATTATTTTTTGGGCTTGGTTAAAGGTTTTTACCTGCATCCTCTGGATCAATGGTGAACATGTCCATACACTGAAATAAATGGAAGTAAAAGCGAGGAAAACTGTTTGGTCCTTCGAGTAAAATCCCTGTCATTAAGAATCTGCGTGGGGTCATCCATTCCTTTTCAAGTGGGGAAGTTGCACAGTTTAAAAAAGAACTTGACAAAGGTGCTCCCCACATTTCGAATATAGGAAGGTGCTCCCCACATTTCCAGCAGCTCTCCTCAGAGCAATGACCCAGTAATTAGTCACGATCCAGAGAAAAAAATGAAATATTAACCTTTGGGTTAATGTGGTGCTATGTACGGTTTACATAAATAAAACACACAAAAGTCCAAACGGACCGGGCTGATGTTGGTGTCTGGCTGCTGCTTCCTATCAGAAGTTAAGCTAAAAAAGTGTTTCTTCTACTTTGTCATAGGATAAACTTTCTAATAGCGGCATTAAAATAGCCGAAGAATCGACGGATTTTTGTGACTCCTGGTTTTGACCTCTGCTTCTACTACGACTGCTTCTGGACGACAGACTGGATTATCCTCAGTCATCTGACCTCTTGGTTTTTAACCTTGCTTCCACCTTGACAATAATTCTCTCAGGTCTCTCTGGATTGCCGTCCGCTCCACTGAGCTCACACACAGCTTCCCCTTGAGATTACTTACCTTCAGAATTCTGGTAACGAAACATTCCATGATCCTGTGCTGGATATTAACATTGCAAATCTACCCCCAGAGATACTCTCCATTGCTGCTGATCCTGACTATTTCCCTAATAAACAGTTAAACCTTTTCCCGGTTGTTTGGTTCGAATTCTAGGTTTGCGAATTCACCTATCCGTTACAATCTGTTGGCAATCAGTCAGCTGTTATCCATAGTTTTTCACTAAATGACCACATTTATTTTACTTAAAAGCAATTTTCTATCTCAGGTTACATTATATATTATGCAACTCCGCAATTAAAAATAGTTTTATGCACTGATGACAGAACTATCAGTACACCTGCAGCTGACATGTGAAGAATAACAGCCAGAGATTAAGCTGAAATAACATCTGGAATGAAACGTTGCTCTTCTTGCCTCTATTAGTAGTTTTAATTGACGGTTTTAGGATCTAATGATTTTTCTTTTTATATTAATTCCATTCTTTTATTTTAGTTTTACTTCTGTAACAGTGTGACCACGGCATTTACAGCTATTTTTATTTATTCCTCACTGCTTGACTTTTTACTGGTCCTATAATTCTGCTGCACAGCAGTCAGTCAGCAGAACCTTGATCTGCGAACCTTTAAAGTTTTTCTTCTTCATTTTCGAAGCCTGCGGCAGACTGGTGTCCTGTCCTGAGTGTACCCCACCTTACGCCGCTAGTCTGCCGGAGATAGGCACCGGCCCAACCTCGACCCTGATGGATAAAGCGGGAGAAGATGGATGGGTGGATGGATCTTCAAACCCTACCCTATGTTTTGTTCCCTGAGCCAGTTAGATATCACCTTTGCTTTATGGCAAGGTGCTTCATCATGCTGGAAAAGGCATTGTTCATCACCAAACTGCTCTTGGACAGTTGGGAGAAGTTGCTCTTGGAGGACATTCTGGTACCGTTCTTTATTCACGGCTGTGTTTGAGAGCCGACTCCCTTGGCCGAGAAGCAACCCCACACATGAATGGTTTCAGGATGCTTTACAGTTGGCATGAGACAAGACTGGGGGTAGCGCTCACCTCGTCTTCTCCGAATAAGCTGCTTTCCAGATGTCCCAAACAATCGGTAAGGGGATTCATCAGAGAAAATGACTTTACCCCAGTCCTCAGCAGTCCACTCCCTGTACCTTTTGCAGAATATCAGTCTGTCCCTGATGTGTTTCCTGGAGAGAAGTGGCTTCTTTGCTGCCCTCCTTGAGACCAGGCCTTGCTCCAACAGTCTCCGCCTCACAGTGCAGCTGACACACTTTTAAGAGACGATCCTGGCACTTGCTGGTTTTTCTTGCTGCCCTGGAGCCTTTTTGGCAAGAATGGAATGTCTCTCCTTGAAGTTCTTGATGATGGGATAGATTGTTGACTGAGGTGCATCTTTCTAGCTGCGATTCTCTTTCCTGTTCGGCCATTTTTGTGCAGTGCAGTGATGACTGCACGTGTTTCTTTAGAGATGACCATGGTTCACAGAAGAGAAACAATGATGCCAAGCACCAGCCTCTTTTTAAAGTGTCCATTGGTGTCATTCTTACTTAATCATGACAAATTGATCTCCAGCCCCGACCTCATCATCCCCACACCTGTGTTAATGGAGCAATCACTGAAATGATATTAGCTGGTCCTTTTAAGGCAGGACTGCAATGAAGTTTAAATGTGTTTTGGGGAATAAACTTCATTTTCTAGGAAAATATTGACTTTGCAATTAAGTGCTATTATGCTTTATAACATTCTGGAGTTTATGCAAACTGCCGTTATATAAACTGAAGCAGAAGACTTTGTAAATATTAACATTAGAATCATTCTCAAAACTTTTGGCCATGACTGTATGTTATTTATTCTGGTGAATCAAATTTAGTTATTATTATGGTTTTAATACCTGGGTTCATACACACAGCCCAGGAAATGATCAATCTATCTAGACGCTAGTTAACATGTACAGCCAGACAGACGGTCAGGTGATCTACCAGAGGCCTGAGGGCTCGCGGTTTCTTTGCAGTATATTAGCTGTCCCTAGAACTGCATTTCCACAAATCATGATGTCAGATCAGCATCTTGATGTGGCACACCTGTGAGGTGGGAAGGATTATCTCAGCAAAGCAGAAGTTCTTACTGTCAAACATTTAGACAGATTTGTGAACAACATTTGAAAGAAATGGTAAATATTGTTAATCTGGAATGAATTTTAGATCTTTGAGTCAATCTCATGGAAAATGGGAGCAAAACAAAAGTGTTGCATTTATATTTTTGTTAAGTGTACTGTGAATCCTTTAATAAAGCAAGGTTTTTCAGTAAATATAATTATCTTTAGTAAACTATTTTGAAAATCAAGTTACTCTGTTCATTCAGTTTCCTGTTGGCTGGATGCGATTTCTTTATATTTACTGCCATCTGGCTGTGGCGTTCAGCAAAAACAGAATCCAGTAAAATTTTGTGAGGGTGTGCCAATAAAACCTTTTCAATTAGGATACAGTCATAATATATTGTTGATTTGTGTGTTGACCAACACAGATACTGACCCAGCATCATATCAGCTTGAATCATACATGATTTTCCCACTTTATTTCTTGTGTAATGTTATGAAAGGCAAGTAATATTACTTAAACAGAGAACAATAGTTACCAATAAAAGGTATGAGCACTGTTCCATATTAAACAATGGGTTACATTAAATTTGAATAAAAGTGGATAGAATAGTGTTTCTATCGGCTTGCTCATATCACAACTAGTTAATGCAGGCCAATACATGTTGATATTCCCTTTCTGGCTAACATTAGATCAATTTCTGATATCAATATCGGATCGGGACACCTCTAAAATTTTCAGTCTCCTCACTGCAGCCCTGTTCCACTGTGCGGTGGAATGCAGTGTATAGCTGAGCACATTTGAGCTGCACAATGTGTATATTGAGAAGGACACAAAATATTTAATTAAGATTAAAGGCCATTTTACCAAATACTATGAAAATGTAGGTTAATTTCTGACCATGAGGACAATGAAGAACATGTTTAACAAATTTTGGTTCTCTGAATCTACTATACACTGGCGACCTGTCGAGGGTGTACCCTGCCTTTCGCCCATAGTCTGCTAGGCAGCGGCCTGACGGAATAAACGTGGGATGATGGATGGATTCACTGAATATGTGATGTTAATGTCTAAATATATGCTAACTTAACTCAGCATTATTAAGGTGATTTGTAATAAGATGATATTCATATGAATATCTAAAAAATAGTTTCTTTGTTGAAAGAAACACAGTTTACAAGTAATTAGCCAGATTTTCCCATGCAAATCAAAACAAATTACACAAAATGGGTCTGATGGTACTTACATCAATGCCTTGATAAAAACATCATAATACATCAAAATATTCCAGTTCCAAAAACATAATGTCCAGACTCGTTTCAATAAATTTGATCTTTCATAACTGGGCAAAATGTCCATTTAACCTGTACTATCACCTTAGGTACCATTGATGAGATGACACAACCAACAAAGTAAAACACACTCAAGATACAAAGCTAATGGATGATGAACAACCCCCCAGAAAATCCCCAAAGCCTATTGTCTGCATAAGCATGAGGCCTTAACATCAATAAACGTGGATTGGTTAAGGATGGACTCTCAGTAGGCTTTTTATTAGAAAATTATTTATCAACTATCAGGATATTTACAACACACATAACGAGGACATGTAGTAAAGACAATACAGACAGATTACCCAATCTTTTGAAAGTTTCCTCTATTGTTATTGTTGTTCAAGTTTGTCTGAAAAAACAAAGAGTTTGACAGTTCTTTCATCCCTAATCATAATCAAAGCTCAGAAATTAATCACGTTGTAATGGGCAGGTGAAAATTGCGGACCCAGAATTCAAACCAGTCAACATCAACTGTCAAAGTTTGACAGTTTATTAGGGAAATGATCAGGATCGGTAGCGAGAATCATCAGCAGCGGCGTGTATCTCTGGGGGAAGATTAGTAGCGTTAATGTCCAGCACAAGATAATGGAATGTTTAGTTACCAGAATTCTGAAGGTAACCAACCTCAAGAGGAAGCGATGATAAAGCTCAGTGGAGTGGATGGCAGTCCAGAAAGTCATAGGACAGGATGATGTCCCCATGCTGGAGAACCAGGTGGTCGGATATCAGAAGAGAATCCAGGCCATAAACCAGAATCAGGGTCGTTATGGGAGCAGAGGTCAGCAACAGGAGATCTGATGTCAGACAAGTATCCAGTCCGTAATCCAAAATCCAACTAACTAGGAGGCAGGGGTCAGACCAGAAGACACAGAAATAGATCTGACAGGGAAACAGGCAAAAGGCAAGGTCTTGGTGTGGAACAGGTCGTAACAGGAAGGCAGGCAGAAGATACGCTGGAAAACTCTCACCATAGGGCTCGAAACAATCTGGTGACACACTCTGGTCAAACAGGGTTTTATAGGCTGGTGTGCAGGTGGAGCTGATTAAAGTAATGAAAGCTAAGCAGGTGGGGAGGATCAGAGCAGGACTGATTCACAGAATCATGACACACCTTATGTTAAAAGGATGCCTAAAAGTAGTGATGGTGAGATGAAGCCTCATGATGCATTGAACCACTTCAGCCAACCGGTTTGAGAAAGGGTTCGTTTCTTGATGCTTCATGGCACACGAAACCACCTACTGGCCAGGTGTATAATCACAGCCAGCGAGGGGTAGTGAAGAGGCTAATGCTTGTGTAACTTGGATGAGTTCATGCATTTTTATTAAGAAACAACAATTTCTCCACAGTTTTTGGTTTCAAACGATTTCTCTTTTTTGACACTACT
>JAUZNJ010000011.1:219744-249815 GCA_034780135.1 Jordanella pulchra | reverse complement strand
AATCAAAAAGGTATTTACTAAATGTGTGCACCCATAATAGCAAACAACCTAAACAATAAACACACAAACAAATGAAACGATAAATGTATGGCATGAAACATTTAAATAAATACTAACACTGGGTAAATTGTGGAGGAACCTCCACAGACACTATAAAATTAGCTTAATTAGCAGAGTGGGAAAATATTTAAGATCATTTTTCCAGCCACCATTCCTCACAACACTGAAAAAACCCTGATGATCCTTGGACTCACCTGGTAACAACTGCAGCCTTTAGTTTACTAGAACATGAAGCGTTGATGCTCTGCTGTTTTCCAGATTTCCCAGGAGATGTTTAATTAGATGATGCTCTAACTGGGTCATTCCCAGCAACAGACTGGTTCTGAAGCTTCACCATGACGTATTGGGTCAGTGTTCTGCTGAGAGATGGAGGCTCATCCAGAGTGTCTCTGTCACACATCTCCTGCTGCCACCACCATGCTTCACTGTAGGGTGATACCGTCCCCATAGCTTCAATCTGTCATTCAGGCCTGATCGCTGGTTCACCTTCTGGATGGTTCTTTTTCACCTCCCTGTCTGATTTACAAATGATGGCGGCTAATGTGTTAATTGAGACCTGTAGAGCACCACGTTGTTTTTCTATAACATTTATAAAGCAAAGCTTCACATGATCTCAAGGCATGGCTGCTGAATGCATTAATAAAAAGCTGATGAGTAAAGCTATTGGCTGATAGAAAGAAAAAAGTAACGCTGGCCTCTGAGACACGGTGGTGTCAGCATCATGCTGTGACGCTTTTCTGCAGCCAGGGTGGAAAAGCTGTTCAGATGTGAGTAAATTCGTGAATAACGGTTTGGAAAATCCTGTGGAGGCTGGAAAAGACCTCCGACTGGGGGAAAGGGTGAACTTCCTGCAGGAGTACGAGCCTCAACATACAGCCAGAGCTCCAAAGCGTAATCGTGTATTAGAACGGCCTAGTCAAAGTCAAGAACTGAATCTAGATTTTCATCTGGAGACATGCAGAGATTAAAAACAAACCCAAAAGATTTTCCTCTGGAATGGCAGCTGAAACTTCTACAAATTAAATGAAATATATCCAGTAAACCACACACATATATACACGTACATATACATAAAGTCAGTTTCTTATGTTCCCAGTGAAACATTGTATTCGTGGTTCTAAAGCGACACAATGTGGGGAGAAAAAAAATGTTCATTTGTCTTTATTTTTCAACCCAGTCGCAGCAGCGTTGATGAAACCCGATTTGTCACAAGAACTGATCCCAAAGCTGGTTTCATTTTTAGGTAGAGGAGCATCGCACAACTCAGAAACAGATGAGGGCTCTGCAGAAGAAGCAGAGCCAGCTGGTGCAGGAGAAGGACAACCTGAGGAATGAACACAGCAAGGCCATTCTGGCCCGCAGCAAGCTGGAGAGCCTCTGCAGGGAGCTGCAGAGACACAACCGCACCCTGAAGGTACAAACAGACCCACTGGCAACTGAATCCTTGAAGCAGCAATTTCTCTCATTATGAGGCTGAAATGTTTCCCCCTGCAGGAGGAAGGAATCCAGAGAACCAGACTAGAGGAGGAGAAAAGAAAGGAGGTGACGTCTCACTTCCAGTCGACCTTGAACGACATCCAGGCTCAGATGGAGCAGCACAATGAAAGGAACTCCAGCCTCCGACAGGAGAACGCCGAGCTGGGCGACAAACTCAAGAAACTCTACGAGCAGTACAAACTACGGGAAGAGGTGAGCGGGAACTCCTCCTTCTACAGCCAGTCATTTCAGTTACTCCATTATCCTCTTATCTGTGTGTCAAACCAAACAGCACATAGACAAAGTGGTGAAGCACAAAGACCTGCAGCAACAGCTGGTGGATGCAAAGCTGCACCAGGCGCAGGAGCTGCTGAAGGAGTCGGAGGAACGGCACGACAGAGAGAAGGACTTTGTGAGCACCGTTCAGAGACAGAATAAGTTCAGATGGCTCTCATAGAGGTTAAAACTGCTCCTTCTCCTTTTTCTTCTCTTTTGTTTTTCCCTCTGCAGCTGCTGAAGGAAGCTGTGGAGTCTCAGAGGATGTGCGAGTTGATGAAGCAGCAGGAGGTCCACCTCAAACAGCAGGTTGGCCGTCACGTTTTCAGCTCAAACTGCTTGCAGTAGAACTCTGTGATCCTCCTAAAACTACGGATGTGTCGTCCTCTTAGCTGTCCTTATACACAGAGAAGTTTGAGGAGTTCCAGACCACCCTGTCCAAAAGCAACGAAGTCTTCACCACCTTCAAACAGGAGATGGAGAAGGTGGGGGATATTAGTGGACGCACAATCTGGCTTGGCTTCACCTTTATCTAACATTTGTTTTATCTCTGCTCACAGATGACCAAAAAGATCAAAAAGCTGGAAAAGGAAACGGCGATGTACCGCTCGAGGTGGGAGAGCAGCAACAAGGCTCTGCTAGAGATGGCTGAGGAGGTAAAGCACCGACTTTGTTCCATTCCTTACAGCGAGGTTCCCTCCAGAACAATGAAAGAAGACCTGGATCACTGCGGTCCTGATGAGGCCCAGATGATGTTTGGTGGTGGTTTTACTACTGATAAAACGCTGCAGGTCTGGTAGGAGGCCTGGTTTGTATCTGCTGAGCTTCACTCGCTGTTGGATGCTGCAAGAAATCCATTCAGTTTCAGGTTAGATTACTTGCATAAAAATTAACCAAAATAAAGAAAAAGAAATATTTAAAGACGTGAAAAAAAACGGCCCAGGAATCTAAAATAAGCAGAAAAATATAAACTCTTGTCTTAAGTGTCAACACCATGTACAGCGTTCGAGTATCAATACTTTCGATTTGCACAGTTTTTCTAATCAGTATCAGAGTTTAGAATTAATTTAAATATCATAACATGTGCTTTATTTTGAAAAACCAACACAGCCAGCTCCTGTCTGTGAAGGAAACTTGACGACGGTCTGTTGTTGTTGACGTTTCAGGGCGTTTTAACACGTTTTTTGTTCTGTTACCTATGATTCTGCCCTGGACTACAAAGCAGGTTATAAATATGAAGCAAATATAGTTTTAAATAGTGTCTTTTTCTTCCCACTGAAACTTAAGAGTAATATTAATACCGGATTGCCAGACAGCTTGAATCACTTGGGCTGCGTTCACGCTGCCGCCCTTAATGCTCAGTTCCAATTTCTTTGTGAAATCTGTGGTCATTCAAATTTCGTCATTTTTCTTCCCGCTTCCGTGTAGCAAGACGAAGAATAATGCATGAATCAGAGACGGATGTCATTGGAAAAGATCAGATGCGTATCAGATTCAGGCCTTGGTCACATTTGGGCAAAAAAAACCAGATCTGTGTTGATCAGACTGTCATGAAAAGATCAAACAGGTCAGATTTGGACAAAAAAGGAGGGACTTGGGTCACTTCAGGTTGCCTTCTTTTGGTAAAATGAAATGTCTGCATTATGGATTTGATCAGTGTTTACGGATTTATACATTATTAAAAATCTAATCTCTCATACTTTCTTCATTTTCTATTAAATCAGATTACTTTCAAACCTTTCCTTTTGGGAAGTGACATTATTTGAAAGGACAACGATATTCAAGGTGTCAAAGTGTCAAAATCTTGATTTTTTTTTTTTTTTTTTTTTTTTAAATGTATTTATTTATTTATTTTTTTAATTAAATCTCCATAAATAAAAAATGCGGTTAGTTGATTTTATTGAATAATCGCACATACCAAGGTTTAGGGGTGCTTTGATTGAATGACAATTAAATATTTATTAATTGTTGTAGTTTTATTTTAGATATGTATCACCTGGGAAACCTGTGAAGAAGTTTAAAGACTTTTTGTGCTAAATTCACTTGTTTCTTGAAAAAAATGTTTTGTTTTCTCAAAAATAAGCTGCTTTAAAAACCTCCTGATATGACATCACAGTCGGCGGCCGCTGGCCTTCCCCCACCGACTCCGGCTAAGTAAAAGTTCACTTTTAAAAAAACAAAACGTATTACTCTTCTGTCACGCCCTACATTGAACTTCTTACAGTTAAACCCTGGAAAGCAGAGAAGATTTCAGATGCATCGTGTTTTCTAGATTTTCAGAACACTGCTGCAATTTTTGCTCTTTCGAAGAGACAACATTCGGTCATCGATTCAGGCGGCCGACGTTTAGAGGTCATCTGACATAAAGTGGTTGTTTCTTCAGATTTGCGGGCTGAGCTCAGGGGAACACCGCATCAACTTTTTCTTTGTTCTCTCCAGAAAGCTGTGAGGGATCGGGACTTTGAGGCTCTTCAGGGTAAAGTCCAGCGGCTTGACAAGCTGCGGCGGGCGCTGAAAGTCGAACGAAACGAGCTGAAGAAGAAGGTCCAGAACCTCAGCGGCGATACCGCTGGCATCACTGGAGCTCCCACCTCAGATCCAGGGACAGAGTCTCCCTCACCCCCACCTACAGACTCCCTGTTGGAGGAGCCCAGCAGCTGTCCTGTTCCAGACGCCCCCTCCTGCTTCCACTGCAGCCCACAGCTGGACCCAGACGCCCTACAGGAAGGTGCAAACTCTCCGCCTGTTCCTGCTCAGGAATGAAGCAGAGCCACTCCCTCTTTCCTCCCTCGCCTCCACGTTCAAACCACCAGCTCACAGGCCGCTACTCCTCCGCTGGAAGAACAGCCCTGATCTGAGAGATCAGGCGTTAGCAGCAGAGTATGAGCTGTCCACTTTATACACAGCAAGACTGAATCAGCAATCCCTCCTGAAAGGATTCAGCAAAGCATTTAATATAGTTTGATTTCCTGCAGAAATGGAGCTACTGTGATTTATTTAACACTTTAGGATCTAAACATGGGAAGTGGTTATGTGTTGAAAAACAGCAGGTTTTAATGAGCCGTTACTGGGAACAAGAGGTTGCAGGTGCGTTTGTTTTTGTTTGTATGGCGGTGATTAAAGGAAGGGGTTTCATTCCTTTTTTTTTTTTATCAAATTGAGTTTATTTTATGAATTCCTAATATGGATGCTAACAGCAAGCCCGGATCATTCTGATGAGTCTATATGATTATTAAGGGAATCCAGTGTTTGTTTTTTTTCTGGCTACAGGCTACTCTTTCATTCTGCCGCTTTCTCCTCGGGTCGCATACATCTTTACCGTCTCTCACTGTCTCACATTATCCGATTATTTACTGGCCATACAAAACTTTGTGAATCATATTTAAATGTTTCTCTAATGCTGGGAAAATAATCCACCTCATGATCTCAGATAATTTCATTTTGCTTGAAATATAAACCACTTTTTCAGCTAAGTTTGCCATTCCTCCTTGAAGACGTGTTGTGTTTGTCTGCTCCACTATGATCGCAGTAGCATGTAGTCAGGTTTTATTACAGGAGAATGTTCAAGTACCTCTATGCAACGCTTGCATCTTGGTTTTATTCTAAGGAAGTCTTGACTGACAAGCACTTAGCTTGAATGTATGTTCATTTATGGATGTATATACTTTAAAAATAGACTAAATGTCTCGCAGCAGGAGGCCTTCTCGTGGGAAATGTTGGGGGGGGTGGACCAATAATGTAGAGCTGCTCTAATTGTCTGGCTTGGAGTTATAAGTTGCATCTTTCGGATGCTTTTGGTGCAGTGACTGAGCCAAGTGGGGAAAAGTGGAGCGATTTTTGTTTTGTTTTAAACTTCTGAAACGTTTCACTTGGCTTCTCAACATGTAGCTTCGGTAAAGTGGTGACACTTGAAACAGAAATGTCAAAACTTGGTCTCTTCCATCATCCCAACGGACACATTCATTGTTTTCTTGTTCATTTGGGCATAAGAAGGAACCAAAGATGTTTCCTTTTTGTCTTTTGCAGTACTTTTAACTGACCCTGTGTAAATGTATATATCTATTTTTTTTTTTTTTTTTTTTGTTAAATAAAAAGCTGTGTATGTTTGAATTAATGCATAGTCGGATCTTTTGCACTTTAGAAGAACCAGTTTTAAACATGCTTCTTCAGAGGTGAAATTTAACAAAGGATTTGAGTGGAAGCTTGTGAATGCTCATGGTTGCAGATGATATTGTGATTTATAGAGGAATGAATTGAGCTGTAGTTTTAAAGAGGCAAGTGGAGAGGAAACGGCTAAAGGTGATGGGGCCTTGATTAGACGAATTTGCAAGCTTAATTAATTAGATATTTTTAGCTTTAAGTATTGATTTTAGGTTTTTAAATTTGATAATCTGCAACCACATTTGGGCTTAAAAGCATCCATAGCTGCAGATTTTCTTTATCTAAACTGATGGGATGAACTAAAAACAAGTTTTGTTGTATTTACCTGTCATTTAACGTTGATCAGAAATGCTTTAATTCCTAATTTGGATTAAAAAAAACAGCTATTTGGTAAGTTGAACGGAATAAGAGTTAATACATATATTGTCATAAATGAAAGATTAAACAGTCCTATTTAATGTGCAAAGGTTATACAATTATCAAATGGATCGTTACTTTTATCGAAAAGTATGTCATACCTAATGAGGCAATAAAACAAGATGTTGGTTTGCAACATTAAATAAAATACAATAAAAAAAACTAAACAAACTACAGATTAATGGCTTCAGATAAGAGGTTGAAAAAAACCACATTTGCAACAGTAAACAGCTGCAATGTACAACAAATATTCTAACAGTTCAAAGCAGATATTAAACAATGTATATCATTAGATTTGTCTAAAGTGTGTGTAGATAGATAAATGCTTTATTAATTGATTGAAACGGATCAAATGACAATAAATACACAAAAAAAAATAAAAAATACAATATGAGGTTAGTATAGTACAACAGACTGTTCAAATACTATAGAAACCGATAAAGTGATGAACTACTGAACGAACTGGTAAGCGCAACAAAAAAAAACGTAAAAGCAATTTATATAATCAAGAAAAAAATATTTCATACTGTTTAGAAGAAATGTGCGAGTGAGTAGTTGGATTTAATGGCGCTTGATTAAAAAGTTGCACTTAAAGGAAGTAACGCCAGGGGGCGCGCTGAGGCCATTTTGATTATTGACACACGAGTGAGAACAATTTCCTTTTCCGCCGCGGCTACGGCGCTTCGTACACGAGTGTTCATTTTTTCTCTGTTGACGTGGGGCGTTGTGAACAGATCGAACCGACTGACATTCCTTTGCTGCCAAAAATGGTAAGTATGTTTATAAAAGAGCATATTCCGATTTTTAGTGTCTTAATACGTTCTAATGATCTGTAATTTAGATTTATGTCGGCTAGCTTAGCTTAGCTTTAACGCTAGCTGCGTTATGGTACATGCTAATTGAAGTGATTGCAGTTTGGTAATAATACATTTTTTTGACTTACAGTAATGTAGCGTGTTTTTGTCCAGATAAATGAGCCTGTTTCTGCTCTATAACACTCTCGCTCAGTTGGAAACTGCTAGTTTAAATACTGAACCTAGATGTCTGCACCCCTAGAAACCCATCCTACTGCAGGGCCATGAGAGGTCCATCACCCAGATAAAGTACAACAGAGAGGGAGACCTGCTGTTCTCTGTAGCCAAAGACACGGTGAGTTTAGAAACACGATCCATCATAAACCCCACGTAACGTTTTGGAAGTAGCAGCTTTTATCCGCTCGTGTAATTTTCCACCTCAGGTAGCCAACGTTTGGTACTCTGTGAACGGAGAGAGGCTCGGTACCTATAATGGACACACGGGAGCTGTGTGGTGTGTTGACTGCGACTGTATCCTTCACCATCAGGACCTCCTTGCTCCCTCTGAAGGGCTCTGATTGATCCTGTAATGGTTGTTTGCTGTATGTGGCGTTCAGGGTGGCTTTCTTAACTAGCTTCTCATCAGGGGACACCAAGAATGTGTTGACAGGATCAGCAGACAACAGCTGTCGACTGTGGGACTGTGAGACAGGTGAGTTATTTTCCTCTGGGACAAAAAAATATAAAGAGGGAATCACACAGAAGTGTAATGATGGATATTGGAATATCTAAAAATATTGAGAACATTAATTCTCAAGTGGAAAATGTTAATATTTTCTTGTAAAGTTTATTTTAAGCAGCTTTGTCTTGTTACGGATGCCATGCATCCTTCGGGGTCCGTTAAAAGTGCTCCCTGCTTCTTCACAGGTAAACAGTTGGCTCTGCTCAACACCAACTCTGCTGTCAGGACGTGCGGCTTCGACTTCAGCGGAAACATCATCATGTTTTCCACGGACAAGCAGATGGGTTACCAGTGCTTCCTGAACTTCTTTGA
The DNA here is from genome assembly GCA_034780135.1 of Jordanella pulchra. Taxonomy (NCBI): domain Eukaryota; kingdom Metazoa; phylum Chordata; class Actinopteri; order Cyprinodontiformes; family Cyprinodontidae; genus Jordanella; species Jordanella pulchra. The sequence continues at coordinate 241,577 of JAUZNJ010000011.1, read as the reverse complement.
CCTGAGGGATCCGCAGCAGATAGGTAGAAAAACACCCCATTATTAACTCTTTTAGGACTTCAATAATTAGCTCAGACATATTATCTTGTTTTGGTTGTTTAAACAAACAAGAAGCAGCGATGCCAATGTCTACTTCAGCTATTATTAACCAAACCAATCATTCTTTGCATGTCTAACATGTTTTTACATTATATTCTTAAATGATACAAACTAGATTAGAAGTACTAGAAAAATAGACAGTTTTAAACTGATTTTTACATTTTTACATCTGTAAACATGAGCTCAAAAGCTACAAAGGTCTAATTTACCCTGAAATAAAGGGTTTGAAGCATTGATTTTACATGTTTGTTGCGATTAGCGTACAGGATGGAGAGACTTTTTTTCTTACATGATCTCTTTTTTTTTTGTGAGTTCTCAGAACTCCTGGTTTTATGATCCTACTTTAACTTCACTCCTTCTTTTACGCACATGAAAAGTGGCTCCATGTTTGTTTCACAAAGCTCGCTAACCTACTCAACCACCTGCTGCATTGTTTGGTCTTTTTTTTTTTATATACAATAAAAGCACATTGTTGCCAGACTGAATTCTTGTCTGTGATTGGACGGCTGAGAATTCTCCACCATTATGACACCAATTTGGAGAAATAGGGGAGAGGTTTCCTTTTAAATTGGGTGGGGTATTTTCTTCCATGGTGGATTTACCATCATTGTTAGCCGTCTGCTGTTTTTGACTAGCATCTAATCTCCGAAACCAAAATATTCCGAATATCCTAGAAATGATTTTATAAGCAGCCGTTTCCCACATCAGTCTGGAGGCCTCTAGTTTACTGTGAAAAACAGTTTTTAAAATGTTTGCATGGCTTTTAATGTTCTCCTCTTTATAAATCTAACCTGGTAGATTCAGACGACCTTTTTTTGTTTTTATATCAGAGAATCTTTGTTTGTCAAACGCCTCTAGGATGGAAAACATTGTTTATCTTCCTGCTGGTTTGGGTTTAATCCTTCATTGATGGATGTTTTCTTTTTTTTATGTCTGTTTGAAAAGCCTTTTAACAGTAACAGAAAACATCCGCCGGTGATGGACAGCAGCTCCGGCTTTATTCATTTCGTTACCAGTGACTCAGCAGTTTCAATAACTCTCTGTCTCTGCAGAGGACAACAACCCCTACCTGTCCATCCCCTGCAGTGAGCACAAGATAACCAGCGCTGTGTGGGGACCTCTGGGGGAGTTCGTCATCGCAGGCCATGAAAACGGAGAGATCAACCAGTTCAGCGCTAAGGTAGGATGCTAACACGCCAGGACTGAGACATACAGGAGGTTCTCTCGGTTTTGATTGTTTTTTTTTCCCAGTCTGGAGACATTCTGAAGAAGGCAAAGGAGCACAGCAGGCAGATCAACGACATCCAGACGTCCGTAGATCTCACCATGGTGATCACGGCCTCCAAGGATAACACCTCTAAAGTAAAAGCGCTTTCTAAGCTCTCCGTCCCGACACACAGCGCCGCCTCTGTTATAAACTCTCCCTGTCGTCTTTCTTTTAGCTGTTTGACTCCAATTCTCTGGATCACATCAAGACATTTCGGACGGAGCGGCCTGTGAACTCCGCCGCCATCTCTCCTAAAATGGATCACGTAAGAATCGACCCCTGAACTTTAAATCCAACTGTAGTCGCAGGACCGTCTCTGATCTCTGATTCCTTCAGGTGGTGATGGGAGGCGGACAGGAAGCCATGGAGGTCACCACCACCTCCACCAGGATCGGAAAGTTTGAGGCGAGGTGAGCGAAAGCTAACAGGCGAGCAATAAAACGGCTACCTGGGGGATATTTTTAGTTGTATGAATAATTTTCTGGATCTAGGTTCTTCCATGCTGCCTATGAGGAGGAGTTCGGCAGGGTCAAAGGTCACTTCGGTCCTATCAACTGTGTGGCGTTCCATCCTGACGGTAAAAGGTGCGGCTGTTGGAAAGATCGAAATCCTTCTTTTACCTCTGAGCTAAAGTTCAGGTTTATTTAAACCCGACTGTTTACAATCGTCTTCGTTCTGCTCCTCTGTGTCTTACAGCTACAGCAGCGGAGGAGAAGACGGATACGTACGAATTCATTACTTTGACCCACAGTACTTTGACTTTGAACTGGAGGCGTAAACATCAGCAGCTGCTTCTACGACTTCAGAGAAAAAGACGCACCTGGAAGGAAAACCTCCAACTCTTTGCTCCGAACTCTAGTTCTACGTTAAAATTCATAACCTTTGTCAGCAGTGATTACGTTTCATTTTTAAATTTAATCAATAAAAAGAAGGAAGGTCGAGGAAAAGATGTGCTGCTCTTTGTGCATCAATTAAACTTGTTTTTTTTTTAGCTTAAAAGACTCTGAGCTTTGGTTAAAGATTGAACTTTTCAGCTTCAGAAAGTGTGGAAAGCATCTGATGCATCTGAAGCAGAGAAAAATTCCTAAACTGCATTAGAAAACACAAAAGAAGTCATTTTTGGTTTATTTACAACCTGTTTCATAAAGCAGGATAAGTATCCTGAGACTTTTGTACATTTCAGCTGAGATCAGACACAAGAACAGCGTCAGAAGTGACGCTTTACGCTCCAACAGGTTGGATTCATAGATTTCTGAGCTTCGTTTTCAGCAGTAAAACTTTAGTCACTTATATCAGACAGTTGATTGTGCTGCTCTTTGTTTTTATGCTGAAGGACCAATGACGGGGATGAAGCATCAAACTGTTCAAATCTCCATCAGATTGATCCGTTTCTTTGGTAGAGCAGAGTTTCTCTACTGGAACCGAAGCATCACTGAGTTTGATCAATCAATGAATAGCTTTATGTTTTCTTTACATTTTACAGGGCAGCTTTCAGACAGAAGCGATAAACATTAAAAACTGGAAGCAGATTTGGTATTCACTGCTCCTTTACTAAATTATCTTTGGTTTAAATCATTTTTGATGAGTCATGTTTCCCTATTTTCTTATAAATACACTCTGTTAAAAAAAAAATCAGCTTATTTGCTCATTTTCATATTAAATCTTGAACCAAGGTTGAACTTACTAAATTGAATTGTTGGATTTGTCTAAATCAGGTGATAAAGGTTAAACAGAACAGCTGATAACTGGACTGTGTTAATATTTTCTCTTGGTTCACTTCCACATCCTTTTTGTGCAGTGTGACACATTTTATAAATTAGCATCAAGGATAAAGCCAATTCTAACTGCATTGTCTGTTCACATTAAATCTGATTTAGCAGCAGAAACAGGATCTTCTTTTGGATGTTTTGTGAGAGGCGCTCAATCTGAAGTGGTTTTCCAGGTTGGATGAGTTGATTTCCACTTCCTGGGTTCTGGTGGCCAAGATTACATTAAAATGCTTCAGCAGACGATTAACCTTTTTATTCTCAATAGGCATCTAAATCTAAGATAAAGATGACACAAGTCATCCAAAAGTCTATTCCTGGTAGAATATATGGTTTTATTTGGGAGAAACTGTTTTATATAAATAACCATTAGAGTCAAAGACAAAAGGTTTTATTTTTTTATGACAAAGATATGATAATGCACATTTCACAAGGATACAAACAGCCACACTGACATCCACTTTCTGGCTTTCTCTACATTTTTTTTTTTCTGTAAAAGATACAAAATCTCTAAAATAATTCATTTGCTCAGCAACATCCTCCTCCGCAGAGGTTCACATGCACCCATGAACGCAAAAACAGAACAGGAAGGAAATCGGTTCCCAGAGCAGAGAATTATGGGAAGATGAGCTGCTTCATGATTTAAAATAACTTAATGGAGCAGAGTTGGGGACTAAGAAATATGTACATGCTGAAGGAGAGGCGAGTCTGAGCATGCATTCACTGATGAAACGGTAAAATGAGTGGATCATAAATAGTTACAAAAACTAGCAGGAAAGTCTTTCTGCGAGTGGAACCGCAGCCCCACAGACTTTAATCTAAATATTCCAGCATGGAAACCTTTTTTTTATTACAGCAAAACTGTTCACAGCACCTCAGAGGGGGTGTGGGGAGGGTCTGCATCTCATTTGGCAGCAGGTGGGCGGGGCTTAAACACGGTTGAGCCGAGCTGCTAATACGCACGCTCGCACCCACCTGCTGCTCATCTCATGGAAAAACAAACAAAATAAAACAATGTAAACCAGGTCTGTGCAGGAACAAAGGAAAACGGGAGCGATAACAAGATCCTCTTGTTGCAGGAGGTAAACAGGAAGCCGTCAGCTGACAGCAACACTCAGGTCGCCTTTATCTCCTCTTTTGGTCTGAAACACAAACACATTCATCAGACATCCAGAAACATTGTTAACAGAAACACCTCAAACGAAGCTTTAAAGGACCTGATGGGACCAATTAAGAATTATTATCATTATTATTGCTGAAACTCCACTCAGAGCAATTCAATCTTGATCATGACCTCCTTCTACGGTTTCTATAAAGGATTAGGTTCTGAGTCTGAAGTAGGGCTTCAACTATTGATTAGTTGAATCATATAATTTGTAGATTATTTTTTGAATAAGTAAAACGGTTTTCTCCTTATTGACTTTACCTCCAAGCAGAAACAAACAGGAGGTCCCGTCTTCGCTGCAGCGGCTCCACAGTTGTGGAATAATCGGCCCTCAGATCGTCAGGCAGGCCTCCGCTTTCACATTTTAAGTGTCTTCTTCAAACAGACCTTTTCGCTGAAGCATTTTGTAAATCCTCTATTCTTATTTTATTTCATTTTTACCTTCTCTTTTAGTTAAGTGTCTTGATCACTTTAAATTTGAGCTGTTTTAAAACTCTTTATCTCTATTTTAGCTCGTTTGTTTCTTGCTTCTGTTTTTAATTTTACTGTTATCAATTGTATGTACAGCACTTTGATGGCCTTTATTATCTTAATAGCTTAATAATAAAGCTATTGGTCTTTTTTTTTTTAAACCATCCAGACATGCAAAGCTTTAATTCTTCAATGACTCCAGAGTTTTTCTAAAAGCAGAAGAAAAATGTGCTAAAAGCTTCTAGCTGCTTATTTCTACACGGATTCTTACCCAGATGTATCCATCTTCTCCTCTTCTTTCTCTTCTTCTTTGACTTCTAGAAAACAAGCAGGACGTTATAAAAACATCCTGCAGGTTAATCAACCTTTAAAGTCGGGCGGGTCTTACCTTTCTTTTCCTCTCCTTCCTTCTCTTCCTCCTTCTTCACTCGCTTTGCCTTTTTGTGGTTGGCTGCGTTCCTGCGGCCGCCTCCTTGGCCCTCTGCCTCGTCCTCGGAGTCGGAGAACTCCTCCTCACACGCTATCCTCTTGTCGTGGGCCCGAACTGGAAGACAAAAGGTTCTTCAGCCTCCCTGAACAAAGACCAGCCTCTCTGTGTTTGTTAAATCTCTTACTAGAGACGCGTTTGTCGGAGTCCTCCTCCTCCTCGTCGCCGCTGTCGGGATGAGGAGCGTCCTCGGGGATGGCCTGCATCTGGACTCCTGGGGCGTGAGGCAGCATGCGCAGGTTTTCAAAGAGCCGCTGTTTGATCTTCTCCAGGTACTCGTTGGTGTTCTGGTTGGTCATGTTGGACGGGCTGATGTGCAGCTTGAAGTCGGGCCCGAAGTATTCGAAGTAATCGTTGTAGGGCAGCTCGTTCGGGATGGAGGAGTCCAGGGCGACGGCCGTTTCGAAGGTCCAGCAACGAGCGACGTTACGAATGGTGTAGCCGCCTCCGCCGAGCATCAGCAGGGGGAGGTTGAAGCTTTTTATGTACTCCACACATTTCGCATGGCCTTCAGGGGAAACAAACAACATGTTAAAGATGTGGTTGGACCTTTTTTGTTTTTATTATCATTTACCTTTGATGGTGAGGTTAAAGCAGCCCAGTCTGTCTCCAGACAGAGAATCTGCTCCACACTGCAGAACCACAGCACTGGGCTGGTACATCTCCATGACCTTAGCCATGATCTAACGCAGACAACAAAAATAACGCCTTACTTTGCTTAGAGGTTGATCTAAAGATGTGGAATCTTAACAAGTAGAATAACTTACAGGTTTGAAGATGGCTTCATAGGATTCATCATCAATGCCGTCCCTCAGAGGGTAGTTCACGGCGTAGTATTTGCCCTTTCCTGCTCCGATGTCCTGCGCACATTGAAAATGCCGGGTTAAACATGGCGTTCTTATCATGGCGGCCCTGTTTTCCTGGAGAAAAGCTGTGCTGCTGACCCTCAGATCTCCGGTGCCAGGGAAGTACTCCCCATATTTGTGGAAAGAAACCGTCATGACCCGGTCTGTGGTGTAGAAGGCCTCCTCTACTCCGTCTCCATGGTGGATGTCGATATCTATGTATAGCACCCTCTGGTGGTATCTGTAGGAAAGACAGGATAAACAATCATTTCCTCCGCCTCTAACGACCAGAATGGGACCATAAACACTTGAGGGCTTCAGTTTAATATATAAAGTAACAAAGAATACAAATTAGAAAGAAAATAATCCATTTTACATTTTAGTAAAATAGTTATTTTAAACTTTCTAGTCTAGTTAAAAAAAAATGAAAGCTTTTCTTGCAGGATGGATCATCATTTAGCTCCATCCTCTAACTTATTTACTGGCTGCACCAAAAATGAATTTGAAACATCTGAAAAAGCATAAATGTAATCTGCTGCTGTTCTTTAAGACTAAGGAGGGTCTAGTTGCCTAACTGTGAAACTAAAAGGTACCACAGATGTGATGGGACAGTTCATAGGTCAACACCTGACCAGCTTTGCCTCCTACTTTTAAACTGATCCATCCTTTTCCTCCTTGACCTGTTTGTTGTTTTCCATGAGGCAGTTTCTTTGCTTTTGTTGGTTAAATGGATCCAGTATTAGGTGAAACGAAATATTTAGTTTTGATGCAAAAACAATCGAGTAAAAGAAAAGAGACAAACTCATCATTACTGAATAACAACATCAATAATTGTGGAAAGAAATAAAAACCCGCCTCCTCTAGTAAAGGTTTGTGATTTTCACTTGATATGATCTTAATGAGAGGAAATAAATGAAGTGGTGTTGATGTGAAATACTTCAGCAGCTCCAGGATGGCCAGGACGATGTCGTTGACGTAGCAGAAACCAGACGCCTCAGACTTCTTAGCGTGGTGGAGCCCCCCCGCCCAGTTAATGGCGATGTCTGTCTGCTGCTTGTTCAGCTTCACGGCTCCGGCTGAAACCAAACGCTTTGAGTTAAAAACAGCCTTCAACAAATCGTGTCAACTTTGATAAATAACTAACTAACGACTAACTTACCGACTGATCCACCTGTTGAAAGCTGGCAAAACTCAAACAGACCGTCAAAAACCGGACAGTCCTCTCCGACATTAACTGTAGGAGGAAGAAGAAAATGGATGACTTGAATATAAAGCGAGGTACGGCAAGCAGGAGGCCCCGGCATAGCGGAGAACAGGACGCACATCTCTGCATCTGTTTGCTGTACTCAGACATGTTGTCGGGGCGGATGGACCTCAGGAACTTGATGTAGTCGTCACTGTGGTACTTTGTCATCTCTTCAGCGCTGGCTTTATGTGGTCTCTAAAAACGACACAGAAAAACCAGAACAGGACGTCTATCAGGACCAAAACCCCAGAGAAAAGGACCAAGATAAAGGTTGGATCTACTGGAAATCGAACCCTCCTAAACCCAGTCATAGGGTGCACCGATACACTTTGTCTACTGAGGCACACACACAGTATAAATAGAAAACACTTATATCTGGCAACTAGCAAGAAATATAGAAAAATGATGTTTCTTTGAAACTCTGGAGACACAAAAAAAGCCATAGAAAGTTACTCAGAAATCATCATAAAAACAAAAGAGCCACATGGGTACATTTCCCCTGTTCTCTCAGTTTAAAAAGTAGGATATAATATTTTAAGTGTTTTTTCAAATTGTTGTACTAAAATAGATCCTATCTGCAGTTGATTCACACAAAAATTCGATAACATAAGATTAGTGTGGTTTTATTTCAGGAAAAATATTATTGAACAGTTGAATTTATGTTTATTATCCTTCGTTTTTGAAGAATCACATCAGAGAAGCTTGATGGAAACGACAAAACCTCTCAAATATACAAAAAGGTTTTTACGCTCACTCGAAGTGAACTTTGGATTTTGCAGAAAAGGGTTAATGTGCAAAATGGAAACACTTGTCAAAGCAGCTCTGATGTAGTGAACCTTTACGACACACGGCTGAACAGCCGTTTCTGCTGTCGTCATCTGAACGTGAGAACAACTTGTTCGATAGCAACACATTCATTAAAACTTTGCTTTATTACTGATCTGCTGTCAGTGCTGGAATGCAGCCATGACTTCCTGTTCATTACAAATATTAATAATAACTTGTTAATTAGCTTCAAACCAAATGAAAAATCACATTTCCGTTTTTATGAACTTTTCATTTTTTGCTCAAAATTTGCATTTACGTTGAATGGAAACAGCTACTGTGACCAAACCTCTTTCTCGTTAAGCTTTGGACCTTAAATCTATTTTAGATACAGACATAAAATCCTCTGACAAGCAGAGTTCAGCCTTAATCTAAACAAAATACATAAAGTCGTTTTCAGCAGTCATTTGAGTTTGTTTCAGTTCACACCAGAGGTAGATTAAAACATATTCGTTAAAATAAACCTGATTAGGAATGGAAAAAAATACATCTGAAAAAAATAGAAGAATGTTCCCTTAGTGCACAGAACTGAGGTAAATAAAAAATAGAATAAATAAAAAACCTTTGGGGGTTTCTTCATTTGCTGCATTGTTATTTTTTTTTTCTTGTTTTGTTAATAGATTTTTATTTTTTGTTGCTGAAACACGTATAACAGACTTTCTGAGTACATGTGTTTTATCCAACAGAAAAAGGAAAATGTGAACTAATGGAGAGATCAACATGTTTGCTGAGGCCCGATTTAAGTTCAAAAAAACGAAACGAATACAAATTGATATTGTTTTGTTTTTTTTTTCTTTTGTATTATATACTGAAGTCTGATATTTCCCAAGCAACCCAGATGTGGTTGTAGGATCATTACCCAATGGATAAGGCTGTCAGAGCTGCAATCACCACATAGTACTTCCACCAAATAGAATCCAAAACGTTTAGTTTTCCAATAAAAATGAAAACTGAAACCAGAGTGACTGCATCTCAAACTGCGTTTGACTCACATAGATCTCCATTTTCCTGTACAGTCCATAGTTGAGGAGGAGGTTGTGTGTCATACGAATCCTGTGGGGTTTCATGGGATGGCCTTGGCCATAGTAATAGTTCCCCACGTCACCTGTGGGAGAATAAAATAAGGGTTGCTCATCTTTTATCCAGCGTTTTAAAGGAAAAAAAATGAAAAACAAACAAAAAAAATCCACAAAGAAATAAGGTTATCTGTATTATTTATACATTGAGCATTAGTAGTATTGTTTATTAAGATTTTGCTTTTTACAAATCTGCCTCGTTTTTCTTTATATTATTTTTAACGCCGGAGAAAAAGCAAGATGGCCTAAAATGTTATTGTTTTTCTTGTTTTGGTCACCTGGATCACATATTATTACACACTTTTGGCTAGCTGGCAGAAACACCAGGCAGACAAAAAAGACAAATAATGTTCTGTAGAAATATTTCAAACCGTAACAAACACATGTCAACCTCCTAAAGACTAAAAATAATGGTGGCCGCAAAAAATATTAAAATAACATTATGGAAATAATCCGGATATATAGACATAGATTAGCTTTTTTCGTTGTTTTTTTTTTCCCAAAATGCTATATATGCTTGAATTAATTACTTCACTTTACATGAAACTTGGTCATTAAGAAATACAAACCTGTAATTAAGGGTTACTGTTATAAAGGAAGGGGATCTGCTGGCAAGATCGTAAAGAGAAACAAACATAACCGGTATATTAGGTGCACAATAATCATTAAATAAGAATCTACAATTATTCATGAGCATCTCAAAGGGTTACACGACACAATGGGAAGAGGAGGCGGAAGTATTTATCAGATGTTTCGTATGGATAAAATGGCTTGTTCGCTTATTTCACGTTGGCTTAAAAAAATCATATAATGGCACAAAATAATTATAATGTAAGCCCAAATTAAACAGATTTATTTCAAGTTTCACAGAGTGCAAATACATGAAAAAAAGGCATGGTAAAAATCAATAATCTGTGACTTATTTATTCCACATTGCTTTTCGGAAGATGAAGTGGATAAACCTAGATGAACCACACCGCTGCTTCTGTTCTCACTTCTCGGAAGTTGTTAGCAAGTTGGATGAACACTGTGGTTACCGGATATGTTTATTAACCTTTTATGAATAGTATTTAAATGTGCAACATTAGCCCGTGTAACGTGTTTACTATTTGTAAAAGTTTGCTTTTAAGCAGTGTTTCGGAACTAAACTAAGACAACAATCACACAGGATGCGGGATTCAGGCTAACAGCTACCTCGGCTACAACAAGCTAGCTAGCTAACGTTAGCTCCCCAGCACCGGCTTCATGAGGAGTGAGACCCCACTGCAACACTTAAAACTAAATTATAGAAAAATAAAATTCCGAAGTCGGATACACCGTAGAAGGCGTTTCAGCATGAATGCAACTGAGAAGTCCAAGTGAAGTATTTACCGTCATAATAATAGCAAACTTTTTTCTTTGTTCCTTGAGACAGCGCCATTTTACACCAGTTACCTTACTGGTTCGCCCGCTTGCCGGGTTCTCTGTTACAGCGGGGCGGGGGAGGTTGAGTTGGGCTCCTTTCAACCAATCACAACAGCTATCCGCCTCACCGGGAGGAGCCGGAATACATTTCGAGGGCCACTGTGGCTTTAGTTTTTTTAAAATGTGGCTTTAGTCTTAAAGAAACAATAGGCTTGTCTGCAACCGTCATCATTTGGAATTTAATTTCGTCCAAGACATACATTTAGCTGTTTTAATCTTTAGTTCTAACTTCTGTCTAAAAAAAGTATTAGAACAAATGGAATACATTGCTCGAACGGACTCAGGTTCAGGTCGTTTTGCATAATGTAATGGGTGTGTCCTCATTCCAAATCGTTCAAGCTATTTAACACAGACATTAATATAAATAGAACGAATTAATCTGGACAGTTATTCAGTTTTTGACTGAAAACTGTGTTCTTATGGTAGAAAGGTAACATTGAGACCATGAATTAAGTTTGGAATTACATTCTTGGATAGTATTTTCTATATTTAAAGTTGAACCCATGCTTTTGTTTCAGTTCCTAAGTATTTAGTTTCAGATTTAATTTTTTGGGGGTTGTGTCATACATGGCTACAAGTTCACACTCTTTTGAATCTAGTCTTAGTCCTGAGGCCTCTGAGAATAAACTTAAGTTTACCTATTGCTATTGGAGTTTGATGGACATTTTTAAAGAAAGGGGTAGTATCATGTGCTAACTGGCTAATGAATAATTATGTACCAAAGATGTCTAATGTTTCAATATATGTACAGTTTTTAGGTAGATTGCTGCAAACATTTCTGCAACTAAAATAAACAAATATGGGGAAACTGGCATTAATGCCGCATCTAGCTGTGGTACCTTTAAGTAGCATTACACAGATATTGATGTTCTGTATATAGATATTTATCTTTTAAAAATGTGTGAACATGTAAATATTTCAATATTTGCTATAGAGAGATTTAAGATTGAGCTTTATGGGAACATATTTTCAGGGAATAAAGGTATAAAATTGCTAATATTGTGAGACACAAAGTCAGGGAAATAGAGTAAAAATATAACGAGACAAAAGTGGTGATATAGCAGGACAAAAGTAAATAATGAGAGAACTGAGGTAACATTCCAAGAAAAACATGAGAATTAAGTCTGAACATAAGGATAATAGTCATGAATAGTAATTTGCTGCAAGGCTATTAATTATTTTATTTTCAGAAACGAGATAAAGGGGAATTAGGAGAATAAAGACAAAACAATACAACAATAAACTCGTAAACTACACAGATAAATGTTTAATTCTGTGAATATAAAGTACAATAAGTGAATAAAGTCTCTATCCGAATACTTTAAAGAGACTTACAGCAGATGCGCCTCACCCAACATGGCGGACGCTTTAACTTACTGCAGCATAAGGCCAACCTGGCCAACGCACCCAATAGGCATCTACGTATTCGTATCTATGGCGGCCCCAACAGGCCAAAAATAAAACATATACACACCACGTAACAATGGAGGACAAAGAAGCAATGCTGAACATGTTGCTCAGTCTATGGGCTTTCCACAGACTCAGAATTAAAAAGGAGAGCCAGAAAAGGCTGCGGACAGCAAGACGAAACACTCTAGAGAAGTACAGGAGAGTATGGGAAGCCATAGAGCGGTATCAAATAGAAGATGAAAAGATACGTGCGAGACGACGTGCGATGGTAGGCTAACATGCTAACGCTAGCTTGCCATAGTGTACGCAATAAACCCAAGAGATACTTTACATGACTGGACGATATTGACCAAAAATAATATCGCATAATTTGTAAACTCCATGGTGAAATAAAATATTTACTACATATAGTTGTTTGTTTCATTTCTTTAGAATTCTAAAGATACATATGACTTAAAGCTTTGTCCCAAATAAACATATTGATAATTTTCAAAATGGCCGAAAAGTTACCTATTATCATTAATAGAAGAATAATTGACCTTGATATAAACGATTCTGACTCATCTATCTCTATTAAAAATAAATCCATATTTAAAAAATCTCTACATATTGCGTAGCCCTAATGATCTTAATTTCCCTTTACATAACATGTATTGTAATACTTATGCTGTGTTTGTTTCAGATGGCCGCCCTGATACAGCAGAATCGTAGCAGACCATCGGTCTGGGCTTTAAACCGAGCCTCTAAGTGGTGGGACGATGTTGTTCCTGGTTTCACCAACTCACAGTGGGTGCAGAACTTTAGGATGTCCGAACAGACGTTTAACTACCTGTGCAACAAACTACGTCCAGCTCTGGAGCGACAAGATACGACTTTCCGCCAATGTGTGCCCTTAAGGAAGAGAGTGGCCATGGCGTTGTGGAAGCTAGCTACAGGCTCAGCGTACAAGAGTATTGGCAATCTTTTTGGAGTCAGCATCACAACCGTGTGCAGGTGTGTCCAAGAGTTTTGTGCTGCTGCAGAGACGTTGTTGGTGCCTGAACAAATCCGTTTTCCTGACGAGGAGCGCTTCAGAGAGCTGGCCGCTTACATTGAGAACACATGGGGGCTCCCACATTGCGTGGGTGCTGTCGATGGCTCACACATACCCATCATCGCACCACAGCACTCTCACTCCGACTATATCAATCCTAAAGGCTGGCACTCCATAGTCCTTCAAGGTGTTGTGGATGGGAAGGGATTGTTCTGGAATGTGTTTGCTGGATCACCAGGGAGCATGCATGATGCCGGGGTTCTGAAACTGTCCACCCTATGGGAGTTAGCTAGCAGGGGAAACCTATTCCCAGCACACATCAGGGACATTAGCACGGTCACAACCGGCTATTACATCCTTGGCAACACGTCTTATCCTTCGCAGGACTGGCTGTTGAAACCTTTCCATGACAGTGGGCGCCTGACACCAGAACAACACGCATTCAACCGGAAATTTTATGGAGCACGGGTGGTGGTCGAAAACGCTTTCGGCAGGCTGAAGGGAAGGTGGCGTTGCCTTCTTAAAAAGAGCGACTGTGACGTCCAGCTGGTGAAATCCATGGTGCTGACATGCTGTGCTCTGCATAACCTGTGTGAAACTCACGAAGAGACTTACGAGACGTCGTGGGATGAACCGGCTGCTGATGAAGCGCCGCTTCAGTCTGTCGTTACAGTGTCACAGGATGAAGAGGGGGAGAGTAATGAGCTACGAGATGCTTTGATGCAGTACTTTCTAAGGAGTAGGGAAACCAATACCTAGATCCAAACACGTCTTACAAAGACTTTGACAATAAGCTTGTTTTTTAGACTCTCTTCTTTCACTTTGAGCACAATAAACACTAACAAGTTGAATGTTAAAGAGAAAACTGAATATTCCCAGAATTGCGTTTTGGACAATGTTGGTCATTTTTAAGCATTTCTGATTTTAATATCACAGTAAAAACACTGAAAGAAAAATAAAGCCTAGCATGAACAGTTTCATAACAGTTTCCTGGCTCTGTAGGAAAACAACAGGCAGATGAACTCTGAGCCTGTTTTCATACCAAATGGGATGAAAGGGAGCATATAAAGGTAGTTAAAGTAAAGGCTGAGCCCATAGCTATGTCTAGGAGAGAAACAGGCCCAAGAACTGCAAAACAGGCCCAGCGCTACCATCTAAGGTGTTGACGGCAGCAGTACAGCTGATATTTTTCCCCAGGATGGTGTCACCAAACGAACATACCAGATGAAGCTACTATGATGAGAAAAAGCAGAAAGAACATAAATTCATGGGTTGAATTAACAAATACTGAGGAATCGTAGAATAGGGAAAAAATGAAACAGAATTAAGAAAAAGTGGTCCCAATGTCCTCCAGCAGCCTAAGCCTATAGCAGCATAACTATAGAGATAACTTAGGAGAACTTGGGCCTCTAACTTTATCAGACGGGAACGTTATAAGCATAATCTTAAAAGTGAACTTGTTTTATTGTTGTTAGCAGCCTACAGGAGAAGGGACAGGTGGAGGGACAGAGCATCCTGACAGAGGTATCACTTTCTAAAGGGATTTCTGACAGAGTAGACTTTACAAGTGAAGCAGCGAAGGTCCCAACAGTCAATTATCAAACATCAAAATAGATACACATGAGTCATACCAGTGTGTGTTTTTACCAGAGGAACCTCTAGACAGCAGTGAGAGGAGAACTATGACAGAAGAAGCAATTCCCATCCAGCTGCATTGATTCCCTCTTATCACTATAAGATTGGTTGATGGAATCTACAGCAACCCTCAACTAATCCAATATTTTTGTGGCAGAACATGGAACAGATACACGTTAAAGCCACTAGGTGGCAGTGCAGGTCCACACAAACATGCCACTACATCTAGATCTCTCCTGAAAACGTCCCTTTTGTCTGAGAAATAAAACACGTGCAGAGTGATGGTCTGACACATATCACACCCTGCCAGCAGTTATTTGTAGAAGAGACAAAAGCCCTGATAACCATCTTTTATTGTAGAAGCTATTAATTATTCACAGCACACTTATTCCCATCTCAAATGAGACATGCATGGTTTGCTCAGTTATTATTGGCTTGTGGTTGTTTGGCTCTCTTTTTTTAAAAGAGAAATAACAATAATTTACCATATGAATGTGAGAAACAAGAAGAAATCCAGAGGGAGCTCCGGCTTCAATAATTCATGATTATTTCAGAAGCCGAATCTAAATGCAGCTGCGATGTCAGCACATCATATCATGTGAAATAGGTCAGTCCGGTTTGAGCCAGGCTGCTCTGATCGGCTAACCGTTTTCAGGGGGTTGCTGGCCTTCAGACGGAGCAGGAGAATCATGGATGTGAAGCAGGTGATGATTCTGAGCGCAGGAAAGAGGGGACAAACACTGCATCAGTGGGTCAGTACTGTAGAGCTAACACCCTCAGCATTAAAGCCCTCACAACTCCTCTAAAAAGACTCCGTTTAACAAAAGTTCACAGTATATGACAGAGTTCTTCCCAAACTACATGGTGAGTTATTCTATCTGTACTCCTGTATTTTTAACCAATCACTGAGGCCCGTTAGAAGTTAAAAGAAGGCAGATGCACAACATCTGGATCTTAGCATACATTCAAATGATCACATGTAACCTGACTGCTGTTTTACCGTTTTACAGTTTATGTGCCATGTTCACAAACACTCAGATCTGACCTTTCACACTATTAGCTTGTGCCCATGCTGAATCTTATGCATTGGTCACACTTTTATGTGTAATCCTACACGGGGTGCGTCCCGAAATCTTTGCAATACACCACACTATGAAAAATATTTCTTTGAGTATCCCTCATGTAAATAATAATAATAATACCCCCTTTGTTTAACTTTAAATATTGTAATCTTAGAATGGTGATCATCAGGTATGTAATGTCATACTTTGATTGACTGTTTTGTCCTGTTGATGTCTCTATCCCCAGAAACTTGACTGGTTGTTATCCTCTGATTCAAATCGGCAAACAAACTTTTGACTCTTATCACCCAAAAGACGTGTCACGACAAAAAAATTAATCTTTATCTGAACGACCACAAGGAGACAAGAAGACTGCTCATGCTAAGGCATTTATTGAGGCATTTTGCTTGATCATCAAGGTAAAAACAATGGGGATTTCTTCAACTCTACATCAATTTAAAAGAGTTATTTCAAGGCAGTTATTGAAAAAAAATATATCCCAAACTTTCTGCAGACAGAGGGAAAATAAGCAGCCTGGCTGTGTATTTGCAGACCATGGAGTTTATTTTTTCCAAATCCCTTCATAATAAAATTAAACACATTTTTTTTTCAATGCTAAACTTAAGCAAACACTGTAATTCTTACAAAAAAGGAAGAAGTTGTTTCCATCTCTGAGTAAGATCCCACTGATAGCGGTCGTGTTTTTTAGGTTTGGGGAATATGATAACTTTCCTCCCCCCTAAAATACTTCTTCATAAGCATGTCTGAATTGGATGTTCCTCCCTAACAACATTTAGACTTCTATTAGACATAATTTCTAACAGTTGCTGATGAGTCTCCTGTCTAAACCTGAGTCTCTTTTCTCAATAAAGAGTCTCTTCTGACCAGAAGTAAGGCAACTGTTTAATCTCAGGTGATCTGGTGGTAACAAAACTCCAGAGAGACACCTTTTCATTTTAATAGTGAGTCTTGATGGTTTTAAAGTCTTTGGATCGTTGGAAAACAAGCCTTAATATTAAATCAACTGGTGATAAACGATTCTGATTCCTCTTCTTGATTCTTTAAATTTGTGTTCAAAGTGTTTTGTGAGAAATTATTTCATCCTTCTGATCTAATTTTAGATGAACTTTTACAGATTTGCAGATTAAAACACCGACTCATTAAACGCTGGACTGGACTGATTGCTTTTACGGGCTGTGTTAGCAATACTTAGAATGTGTGTGTTCAATACTGACAGCTCAGCCAAACAATCCAGGTGGTTCTGGTCGTCTTGTAATGGTTGTAATGTAATGTTATGGTTGCACAAGCCTTCAGTCAACTGGTTAGTTTTTCTTTCTCGCCTTTATGTGGCAGGTTTGTTGATGCTGCACCAATTACTATAAACTCTAAATGATTTAATAAAAATGTTGAAATCAAATGTGTATTTATTGAATTCTAGATCTCTTCAGGTGCAGATAAAGGGATATTTATTTTCTTTTTTATACTATTTACTGTTGGCACTCTCTTTCTAACCAGCACAGTTTGCTCAACTTGCTGATAGAGGGTAGAGGATGTATGGTGCTTTGGGCTCCTTCCTATTCTACTTTTAATATTAGTCATTTTATTGCTTTTTATGTTTTAATGTGTCCCTTTTATTCATTTTCACTACTTGTGTTGCCTCAATACCACTGCAATGTACCTTTTTTTGTTTCCTTTCCTCCTGTACAACACTTTGAATTGTCTTGCAGATAAAAATGTGCCTGAGAAATAAACTTGCCTTCCTAGTATGAAGATTTATTTTACAATTCAGCAAACAAAAATGTAGATTTCTCCCAGAAAACTCATTATAGGTTATTTTTAACTTAACCCTAGACAGTATATATACCTCGACACTGCTGAGTTCCCCCCCAATTCTCAATGTTTTTTTGAAGATGCATGTATTTTAAGCTGTTTTATTCAGTATTTTAAAAAAAACCAATTCATACTGCATGCTTTTAAATTCCAGCATGCATTAGAGGTCAAATGTATGCAAGTTGTACAGCTTTAAACTAGCAGAAATATGATATTTATATATTTATGTGCTCTTTCAAATCAAGTGGGTGTCATTTTTCTTGGTGAAATATTAGAACATCCAAGATTAATCGAATATGAATTAAGTTTTTTATGATATCGTCCAGTTAGCAGGTGGGTAACATAAAAACTCCTGGGATTAATGCCTATAAATATCACCTGGTCGTCCAAATGTAAGGAGATTGATGGAAATAATCGTACAGACACATGGACACGCAGGTACCCAACATTTATTTACCATTATCAACTTTACAATAAAACCAGTAACATCTGTCAACATTAGCAAAATAAAGAACAGAAATCAATCCAAAGTATTTACAGAGACAAAGCAGATTCAGGCTCACACACGACAGATAAACAACTCTGCATCATATCAAACCGCAACAGTGAACATAGCAAGCTTAAGTGTTCTTTTTTTTTTCTTTCTTTCATAGTACGGTAAAAATCAAAACTGTCTATTTTCTTTTCTTTTAACAAACGAGACGTAGCTTCTCTGTATCTTTAAGATGGTTTTTCTATAATACACCACAAAATACTTCAAATTTGGGTTAAAATATAGTAATGTAAAAAGTTGACAAGTCTCTTTGATTATTCTGATTTCACATTATTTTTTTTTTTTTGTTTTCTTCTTCTTCTTCTATTTAACAGTCATTTTCAGTGGTGGTGGTGTCCTAGTATCATTCCTTCATCGAGGAGGCATCTTCAGCTGTGTGGTTGTTTAAGGAAAAGACGCCTCAGCTCCATCTTTCTCCGTCCATCATTCACGGCTCCCGCTTCACGGTTCTGGCCGGTTAAATCCAGTTGCTCCAAACGGACGACCAACCCTCTGCCTTAAAACCCAGTCCACGTCCAGATGTTGAGCTGTAACCAGGGAGGTGATCTAGTGAATCTAGTCTGTCGTCTTGTTATCATGACGAAAAAGTGGCACGTCGAAGGAGTCTTTCACATACATGTGTATATATTTACATATACATATATCCATATACATATGTATACATATACACATATATATATAAATATATATATATACTCTTAAATTTTCTTTCTCTCTCTTGAAAAACAGTTCACCCAGTTCATCGTGAGCTCAAGGTACAATCACTCTTTCTTTTCAGAGGGAGCGGGGGTCGAGTTGCTCTCCTCTGTCGGCTTGGCGGCCTCAGGGGCTGGAGCAGCTGCCTCCTTATCCTCCTCCTTAGGCGCCTCCTCTTTAGCGGCCCCCTCCTCTGCCTTTGGAGCCTCGGCCACGGTAGGAGCCTCCTCCTTCACCTCCTCTTTCTTCTCCTCCGCCGGAGCGGCAGCCCCGTTTTCAGCAGGCTTCTCTTCAGAGGTGGCGGCTCCATCAGCGGCGGCGGCGGGCTCCTCCTTCACAGCCTCGCTCTTCTTGCTCTTCTTCAGGTTCAGCTTGATGTTGAAGGACTTCTTGAGGGAGAACTTCTTCTTCTTTTTCTTGGGGGTCTCCTTGGCGGCGGCCTCGCCTTGAGGTTTGGCGGCCTCCCCGTCTGCAGCAGGTGCAGGCTCGATGGCGTCGCCTCCCGCCCCGGCCTCGGGCTCCTTGGCTGCCTCGGCTGAGCCGTTGGTGGCGGCAGCATCTCCATCAGGTTTTGTGGTCACATCTCCATTGGTTTTCAGGTGTCCATTTTCCTAAAGGTGACAAGATAGTAACAAAAAAGCAGCATAAATAAAATATATTTACAAAGACGAATATTAAACAATTATAACATTATTTAGCTGTTTGATATGCATATTTTTCACCCTCATTAATAAACCACCAGGCACAGTTGCGAGGCGACGCCTTGCAATACCCTAATCTAACGATAGGCGGCGGCAAAGCATCACAAGACGTCGACGGTACCAGACAGACAGCGGCTCAACAAAGACAAAAGGAGACATAAATACTGACTTTTGGGGTTGTTTTTTTCTGCAAAAAGATCATTTTATTTGACATAAAAGCGGACAAAAATACCAAAAAAACACAAAATGCACAACAACGGGTCGGTGTTTTATAAATTTTGGTTGGTGGATCTGTTTAATTAACATTCATAATTAAATCATAACTACAGTGAAGCGTGAGAGGAAACAGCAAAAAGGACTCATACATGGATTATTCTGAGCCTAGGTCTTTCTTCAAATAAATAGACGGCTCGGTTTTTATCCAAAGGGAGGAGCAGGAGACTGTCTACGTGCATCCAGGCTCCCCCACCCCCCTCCCCATTTGAGCCCTACTGACTGTATCCAACACGTTAATGGGGCGGAGGGGGGGTTGCATTAGTCTTCAATTACAAATAAACACAGAGCAACTTCAAAACCCGAAAGGTCAACGAGGAACTAAGCAGCCAGTTTGATTAAAGGGAGTCATTTTTTTTCTCATTTTGGAATATTTTTATTTTATTTTAAAAAGGTGTTGTGTGCCAGACATCATCCACCCCCTTCTTCACCCCCCACCTGTCCTGCCCGAACGAGGGAACTTCCACAATATAAAAAAAAAAAAAGAAATTTACAAAAATAGGTTCTATGAGAGAAATACGACTTTCACCTACGTTAATCGCAAAAGAGAGGTAAAAAAATAGTGATAAGTGTAAAGTAGTGGGGTGTAGTAGCTACCTGTCCGTTGGTTTTGACAGCTGCAGCATCAGCGGCAGCAGCGTTCGCCTCCGCGGCCACCTCTCCCTTGGATGAGTGGGATCCCATTGTCTTCGAATAGTTCTGCTGCCTTCCAAAGCAAATTAAAAAGAAAAACGAAAAAAAGTTGATTTGATATTAATCCAGTCCCAGGGCGAGTTACGTATCCAGCGGTTATTTGATGAAATTATTGTTGTTTTCTACAAATATCAGTGACGTCCCGTCCGTCGTAGCAGAACCTGCAGCCTTGTCACCCCGATGGACTGAGACCCTCTAAATTCACAGCTCGCAAAACGGATCGGTTCAACATACAACAGGCTATAGGCCACGCCCATGGGCGGGGTTAATTTGCATTCGAGCCAATAGCTGTTCTACTAAGGAGGGACGTCAGGCCAACATGACCAATTACTTAAAGCTACTTTCATTTTTCGCACTTTGCCACAGGACCCCAGCGCTTAAGTCATTTGGGTTTTTATTTTTCTTGAAAATATATATATTTTGTTTCATGAAAATTATATAGAAAATTAATAGATAAAAAATTCGCTACATGCTAAAAATAGACATATTTTTAACAGATTAAAAGTATTTTTTTAATGTTTCCCTGTTTCCTTTTTTACAAGAAACGTATTTCTTTCAAAGTATTCCTTATTTCATGTAATTTTCCCCTGATTTCTTGATTTACTTGTCTGACTCTGAATGACATCAAATTAAGAGCAAAAAGTTCTACACAAATTAATGTTTTACTTTCCGTTTTCACTTGGATAGTGTTGTCTGCAAAATGCACATTAAAATGCATATTATACTTTCTAACCAGCTACATAGTGTGCAAAATACATTTTTATATCCCTTTTTATGTGAGTTATTACATGTGAAAGTTCTGCATGTCTTTTAGAAGTGAGTTGTACAAACAAACCAGTTTTGGCTTAGATTATACTGCTGGTTATCCAAGCAGGTCATAAGCAGTTAAAAGCTTATTCCCAGAAGATGACTATTTTGATGTCTTCATTTATTATAAACACATTGTAGGTTATCCAAGAGGCTGAAATGAACAGCCTGAGAGTTACTAGGACCAAAGGGGGATTCTACCATCTTTAACAACTCCAATATCTAAAACATCAAGGGAGTTAATACAGACACAACTTAATGAAAATTTAAATCAATATAATGTTTTCATTGGACAATTATTAATAAAGATGCATTTTTTTCTGTTTGCATTAGAATTACTAGAACAACACTTGGAAAGCAACGTATACAGGTTTTGAATTAAATTCATAATAGAATTAAATGTATTTATTTAAACAGATGAATCAGAAAA
>JAUZNJ010000011.1:195666-216079 GCA_034780135.1 Jordanella pulchra | reverse complement strand
AAAACTGGTTGATGCAGTCACAGCTGATGGTGGAATTAACCTCAAATGACCTGTAACCCTAGGATGTGGGTGAATAACATCAAAGATCATTGAGCTGTAAATGGAACCATTTCTCGGTCGGGTTCAGTGACTGACTTCCAGTTTCTGGTGATTAAGGGGCAGATGACATGACTCTGAAAGGGAGTCATTGTCTTTGTGTCAGCTTGTCAGTTTGCATACATATTTCAACTATACTGTGTTTCACACCTCTCATGACAAAAGACAAGGTGTAACATCATAAGGTGCTGATGTGGAAAATATGTTTCAGATAAAAATCTGAAAAGCTTTTTTTTTCTTTCAGATTTGTATCCAATCACCTTAAGATTGGATACACCTGATATATATTATAAATACAGATGACGAACAGGGCAAAAGGAACATTAGTTAGAGAAAGAGCCATTGCCATTATGCTAACACTGGATGAGCTGCAGATGTCCATAGCTCAGGTGGAAGAGTTTTTTTGACAGGAAGACAAACAAATTGGGCATTATTAGAGGAAATTCAGACAGAATAGCAATCCTTAACAATTATCTGCTTGTATTCTATTCAAAAAGAGCAAAGCTGAACAATTCTTCATGCTCTACTTAGAGTACTCATTTGAAAGGAAAAATTTTGTCTCTGGTTAAAGCTGGTGCATACGTTCCCCAGCTGTAGCAACATATAATTTTACAAACTACTAAAACATTGGACAGCCCACTTTTTCAGCATTCCCTCTTAAAAAATCCCAGTGATGTATAGTTTCTCTTTCATGTTCTGATTCTGCAACTCTTGGTGTTTTCCTGTTACTTAAAATCCAGAGGAAATACACAGATGTTGGAAACGAAGGGCATGAATCATTTTGGGAAGTGCTGAAATGAAATGATATGCGAGACGAAAAACATTGTTACCAAAGTTTGTTAATCCTTCAGTTTCAATTATGCAATACAAGAAATAATGAGTTTTTGTTTTCTTTTGGAGGAAAGAAAAGGAATCATCTGTCTACAAAATTAGCAAAATGAAAAATGCTTTAATTACGTTCTGCTGTTATCTTCTTTTTTGTACGTTCTCTGATTCCTTGCGGTTTAACCTCAGCTCATTGCAGTCACATGGGGAAGACTTAGCTTTGCTAACTCGGAAATCACGCTGTATCTATCAAGCTGGCCATGTAAATGTCATAATAATGTGTCTTCTGTGCAGTTAGGAATGCCAGGCACGCAGGCCCTCCCGTCTCCACAAACCATCTTCTGCTGTGAATGGGCTTCTTCACAACGCCTGAGGTAATTCAGGCCTGAGGGGGGGTGGTTATGGAGCAGCTAGAGAGATGTCATCAGGGTTAACTTTTTTTTTTCTTTTTTTAAACACTTGGATCAAGTGCTCCTTTCTTCTTTTTCACTGAACTGCCTGCCTCTGTGTGATGCTAATGACGACGGTGTGGAGGACAGTGACGAGGCGCAGGCTCGTCGTCTTCTCTTCCCCTGTCATCACATTTGACACTTTCTTCAGTCTAATGTGCGTCTGCGTGCTTAAGGGAAGTATTGTCATGGGACCAGCGTATGTAAGTGGGTGAAAGGCACAAAGAAGTGCTCCTTTACATATAGTTACACATTATTCAAAGGCACAAGCAGCAGACAAAGATTAAGGGGTGTCAGCTGTGGTGGAGGTTATATGGATGTGCGGATGGGTGGAATGCAGGAAAGTGGGAGGGGGGTTTGTATATAGGAACCACAGCCTGACATAAAAAAGAAAAGATGATGGTGAAGGGAGCCAGAGAGGTAGAGGGGGTTTCATGATTGTTTGGGTGTTTCAGACGAAAGAATGGCATGTGAACGATTAGTGATAGGTGTGGCAGGGGAAAGTGATAAGAGGTCATCAAATAATCTTTAAGCCTCTCCCCATTCCACCCATGCGCACAGCTCCAGGGGGGGTAAAGGTTCTTTAATTCATATGTTAAAGCAAAAAACCAATGGGTCAGGACAAGAAGAAAAGACTTTACATGAGATCTGAAGCAAGAGTTATTGGTTGCGAATGCATCCAAGCTAAGTGTGCTACTGGCCAAGTTTCTACCTTCATCTTCATTCACAGCTGCGGCAGAAATGTCTCCTCCAACAGCCAATGATTTAAAGTAATTTTCAATAATGTGATTAAATGAGCCCAGAGGGCCTCTGTGTGAGTTTTTATACTCATGCTTTGCTATTTCCGTCTTTGCTTGTACCTTTTCATACCAGTAAACGAATATTTTTTTTTACCTGTGTAGTTAAACCATTAGCTGTGGTTCCATCCAACTGAAAGGCAAATCTAAAGGTTAAAGGAAAAGGAAATATGAATTTGCTGTGTTTGTATTTGGTTTGAATTAGATGTAATGTTGTCTGTCATACAACGTTGTTCATGTTACGACGTCACACATGCCTGTAATAAACAGGAAGTAGAGACGACAGATCAGTAATGGAGGAAAGTTTTGATGAATATGTTGCCATCAGCCAGGATCTTCTTATGTTAACATGTCATCTAGTAATGGCAGTGGTACTTCTAGCCAAGTTTCTGCCGATAGCAGAAACAGCCAATCAGTCATGTAAGGTTAAAGCTTGCTACGTCAGAGCTGAATTGTAAAAAGTATTTCCATCTCCAATTTTGCACATTAACCCTCTTTTTCAAATGCGTAAATCACCTCAAGAGAATGTGAACAAGAATTTGAGGTTTTCTTTTTTTAATGTTAGCTCTAGAAAAAGCTGATGGAAATGCACCTACTCTTTGTCTTATTTAAGGATTCATAAAGAATCCAAGCCTGGGGACTGACTATGGCAGCAACAGGGTTTTTTATTGTAGGCACCAAGGAAACTTACAGAAAGAATCCTAGGATGAGCTGAACATGGCAGAGAAACCAACAAGAAACAAAACAAAACAAAAAAGAAATTGGTGTTAATGTCTTTGAACAGAGCCAAGTAAATAAGCAGGATTTAAAACTGCAGTGGAGGAAAGTACTGTGCAGATAAAAAGTGGAAAGAAGACTATTTAGTAAAGAGAAATACAATGTTTTTAACAAAACATAAAGAACAAAACTAAAACTTGAGGAAACACTTTAATGGAAAATCAGAACAACAGAATATATAAAAAGCTAAACATGAAAGAATGAACTAATGAAAAAAATATCACCTAGTCATAACAAAGAGCACAGGGAAATCAAGTGATAAGGAAAAACCATAAGGGTATAATAAAAAAACCCCCAAAAACTGAGAAATAATCAGGAAACAAACACAGAAAAAAAATCTAAAACACCGGCATTTCACTGAAGTTCAGCATTTCCATTAACGGTATCTCACATATCCTCTAGTTGAATTGTACTGTATAATGTAAGGTATGTTTTTTATTCCACTAAATCCATTGTAGTTCTAATTCTTTGGACCAGTTCACCTTTAAGGGTTATAGCAGATTATGACCCCAGGTCAACCAAAGTTGCCTTAGAGAAACATTTAAAAAAATACTTCTCTCAAAGTGATTAGAAGATGTCCCTCTGTGTGAGAGGAAATTGACCCATAGTTGCTGCAAAATGTTCTACGCCAAACGGCACCATTTTTCTCCCCAAAAATTGGAAGTAATATGGGAGA
Source organism: Jordanella pulchra (assembly GCA_034780135.1). Classification (NCBI taxonomy): domain Eukaryota; kingdom Metazoa; phylum Chordata; class Actinopteri; order Cyprinodontiformes; family Cyprinodontidae; genus Jordanella; species Jordanella pulchra. The sequence goes on along the minus strand of JAUZNJ010000011.1, from coordinate 212,459 downwards.
AAAATTTTCAGCTGTCAAAAGTATAACAAATATGATGTGGAGGAATTAACTCATGGTTAGACAGAAAGGTATGAAAAGTGAAATTTTCTATTATACTTCCTGTTAGCAAAAAAAAGTACAAACAGCTTTAATTCAGTAGTTTTAAGTAGAATGATGTACAGTTAGATTCAATTGAACTAATCACTTATCTCTAAAATTCATGAGTTACTAATGAAAGCAGACCTTTACTGGTTCCAAAGTGGTTTAAATAAAAATGGAAATGGGCAAGCTAACCCAGAGTTTTACAACACTCACCCATTAAAATGCTTAAAGCGTAAGTACTCTGAATTTACATGACATTATATATTTACTACAAACACAAATGTCAAAGTGCTCAAGCTAGGAAGCTTGGTCTTTAGTAATTACATCAGAGCCCCAAAGAAGAACAGCCTGATCATGGCTAAAAGTAATGCTAAGCTAAAAACAGTATCAGCTTGTGTTTTCCATTTCCTCTTTACAGTAAACATTTTCAACAAATCTTAGTAAAATTTAAGAGAAACAATTACGGCAAAGTGAGACTGTATGAATAAAACCATTAAACAGATCAATGTTTAATGTTCATAGCAGAGAAAGACAAAACAATCAACATTTACATTATAAAAATCACTACTGCGAAATTACAGACCCATATCTAACCTTCCATTCATCAGCAAAATTATGGTATAAGCTGTATCCAAACTGTTAAATAGCTCCTGAACAATAAAAAAATGCTTTTATATATTGTTGTCCAGTTTGGGTGCTCCAGCACTGAGACAACCCTCGTCAAAGAGTTTAACGATATCCACACAAATACGGTCTTTGGGAGAACCACAGAGCTGGTTACGTTGGACCTCAGTATAGCACTGTTCACCATGATGTTTTATTAAAATGACTGGAGAGCTGGGTTGGACTCTCAGACACAATACTGAACTGGCTCAAACCTTACCTAAAGAACAGGAAATTCTTTGTGTCTATGGGCAACTTGTTTTCAGAGCGAACAACAGTCACATGTGGAGTACCACAAGGTTCAATCTTGGAACCCCTTCTATTTAATATCTACATGCTCCCACTGTCCCAGATTATAATAAATAATAAGATTAGTTATCATAACTATGCAGATGATACACAGCTCTTTATTACAATATCACCAGGTGAACCTATCCAAGCACTAAACAGATGTTTTGGGCAAATCAAGTTGTGGATGAGTCAAAACTTACTCAATTGAAATAATTAATGATTTTAATACTTTTACTGCACATTGGTTCTGATGTTTTTTATGATGTAAATCACTTTTCCTGAAATGTGCTACACAAATATTTCTTTTAAACTTTACAGAAAAAAGACCAAGCACATTTAAACCTAAAATGCAGCAGACACATGTGGACAGTTTAAGTTTTAATCAAATGATTACTCTGTTTTTACTCAAACGTTGTTATTTTAATGTTATTCTTATCTATCGAAATGCGTGTGTCTTGAAGGTCAATGTAATATACAATAAAAAGTACATACTATTTTACCCTGTTCTGTTATAAATATTATATATTTTAAGAGACTGATTCATACTTATATATGTCAAAAAAGGGATTTTGAGAGGTGTCTCTTCAGTCTGAATTCTTTGATCTATTTTTTTAAATGTCTTATCATTCCTTTTCTGTTGTCTTTGAAAGAAAAAGGATTTGTACACAAATTCATATCATGGACTGCCTGGTTCACATCATTTTGAATAGTAAAACAATTACTCATTACTTGAGTAGCATGTTTTACCAAGAACTTTTTACTCCTACTTATGATGAAGTACTTTTAATTGATTACATTTTTGGGTACTCTCACCACCTCTGTTTATTTAATAAATAACAAAGTTACACATCTCAAGGGACCAGGCTTGATAAAAGGAACACATGTCTATTGTGGTTGCAGTAAGAGGAGCAGTTTAGTTAAAAGCAGAAATTGGACATAAAAATATGTCATCGATTGACACCCCCCTGGGGTGACACATAGCTTCTAAGATATCAGATGTATAAGAAAGTCTTCTTTATTCTTTTGATGTCGAGGTTGAAATGAGCCACAGTGCTACCTAGACCTAGATTAAATTACATCAATGCAGTTTTATTTAATCCAAGCCGATACCAATACCTAGGCTGAGCACATCGGCTGATGCCGATCCAATTCAACTGTTGAACTGATTTACTTGATTTTTAATGTACTTATTTGACTGGGACAGTGAATGTAAACATGTCAAATTGTAGCCAAAGACTACTTCTGTCCGTTGTCCAGTGGGCAGGGTTTACAGGGGGTACACAGTTATAAAACAATCAAATTGACTAACCTTTATATTTTAAAAAAGGGGTCACTTATACATTGCACACCGCAACACACCTTACAGTTCAAACAGTCGCAACAAAAAAAAAAAGGAAATTTCAACATACATTTTACAATCAAGATTTAGCCATAAATGATATCTGGATGAACCATATTTTTGCCATGTTATAGTGAAGGCTTTAGTCTTAGCATAGACATTATTTAAAAAGCTAACAAATTAGCACAGATATAAATGTAATTAATATCATTTAACAAATAAGCAGCAAAACAAAAGAAAGAACAGGTCCATGTAAAGTGCACTGGATTGGATGTCCGATATCCGATATCAAATCAATGATATCCAATCCAGCTAATTAGTTGATATCTGATCCAATATCAGATTGGCACATCTCTAGATTAAATCATTTAAAAGTTTATGTTATGTCTGAGAGTCATACACGATAAGAATAAGTGTTATTTAAAGAGTGATCACTCAGAAAGAACTGGGAATTAGCCTCAAGGTGTAATCTCCTTCAGGGGAAAGTGTCTACTTAACAGCTTTAAAAAAAAGACCACCAGATCCACAAATGGCATGAGGTGTAAAGAACGTAATGTAATGTTGACTCATTTACCAACTATAAGAGGCAAATAGCAAACTTTAGCACTCATATCAGTACTGAGAAGGGAAGGTAGGGAAAAAGTCTTTGAGGGCACAAGTGTTCTTACTAATTTTGAGTCTGTAGACACGACATGATGTTCTGTCAGGACATATCTTTATGTGATTTCAGTAAACATCATTTTCAAACAGGAGGATACTCAGAGTTTTGTGGGTATGAGCAGGATTGACAATCTGCCAAAAGGCCCCAATTTGGGATCTTGAAATAAAATTCAACTCACATAGATGGAAACAATAGAATAAAATGGAAAGGGGCAAAACATTGATCTAATGGTAAAGACTGTGTATTGACATGTCAGATTGACCAAGAACCCAAAAACCTCCCAGCTGACATCCAAACTACTTGTTTCTAATGGGTCATTTGACCAAATTTGAACACCAAGTCAGTATGTCAGTAACCCAAGAGTATTTACAGCATTTAATCCAGTTGATGGTCTTTAAAATATTAAATCAAGCATACAAATTCACCTAAGTCTTCCAAAGAATAAATAAACCATGAAAAAAACAGCAAAAGGGGCTTTTTTTAAGAGCAAGGGCAATGCATTGTGTTTGCTCTTACCTGCCATTAGAGCATTCAGGCACATGTAGGCTTTTCAGGGGAAATCACCCAGCTTCCCCCAGCCTGTGTTTTTCTTTGCTCTGGTGTGCCAACGTCAGAAAGGTATTTTCCAGTCAGGTAGCAGGGGCGTGCTGAATCAAAAGAAAGAGGAACTGAAAGTATGACGTACTCATCCAGTCAAATATTCACCACAATAACAAAGACCTCACTGTCATTTTTTAATTCAGGCACATTGAAGATTAAAAATGGACAAAAAGCAAAAAAAGTGAGTAAGATTTCCACTAAAAAGTTTAGATTCCCAATTGAAGATTTAAGCTCATTTCACAAGAAGGTTCCCTCATCAAGCCAGAAACACGAGGTGCTTCCTGTGTCGCCTCTAGCTACTGTTGCTACTCCTGAAGACTCCTGCTTGATAATCATAAATGAAGCCCGCATCATAGAACTAGAAGAGCTATGAAGTCAAACTTAACTTAATAGAGATGATAATGAATCCAAACCATGAAATTTACTTAAAAATCATCTATTTGAAAAAGATAAAACATCTCTACTGGCCTTTTCGATTTTTTCAAACATCACAGCTACTGAAGAAACTACAAACCAGGCTTCAGTTTTGTTTCCCTGCAGCTCATCCAGTGTGTCTCAGTGGGAAGGATAGCTTAGCAATCAAACGACAGACTTGACCACGGTGGTCTTGATGTGTTGCCACCTTAAATTTGCCAGCCATTAGCCATCACCACAGCAGGCTAGATTTTCAGCCCTTTCACTATTCCACTCAGCATCCAGAACCGGGCCACCTCCCAGATCGAAGCTTTTTGCGAATGGGATCACTATCTCTATTAGCGGATTTCTCCTGAACACATCTAGAGAAACTTATCTGCCTTTGGGGATCCTCTAAGTTCTCCCTGGCCTTTGCTCCGAACCCTTAACACTTTTTGATCGGGTAATCTCCGGGTTTACTCCCTCCAACCAGTAGAGGTTGATCTTTTTTTTTTTCACAACAGCTACTTCTCTTCAGCTATGTAGGATACCAACCCCTCTATTCTACCACTACGATACTTTTTGTCCTACCACAGTCAATGAAGCTTTATGCGGTTTTGAACACCAGGCTGTGGTTGAGCTCTATCTGCCAAAGGCTCTATTGTTTTCAGATTATTCTGCTTATAGATGAGCATCACACGTCTGGCTGGAGGGGCTAAAGACACAGAACTGGGTGGAGAAGAAGTGGAACACTCAGCAGAAGCTGAGTTAGCTGCTCATAGATGACTTATTTTAAAAACTGTAAATAAAGAAAATTTAAATAACACATAGCTCATCTGGATTATTTCTGGATTGCTTCTAATCAGAGCCACCCTTTTTTCTTTGGTCAGAAATAATCCCAAAGTGCTGGATGAGACTTGTAGACACTGATTTGCACACAATAGATAACATATGGCTTAGCATTAGAGCTGACAGATGTCAAAGCAGAGCAAAAAGAAAAAATCCTGAGTAGCTTTGAGCTTCCTCTGTGAACGGTGTCAGAGGGGTCAGATGTAGGGGGAGGTGGGGGCAAACAAAGACGTAAGGAAGCAGGGAGATTGAGTGTTGTGTTGTGATAAATGTAAGTAGGTCACATTAACATGTTGTTTAGTGTATCATAGAGGGGTAGTGTTTGGGGTTTTCCACTTTACCATCCAAATATTACAATTCTTGGCACAGTAATTTTTACTTTCACTTTCTGTTTACCCACTTCTTCTCTGTCAGTGCTGGTTTCTGGTCAGAGGAGGGGATTTCCTGATAGTATTCACCAACCACAATCTAAATGACACAAGAAATACTACAGAAACTACCCATGCCTTTCCTCTTCTTTCATTTTGAACTAAAACACATTGATGTCCAGAAGGGGAACATCTGAAAAACTTTAACTTAAATGTGGAAGTTTTGTTTTTGACTCAGATTAAATGAAAAGCAGTTAATAGGTTCAAACTCCCAGGCTGCCTTTGACCAACATCCTGCAAACCAACAAACACACACTCTGTCTCTTGGCACATGCGGGACTGGAAATTGTGTCAGCCAGTATAAATCCTTTTTGACATATGAGCATGGCGTTGACCTTATTACCATGACAACAGTTTCTACCAGATAATAACTGTGGCACTGCTGACACAACAACATGGCCCTTTATTGTGTGATGTGTTGCTCAGAATTGAATCTCTCACTTTTTTTCTTTTTACTCACCTTTGTTTGTTTTTGTTTTCCTGCTCCTGCCACTTGCGGTTAGTGTCTTTTCTATCCTTCCTCTATCTATCTATCTAAAATCTCTATACGTTTGTGTGTGTTGTAAAATGTGTAATGCATTTGTTGAGCTTAGGTAAAAAAAAATGATAAAAGGTCCTGGAGCTAGAAGGAAAAGCATGATTTGAAGCAGCTTTCAAAACAAGATTGATATGAAGGTAGGTCAGGCCTATCTCTGGGCTCGTGAGCTCACTTCTGCAGTGTGTGTGAGCGTGTGTGTGTTTCAAATCTGTGTACACCCACGCGAGAGTCTTAAAATAAATGCTTCTTCTTTCATACATGTGAGCGCATTCAGTGGAGCTGAACAACATATCCACCCCCTCCTTTTTTTTTTTTTTTCACCCCTCTACCTCACATTCCTGCACCTATCCTACCGAAGACAGAAAGAATAAAAAGCATAGGGAATGGGAGCACTGGTAAAAAGAAATCCAGCCTTATAGAAGCTATTTTCACTTGGATTTTCAAGAAAAAAATATTTCCCCTTTAAAGGTTTAAAAACTGCAATCTTCTCATGCATGAACCTGCATTTTGCTCATCTCCCCTTCATCCATTATCTTCACTAGTTTATCCTTGCATTGCCATGAAGGGGGCTTGTTTCTATCTCAAGTGCTGATAGGGTGAGAAGAGGGGTGCAACATCGATGGATCACTAATCTAACAAAGACACTGAGAGCAAACAAACATTCATAGATACAGTAACAATAATTTAGAAGGACCATTTCTGCTAACATGCATCTTTTTGGAATGGGAGGAACCATGATTGCCAGGAGAGAATCCAAGCCTCCACAGGAGAACATGCATCTTCCAAGACCCCAAGCTGGGATAATGCATTCTTACATTAGCGTTCTACATGCATGTGCTGCCAAAATGTACACTAGCATGCTACATTGCTGATAACTGCATTATCCTTCCCTTCATTTCCCGGGATGATAACAACAGCATGAGAGGATTTCATTACGCCACTCTGCACGCTCCAAATGCAGCAACTTTTCCCAGACTGAGCAAATAATAAAAGACCAGTGTTGGCTGTTGGTTAAAACCTTGTTTGCCAATTGAAAACAATTCATGAAGCTGATACTAATTTGCCAAAATTAGCAACTGATTTCGGATATGACACCTGTGTTTAATTAGTTGGGGACAAGTGTAGAGGGGGGGTGTTACTTACATAAAAACCCAGGTGATGTAAAGAAGACTGAAACCAAAACAATTTGTACAGGTGAATAATATAACTTGTTCTTAAGGACTGGAGTTTGTTCAATTATTTTTGCAAACTAATAACACATTTTTGAAATGGAAATAAAAAAAAATTCTGTAAATGTAAAATAAAAAAAACAAAACAACAATACAATTAAAAAAATGACTTTGAAAAACATTTAATAATAAAAAAAGGAACTCAGCTTTTTTCAGACTTGTTATTTCAGTTTTATTTTGCTTATTAGAGTTATTTGTATTACTTTTCATATTTCTATCTATATTTTCTTTATAGATTTTATCTTAATTTTTCTAAATTTCTGTTTTTCAGATTGGGTTTTATGAATTGCAATCTTTTTCCAAAGATCCCATTCTCTACACTTTCAGCCCAATACAAATGCTCACTCTTGGTGCTGACATTCATCAATAAAAATGTTGTTTCTAATGTCCATGCAGACCAATAAAAATGTATCTCCTGTATCTGTATCTCCTCACCTCTTGAGGAAAACCCACCTCCAGAGGTGAAGAGAATGTGATCTGTACAACACAATTTGAAAGAATGCTTTTGGTAAAACCTAATCTGGCAAAAAAAAAAAAAAAGAAACTTTGAAACTTTGAGATCTATAAATGTTTTTCAAAGTTTAATCTCTACATTGCATTTGTTTTATTTTTTACAATTCAAATCTACAAAATGTGTGTTTTTAAATGTGCATTTACAAAATGTAATATATGCTTGCAACACTAATCGAATAAAAGTTTTTAAAAAGGCATTGATGGAGTTGCTCTGTTCTGCTGTCTGGATCCCTACATGATCTCTCCTCTATGCCAAATCCCTTCACCATTCTCTAAACATCACCTAAGGTTATGCAGAATCAGAAGCTGAGAAGAAACCGTACCCTTTGCATAACAACTTCATGCTACAGGAGGAGCTGCTGCAAATATGCACAGCAAGTTTCTCCAATAATAATAAGGTAAATAATTACAGTGAACATTTAATTTCAAAAGATTTAATTGGATAATGCTAGGCTTTGCTAAATCCAGCAGCTCTTCTATGTGCACTCCCTTCTGGGGACTCATACCATGTTACCTTACCGGTATCGGTGATTTTAAGGAATTGATTCAGAACTTTAGAACTCTCTGGATGTGGACACTTCAAACTCTAAAGTGAGGAAGGGAGGTGTAGGTAGTGAGGGATGGATGGATGTGTGGTGAGTCAGAGGGGAGATTCAGACAGAGAGAAGAGAGGGAGAAGTGCTGATGAATGGGTTGATGGCACACTGACCCACTAATGTTACAGCTGTACTGCCAGTGGCTCTGACTGGCCTGCTGAAACACACACAGTCACACTGACACATGCAAAATAACACATCCTTCTTTTACTCACTGGGCTTGCCTCAACTTTACACCACATAAAAAAGACCTTCTATCGTCAAGTGTTACTTATACATCACGTGATTTTTCTTTTTTTACTCATCCTGGGCATAAACTGAGTCAAACCTGGAAACCACGCTTTGTCACACCTCTTATTCTAATTTCCTGCCTGTTGGTAAAGGTCGTATCGATGGGGGAAGCAACGTCATGCCGCTGCTTAAATACCAGGTTTCACAATCTTTGTTCCCACGTGCTTTCTAAATTAACTCTAGCATATATATTTGGACTGGAAAGCTTGATGAAAATCAGAGGAAAACCTTTTGTAGTTCAGAGGAATCTTAAACTCTAGCAGTTCATTTTTAGAATGATGATACTGTGACATTTTAATCAAATTTTAAAATGGAAAATTTTAAAGCTTGACATTGTACATAAATTTAGCTCTGTATTAGATATGACATAGTTTGTTCCTCGATGAGGTTTCAAGCCTTTTAATAGAAATATATTTGTACCTGTGCATCCCAACCTGCTTGAAACCTACAACAGGGGAGGGTAGTAACTAGTAACATCCACTGGAGTAACTTTTTGAGCAAAATATACTTTGAGGGGTAATTTAAGTGTTTCATACTTGAACTATATCTTTATAAAGAGTCTATACTGTTACTCGAGTAAAAGTTTTGTCTACTCTATCGACTGTGAGTAACTTCACTGGATAAAGACCAAGTTTATTATAAACAAAAGTGCTCCAGACAAAGCCACACAGCAATTCTTTATGTTGAGTTAGTGTTGCTTTTTGGCACAAAAGTCTACCTATATCTAGGTAACCTATACAGGAGTGAATGGAGGTATTTGACACTGTAATAACATGCATACATTACCTGCTTTAATGACTGATTGACTGACAGTTGTAAATGGGTAAACTTTGATTTTGATTGTTAGCTTGTAAAGTATAAAAATGTTATGTTTATAACAGAAACACTGAGTTAAACGAATAGTAATATTGTAGTAATTGATACGTGATTGATAAATCATCCGTGATTGAACTACAGTTCAAAATGCGACTTGGGACAAAATTAATTACCTTAAATGCTAACGAAAATCAGAAATCCACTAAACCGCACATTTTCACATTGAATATGTTTTAGACAAGAGTCTAGAACCTTTAGAATCCAAAGAACCATGTGGCCCTAAGTCCAACAATGTGAAAGTTTGGATGAGATGAATGGAGTCTGGTGTGCTGCTGCTTGGGTGGAAAGAAAACCAGCAGCCACACGACCCTTTCTGACACACCTGCTCTGTAGGATATTATTTGATGTAGAAAACAAAACAACACCAAGAAACCAAAACAAAGTTATTTCAGCTTCCTTCATAAAGGATTATTGCACCCTAGACGCACAAAGGAGCGCTACCAATGATCCTTACGCTCGGCTGCAGTTAGATTTTATTAATTTTAAAGCTCCCAACAGACCCAATACTGTTTTTAGCCAACCCGTTCTTCTTAATTCATAGAACATTTTCAATTCAATCTTAGTAAGCTATCTTTTAGATAATGATTGTATTCTAAGTTGGACATGGCCTATTGTCTCATTAGCTTAGCATCTTTTATACGACTTTGGCTGAACAGCTGTTTGTTTCTCACCTGCCTTTGTTGTGGGTGGTGATGTTTTTATCTGTCAATCAATCAATGGATTATTAAATGTTATGCCAATATCCCCATCTATTCCACACTCTACCATTATAGTATAGATCTACCTCAGACGTAGAAAAATAAATGGTGCTGTTTAGCTCAGTTGTAAGGGCCAGTGTGATAATAGAAACACTCAAAAATCTGACCTGACCAAACCAAAATGTACCGATTCACCGATGAAAACAAAGCTTTATTTTCATTCCTCAAGACTGCTAAGATCAGTAAAGTGCTGCAAAATAAACTCCTGGCACTTGCTGCTTGTTCCATGTTATCCCTTTCAATAAATAAAGGAAATTCCCTAAATTTCCTGCATTGGATATCTTTTCTGAGACGAATCTAATCAAACAAAGGTGCTTGTACAACTAATTATTTCAACCTTTGGTGCCTCTTATTAAGAGTGCACTTTTATCTACATAAAAATGTCTACTGATGTCTAAATGTGGAGAAGGTTGATCAAATGAGGTTAGCAAACCTGATTTTTAGCATCTTTGTCCAGGAAAAATTTGGATTCATGGACTAAGAAAAGTCCAACCTTCAACATATTTTCTGGGTTAATAGAAAACAAGAGCTGTAAACACAGATTAGTGCATTAAAACATTTTTAGAGAACTCTATGTTAACCATAGCTGCATCTATTAAAGCTGGGCTCAGTTATTACCATACATCTTTCTAGAAGTGGATACAATCTTTTAATTTTGCAGGAAGCTTCCAGTAACTGGTGTCTGATCCTAAACACCAAGATGAATGTTATCTTCATACAACACCCAGCTGGGATATTCAGAGTGGGATTTATTGCATAGTGTATAACAACACCTATTTACTTTGAATTTATTGCAGAGCAACGGTGAATTTAACTTTTCTTCTGCTGCTCTTCCACTTTCCACACTCATGCATGTCTTTTTCATTGCAGGTATCACAATTTACTCTCAAGTCAAAGTCAAGATTTATGTTTCCTGTCAATCCTGTGTGTTGATTAGTTAGCCTTTCAAATGAGCTGGTTTCTTTTCAAGGGTACAGCTTACTCCTGGACCAATGGGTGTGAACAGGCAAAAGCATATGCTTAGCATAAATGGCTGGATGTAGAACATTAATTTGATCATCCACTAAACATGACTGAATGATTAACTTAGTCTGATACTATGTATCCAATTAAATACTTTTTCTATAGGTCGATAGAAAATATAGACAAATAAAGAGAATAGGAAGGAATTTAGAAATATTTATCTTCATTCTACAGTATTTACATGAGATTAAACTATGCCATTAATAGGCATTTCTAAGAAATCACTTAACATCTCATTGTTGATGCAACTTGCATCTTTGTTGTCACCCTGTTCCTAGGACAACATCTCCAGTTAGGCACAAATTTTTTTTCTAAGGAATGAAAGACAAAGTTGAATAGATACGCTGTCAAAAAAAAAAAAAAAGAGCCCTACAAACGCAGGTTTGACTATTGACGAAATCTCAAGACAGATCTTTTTGTTTATTGTCTCTTTCTGGCTTTGGGTTGGTTTGGGAAATATAATCTCCTTCAGAAAAGGCTGAAAATACACTCTTTGAAATTATTCACAGTCCTCGTGAGATGTGATGTGAAGCCAAACAGTTCTGACAAAGCAGCGTTATGCCTAACCCAACTGAGAGCTAGTGACAGGTCACTCTGAAGAGGATCGCTGGATGTTCGCTGTCTCAGAGTTGCTTAACACTGGGCCATTAGAGAAAGCAGTGGGGCGTCATCTCCATTAAAGAACATAGTCCAGACAGAGTGTTAGGCACTGTCAATGCTGGGTCTTTGTATCTCTGTGGTTGTTAGAGGCAACATTTATTCACTGTATGTGATCTAAATGAAAAATAAGTATCAGTTTGCTGTTGGCTTTGTGGTACGGCAGTTTCCCACTGACAGATATGTTACATCTTAGGGTTAAAATAGGACTACTAATGCTTTAACCAATACTAGTTAAGGTTAGAACTGTATTTAACAGATACTATCTACTGAACTGCAAACAGACTCAACTCAGTCAATACCATACCATCCTCTGAACAATATAGAATTAACTGATACATTTTTATGGCTATATCACATCAATAAGTCCCTCTCTGTATTTAGTCAATACTTTTTAAGCCCATATATTCTTTTAGAACGTGTCCTAAATAAATATATTGACCTTTAGGTCTTAGTTAGCCCAATTTAATCAACCAAAATTCTTTCAACCACATTTCAATTAAGTTCAATTAAAAAAAATGTATTTTTCCAAAAGGGAAATGAAATGTTGCAGTAACTCATATATTTTTGTTTTCTTTTTAACCAGTTGTTTTAGGTTTTGAAGGCTGTAGGCAGGAAGGATCTTCTGTATCAGTCTGTCTTACACTGGATACAGAAAGGCCTCTGACTGAAGACACTGTTGTGGTTTAGAAATCTTCTGAAGAGGATGCTCACTCTTGTGCATAATCTTCTTAAAATTATGAATAATTCTTCCTTGTAAAATAAACTCCAGAGTTTCCAGAGGAATTCCTAGAACAGAGCCAACCTTCTTTATTAGCTTGTTAGGCTTTTTAAAGTCATTTACTCTGATGCTGTTACCCCAGCAGATGATGGAGGAAGGGATCACACTCTCCACAACAGACTTATGCTTTTGCAAACTCCGAAGGATCTAAGCTTCCTTAGGAAGTATTCTTGAAAAAGATGAGGCTATGCATTACAGAGCTATGATTCCTAAACCCTTTTTCCGATTTGGATGTGGAAACTCTCATATTGCAGCTGGGAGTGTGCACTTTCAGCCCATATTATATATATAATTGTATTTCTGAACATGTTTTTGTAAACAGCTAAAATAACAAAACTTGGGTCACTGTCCAAATATTTCTGGCCCTAACTGTACAACAAAAGGTCAGTGGCTCTGACATAATGCAGTAAAGCCTAAAGAGCTACAGTAGTCAGACAGCTTTGGCATCAACACACACATGCACACACATATTCTGGCTTTGCCCTCCCAGCACAGCCTCCAGGCTGGCACATGGAGCGGTGGGGGGAGGGAGGCAGCATGCCCAAGGATGAGGCTGAAAACACAGAGCGATCAAGGGATGGAAGATGGCTGCACCACTCTGCCTGCTTATCACGCTCTCGTCTCATTCAACTCTATATATTAGCCAGACCTTCCAATGAGGAACATGAAAAATGTCTGTCATTAGTCTCACATGGGTTTTCATTTCAGATTTCATAGGAAGTCCACCAGAAAAGGATTTCTGGTGGAGCTATTCACTGGAAAAGCTTTCGATGATTATTACTGAAATGCTGTTCAAGAGAGGGTTTGATCTGCCCAATAAACGTCATAGTTAAACAGCATGGTGTTGCACTTTACCCTGCTATAAATGATACTGTACACCGAGCTGATAACACGGTTCAAGGAGAGGCAAATGAGTTAGTAATCAGCAAAGACACAGAGCACAAGAAGGAGGGGTGTCGTGTGGAGAAGTGTTGACCTAATTCTGCTCAAATGGCTGCTCATGTTGTAGACCGAACTGTTGGTGCCATAAACACTGAAGCCTTAGACTAGGGTTGCAACGAGCTAGTAGAATAAACATCCAATGTGTAATCTACACAGGTGTTCAAATATAATATAATGATCAGGATCCATGTATTTTTTTTCTTCTTTTTACTCGCGCTGCTTAACATGCATGGCTTTGCTTGATGGGGGAGGAGACGCAGTCCTCCATCATGGAGTAAAGGGAAAACTGGACTCAATTTTTTTTACACTTACAGGGAAAAGGGGAACATTAAAGACAGAGGTTTTGTAATTCAAATAAGAAAAATGCACCCTATATGCTGCCTAATATTGAGAGTTATTGAAACTAAAGACCATCTATATATTTTTTTTAATACAGACTGAAAAAAACATTTGACATTGAGAACTGACAAATTGAAATCCGGTTTCTCGCTGATAAAAAGAACTCCTTGCACTATAGCTCTGTCAGAGAGGTCTCTTTGTCCCACTCTGTCTCCTGTTACTTGCTGTCATAGTTGACAAAATCATACGTGGCACCAATTACCTCTCTCTCACCCTTCCAGGTTTTAGCGAACCAAGTCAAATGACAGGAACATAGCTCTTTAAACTCCACTGGGGGGGTAAGAGCCTCTCACTTCGACCAAAACACGTCTCTTACCTCAGATTTTTTATTTTTCATTTTTTTGCTTTGGGACATTTCAGACATTCTGTCTTGGATAAAACTTCTAAACATTTCACAGACAGTATGAAACACCTAAAATCAAAATAGAAGGAAATGCATTTAGATAAGATTGGATAAAACCAATATAACTCTTAAAGTACTCTTTGGCTGTTTGGCTCTGTGGCTGTTTAAAAAATCTGTCACATCTCTAAGAAGGGAAATACAGTAAATTTTGACAAACGCTTTGCTTTTGCCTTGCTTTACTACTTCTATTTATATCAGTTAATTATTTTTAACCTTTGTTCTTAATTTTGAAGTAAGTAAGGATTTTCATGAATTATCGATGTAATAAGATCTAAATATAACGAAACACAATTTACTTTTGAACAAGAAAGAGCAAAAAGTGAAAAACAGTCTATAGAATCTAAACCAAAAATCAAAGCTAACAAAACATATTCATTGTAAAAAGTATCTCATTTAAATAGAAATTAGGCAAAAACTACTCAGCAGTACAAACTGAGGGATTTTTAATGCAAGGCCTGAGGCTGGGATCAAACCCACAACCCCCAGATAGCAAGGCAGCAGTGTCTCAAACTGCTCTACCCTCCCGGTTGCTTTCCTGACTCTTCAACAGTCACTGCCACTGCATTTCAAACAGGGCTGTAACAATTATTTTTTGTTGTTGTTGTTTTTTTTACAAATAAAATAAAGATAAAATGAAAAATAATATATATACAATTAGATTAAAGGAACTAATTTTGAACAGCTCGCCGTGTTTTTGTTGCCAGGTTCTTTTGTTCTGAACGGTTCATTAGAGCTTCCTCACACATGCGTACATTGTGATGGCCAAATCTTTGGGGTAAAAATATATTTTTATGTTGCCTTTCCAACAGTTAACAAAAAGGTAAAATTTACCCATTACAATCTAGTTAATTTCCTTCTTGTAATGGTAACTTTTCAATGATCTGCATGGGTTGTTTTTACCATCCACCAAAATCAATTCTGAAAGTGTACGAGCTGCATATTGTGCAAGCGGGTCATAACGCTGCAGTAAAACAGTCTGACAAAGGACTTCTGTCAAAGAAATATTCCCTCCTTTGAATCATCCTTCAATCCTCCTTGTTCTAAATAATCATTGTTAGCAATAGAGGTTTAAAAGAGCAGATCTTATTTTCAGATCTTGAATGCTGTTTGTGAAGCAACACTTCAAACAAAACTTCAAATATCGAACCGATTAAAATCAGTGAATAAATTACTCACCAATCAACACCCAATTTTATTTTAGTCCTTGATTAAAAAGTTGGTTGTTTTAGGTGCAGAGAACTTTGGATAAGCTGAGAAAGAGCTGTATTGGTGTTTCGTCCTTTTTGTTTTGAAGCTCAACTTATTATCAGTTCGTGACAAAGGAACAGGAAAAAGTAATGGTATTTTTTAGAGGTTCTAAGATTCTGATTATGATCATATTTAAGCTGATTTATTTTACACTTTGTTCATATTGACCATTGATCTTTATTTGAAACCAGGTATTAATACAGGGGTTCATAAAGCCGCGGTTCTTCACAATCCTATTTCTAAGCCTTTAGTTATGAAAGGTTGACACATTTCCCTAGCAGGTAAAAATGGATCCATGTCCGACTGCACCAATCGTACCAGAATTTTTAGGTATTCCTACTACAAAGCTGCAGGAAGTAGTAAAAACAGGCAGTAAATCGGGAGTCTGTATTGCAGAACTTTGAGTGGAAGTTTTCAGAAGATGAATGGATAGACTCCTTCACATCTTACTCCTTCAGCTAGGTCGTACATGCCTTTATCACGCCTTGGTGTCGTGTGAAAATAGCACAACGGAGCTGGAGGATGGATATTAGAACACCAAAGATATGCCTCACTGCCTTTCCAAACAAAAAAAAAAACAACAACAGAGTAAAACAAATGATTGGATAAACACTTCTGTGTGAGATTCTCTCAATCTGATAACCCTGAGTAAAGATATCATAGTTTAGCTTTATCCATTGAGAAAAAAGGTTTTAAATATTACTTACTTTTAAAAAAGAAAAGGAAAATACTTCCCCTTCTGATAACAAAAAACACATTCGGATTCTTAAATCTTTGTTTAAATTGTTGTTTATACTTTAATATATAGACTTAAGAAAAATAAACATGGCCTGTACTTATATAGTGCTTTTTCAAGACATCGAGGCTGCTGTACACAGCGACCATCATTCGTAGGCAATGCAGGTGAAGTGTCTTTCCCAAGGATACAACAAAATTAAAAGCCGGAGCCAGGGCTTGAACCAACAACCCGCTGGTGAACAATATCACTACATTTACCTCTACTGAATCCTTTGCTTCTTCCACTTGATTTTGTACTTTGTTGTAGGTCTGAGCCCCATTTCACAAAAGTTGAACTTAGAAATGAAGAGATAAAGACAGAGTCAAACTTGCCTGATCGGTGAATCCTGGCTTTATCTGTTTCACAAACACCAAGCCAGGCTCCACAGGTATGGCTACTTCAGGGTAATTAATTAAGTCAAATGTCAGTTTTCTTCAGGTGACCATAAGGTTGATT
>JAUZNJ010000011.1:178715-194709 GCA_034780135.1 Jordanella pulchra | reverse complement strand
ATCTCGTTGAGTGGAACATTGATATTTTAATTATGTGGATAAAGGAATGATCGGAGTTCATAGTCCCATAAAAAAAAAAACAAATATAAAACAAAAAGTAAAAACCAACAGCATCTTTTTCATGACTTAAGAATCGTAATTACAAACTTTTTAAACGAGTGGAAGTTTTTTCGTTTTTTTTTTTGTTGTTTTGACAAACTGTACACATCACAAAATGTCCGTCAGTTTTGCCATTTACAATGCTTGCATCTTATTTTGTGATTGTCTAAAAATAACTAAACGGATCGCACAAAACACACAAATACAAGTACAAGCATCATACAATGACCGCTATCACAAAACGGAACCGTTGTCCTATTTGAAAGAAAAAACAAAAAATATATTTATATTTATTTATATATATATTTATAATAGCATGATATCATTTCTGACAGCTTTACTTTTATCTTCTGTCAGCATTTAAAAATATCTTAACATTTTTATGTTGGTTTGTTTTTTTAGTGTTCAACACTTTGCAGCAAAAAAACAAGGAGCAGATTCCTCCTTAAAAAAAAGTTATATTATTAACAAAATTAGGTGACGAAAGGTGTCGTTGCAGCGCCACTGTCCCATCCCAATGCCTTCTGACATTCTTCTTGCTCATGCAATTTAAAGGTGGACTTTATTTATAGGCAAATAACTCAGCTTAAATTTCATGTCATAAGAACTGCTATTGGTGACAATTCTCTGGACATTACGAAAAAAAATCCTCCTAAGAACTTAAGTGTCTTCATTATAGTGATACAAACTGAAGAAATAATAATAATAATATTAATACATTTAGGGCTGAGATCTGTACAGTACAATAATAAACAAAATCCATTTTCAAGATATTGCTTTTGGAGACACTTCTTAATGTAAAGTGTGCATATTTACAGAACTTGGCACTGTACAGCTTCCCATTCTCTCTGGTTCTCATCACTTTTATCAGTTCATCGCACCGGGACATTACAGGAAAAATGAAAAAAAGTAAATCTCATCAAATATTGTTATTTTTTTTTTCCTTTTTTAACGAACATTCTCCATGGCGATCAGCCCAAAGACAAAGATAAATTTAAGGAAAAAATAAAACGAAAGTCATTCCCTGCTCCAAATATACAGTATACACTGCTCCGCTTTTCTCAAAGAATATAAGAAAATATGACTGTCACGATACATTTTATGTTACGTATTGTTTGTTTTTGTGGGGGGGTTTTTTTCTCACAACGGTTAATTGCCAACGAGCCCTTGTTTTTTGTTTTTTTACTTTTTTTTGTTGTTTTTTTTTAAAAAAAAGGTATATATTCAGAAAGTCTGGCAGACACACACTTGCACGCAAGGCAGTGAGAAACGGCAGCGGCTGCATAAGGCGTTACAGTTAAAGCCGGCGCCATCCCTCCTCCTCCTCCTGCCTGATATATTTAAGCTGGTGAATCGTCTCGCTTCTTAAGAACAGGGGGTGAAGCTGACTGCCTCACGGCTAAGTAAAAAACAAAATAAGACACTTTGACATAAGCGCAAACATAATTCGAAACCACACCACAGGTCTCATGTTTCTAAATGATACCAAAAAAACGAGAAAAAAAAACAAACATGAAAAAGATCTAGATTTGTAACTTGCTTTTGTCAGACTGCAGCCAATACTGTGTTAGTGTATTTTCATTGTGGATAAATTACACAGAGCTTCACAATATCCAAGGTACCAAAAGTGCAGTTCTTCACCAATATTCTCTGTCTAAAGCGCAGCATCAGAGCACCTTGCTCAGCTTTACATGTTCTCCTATATGCCAGTTCCCTCTCTTCACTTTCATTTAATCACTGCAGCAAAGTCCCGCTATGAAGAACAATAATTCACGATGAACAAGGAAATTAAAGAAAAACCCTCCCTCCCCTCTGTTCAGTACCAACCGTTATATTTTCCAATGCCTGCAAACAATATTTGTCGACCCACGATTTTCTAATGTTCGATGCATTTAAGTGCATGGGTTATTTCTCCTATGTTCAGTAAAAAAAATGATAATAATAATAATTTGCATGTTGTACTTAAATAAGAAGACCGGGACAACTTTTTTTTTGTTTTTGTTTCAAGGTGGAACTTCCTTTGAGCAAGAACTTCTGTAACTCTTTCCACCTTCTCAGAGCAGAGATGACTGTCTTGGAAGAGGTAAACTTTGAAGACTCCATCCCCTTGGATGCACTGTGATCCGTAAAAATAGGATAGGCAAAAAAGCTTGATTCCCTTCTTTACTGTCCCTCTATTTCCTGTCCAACTTTTCACAGCAGCGAAAGGCAGAGTGCTTATAACAGGCATGTCAGAAATGTTATTTCCTGCAAACAAAATCTCCGAATCCAAGCGTCCGTCGCCGTAACCGTCGTCCAGCTCCTTCCTCAAGAAGATAGGTGACATCAATAGCTAGAGGAAAGGAGAAAGAAGGAGATTTAGGGGTTTCACCCAAAGACTATTTCCTGGATTAGAGATATTTTGAAATTTAAACAGCTGGGATGGTTTATTCATATGAGTTTAGCTATGTAGCCACAAAGCCAAGCCCCCTTTTTAAGCTGGTTCATATTTGCAGTTGCCTAGGTTTGTAACATATTTGTTATGTATTCAAAATACCATAAACAGAAGAGTGGGAGAATCACTGAACTGCAAATCTAATAACATAAGCTAATGTTGATGTAATAACACTAGCATAAGCTAAACTGGGAGGCCTGGACATAAACAAAACAATGAAAATTAGTTAGGGTGGTACAGGTACAGACCTAATGCAATGGAGAATCTATGGCAAAACTTGAATGTTAAAGCAACACTACTTTCAGCCACCAGGGGCGCTAGACTAATAACTTTCAGGTTTAGACTCTCTGAAGGCCAGCAATAAAACTGTACTGCCACAAAATCAAATGTTCTGGAATCTGACACAGCTGCTGGTAAAGACCTCTGGATTAAATCCAACATCAAAGAACTAAAAATATGCCTGATCAGGTCAATTTATCTGTGTTCTGCCTTGCTTTAAATCCAGATTAAACATTTTCTTAGAGGGACCTTTGATTGTGCTATTTAAACATTATTAGTTTAAGTTTGTAGTCCAACTTTATTTCACTTTATTATAAATCTTCTTATTCTTTTTTTTAAAAACACCATCCTACCATTAAAATATTCCATATAAAGGCTGGAAGTGACTGCTGTTACAGCTGCCAAGGGGAAATGTCGTCCTGTAGCATTTTGGGTGTTTTTGTTTGTTTTTAAAAGATAAAACATTCACAGTCTCGTTGGATGAGTGCCCCAACATAATCACTAAAATGTGAGTTTTCTTAGTCCGTTTCTATATAATACTGCTTTTAAAACAGGCTTACATGCGTGTGTTTAAGACATTTTGCCTCAAGCTAAGCCAGGCCCACTGACATACGTCACATTGTTTACAATCTGTGAAGGAGTCTATTAAGTATTCGTCACACTGAGATTTTTTTTTTTGAAAATATAATCAGTTTTCCATCCACTGTGTAGCTATTCACTACATTGTCTCATTATATTATGTCACATCCTTATATTTATAGATATGTGCGGCAGAAAAAAAAAGGACAAATTGTTACCAACTATCAATATGTTTACTCAAAAAAAAAAAAAGAAAACATGATAAACCTGAAGCAGGATTAATAAAACACATCTAAAGATGTTTAGAAGTTGCTTTTTAAAATATGAATGTATGAATGACATGAGAAAGGAACCCGAATGCATCTGTTGACCTACCCCCCCTGCTTTGTTCCCGGTCCCTCACCGTTCTTGCTCGGCGCTCTGTGCAGCAGATCCAGCAGGATCTTGTCCAGCCGTTCCCTCTGGACTTCTCTCCTGCTCAGCGCCGGGTGGTGCAGCGGTGAGGAGGCAGAAGACAGTGGCAGTTCAAGCATCTCTCCTAACCTGTCTTCTGCACTCCCTCCCAGCTCCTTCCGCACCCCAGCCTCCAGCCCTTCTTCCTCATCCTCCTCCTCCTCATTTTCCTCCTCTTCTGCTCTTGCTTTTTCCTTTTGTCTCTGTTTGGCTGAAAGAGGTTGAGGATCTTCCGGGGCCATTTCTACGTCATCCTCCACCAAGCTTCTATCCTCCCCCCCATGTGGGAAGTCCTCTCCCCGATCACAGGAGGAGGCATCGTCCTCACAGCCAGTGGCTTCTTTGGATCGTTCACTTTTCCAGGCAGACCGGCCTCCGTTCCTCTTATAGTTGTCAGGAACATAGTGAGGCTGAAATAGAATGATAAGATTCTTTCCATTTTAGCTGCTATATAGTATAAACACTTTTTAAAAAACTTCTCAACAGAGACACCAATTCCATGCAATCATATTACAAATCAACCCCCTTAAAATAAAACATTAGCATCTAATTGCCAAGCTTTGCATTATCCTTTTAACATGCAAACAGCAATGAAACACGTATCTTACTGTGGTTTCCCCTTAGGTTGCAATAAATACATGTGTTTTTTTTTCTCATTTGTTTCCACTTAGCTCAACCGCTAACCCAGGAGTTTGCTGCAGGCTACAGAAATAATGGAGTAACTGTCGCCGTTCTTTTAAACAGAAGTGGATCCCAGCGAAACATCAACAGACGACTGAGACTCACCGAGAAGTCTCTCTTGGGCGTGAGCCGCTTAGGGAAGTGGTTGAAGGCATACGGCTTGGTGCAGACTGGGTAACGGTTCCGATGGATCTTGTAGAACAGGTGGGCCGATTTGTCCAAGCGATAATCACAGATGTACACATCTTGCTCCTTCACACCTTTTGGTCTTCCTGTAGAAAGAAAGTGTTTTGCTTTAGATGAAGAATGTTGGGATCAAGTAAAAACGCTACAGTCTGAACCTGCCTGTTTATCAGTCAGCTACATTTACACATCAACCAGAACATGTGTCTTAGTTTAGTTATTTAACTGGTGTTTTCTCTTTACCTTTGCAGTAAGTGTAGAGATCAAGGACGCAGCATGTTGCTACCACTGCCTCTAGGGGGATGATCTCATACAGCGGCATGCGAAACAACTCGTTCTGGTAGAAACGCCGCGATGGGGAATGATGCGTCTCATGGGGACGGAAGTAGTGATGACCAAAAGCAAAGCGCTCACCCCTGTGGAGTTTGAGTGGATACATTTCAGATCAATGTAACAATAAAATGAAATGTGGACATTTTTACATTTAAGTCTGTATTTCGAACAGTAAGCGTACTTTTCGTTCTTCCACAGTTTCTCGATTCGGAAGATGTCCAGTTTCTCTCGGTTGATGTGGGAAAGGAGGCGGTAAGACTGACGGACAGGCTGACCTTCCGGCGTGCGCCGGCTGTCTCTCATCAGATACACACAGTCCCCTGCATACAGCAAACAGATCACATTACAACCAGTAGACCTGGTCCTTTTAGTCTAATTGAGGACACAGATGAAAGTCAGTGTCTTTTGTGTTTCCAAAAGTCGGGGTAGAAGCTGACAACAGATATGCAGTGTGATAAATTGTGCATAAAGTAGTTTCAGAAAACCATCGTAAGTAAACTGAAAAGATGCAGAGCCTGCACAAATATTCATCCTATATTCTTTCTCATTTTTTGCCAAAACCACTGATGTCACTGTATCTCACAGACCAAAACAACATAGTATATGGTTTTGATTTTTACAAATCTTTAAAAAGAATGTATATAGCATCAGAGTTGATCATTTCTATAACAACGTAATGCTGTAATTAAGAGCTGCAGGTGTATTGGGGTGTGCACTGAAAGAAAAAAGCTTTGCTTCTTTTGGATGGCGAGTGTCTCTGAACATTAATTTTCAACTCTTGCTAAAGATTTTAACTAGATCTGGGTATGGACTTTGATTAGGCCATTCCAACATGTCAGTATGGTTGACCTAAGCTACTCCACAGTCACTTTAAGCTCACTGTCCTGTTCTAGAATGAACATGAACTTGAATAACACCTTTACAGTAGTCATGGCGTGGCAGCAAACTACATTTCAGCCACAGCTGCTCTGGGGCACAGACAGAAACGAGGCTGCCATACACAGGTCGCATCTGAAGAATCATCAATAGAACTAATAATCATTTAGAAAGTAGTTCCTGTTTCCATACCTTGGTGTAACAGAAGGTCATCTCTAAGGAGACATATGTAGTAGATGGAGCCAGCCTGTGCGTAGCTGGGCTGGGGTATCATGGGAACCTCCTGTTGTGACAATAACAGATTTACCATGAGGAGGAGACAATAAAATGGGTTTAAAACACACAGGAAATAGGGCGTGGTATGCATAAAGCCTTGATGGACGAATTAAAGAGAGATGTACCCTGTCCACAGGCCGAGGGTCACACTGCTCACACAGGTAGTGCTCCACTTCCGTCTCCAGACGCATACAGTCACAATGTTGCCACACCTTGGATCAAAAGACAACAATCATACAGGGAAAAAAATAAATCACATGAACAGAGTTCAAATGTAATAAACATCAAAAAGCTTCATTTTTATTTCCTAAAACTAACAATTGTTATTCATGGCAGCCTTATGGAAGGATCTAGATTTAACCAGATCCATCCTCCTGTATTAATACAACTCCACCACACTGTGACCCAATCTACTAACCATGCACTTTTCACATTGGATCATCATTCCTTCATCTTTGTACATTCCACAGATGCAGCGGATGACGTCGTCGTCCTTGTCGTGGTGATGGTGGACGTGGTCGCGCTCCAGTGACTCTGAGCTGTCCGCCTCGCTGGCGGTTTCCCCGACGATCTCGTCAATCTGCACTGCGGCTTCGTTCCGGGCGCTGTAGTAGGCTTTCCTCAGCCGGCAAACGTCCCTGCCCACTGAGGACTTTCTGCCGTAATATTTCTGAAGAGAGAACAAAAAGGTTGTAAATATAAAGTAAAAATAAAGTATCAAGTCCAGCAGTCATGATTTAATAAAGACTTGAACTGGGTTGTTTGGCAGAACTGACATGAATTATCTGCAGGATAAAATCTTGTTAAAATTTAAATAAAAATCAACTGATATCAAGAAATGTTTTCAGGGATTTTTTTCCCCTCACATTATTATCATGAAGTTACAACTGAATTTTTGGTTCCTATTTTGTTGGAAAAAATAGTTTCCCTTTGTTTCCACGTGTCTTAGATGGATGGCGCTTTCACATTCCTAATATCCCTGTTGTTGCCACGGCAGCTTTTAATAATAAGGTGAGTTGCTTACCTCAGCATTGCGAAACACTTTGAGCATGTCTGCATCAAAAGCTTCCACAGTCTTATAATGGCCGGTGAGGATCTGCTTCTCGATGGTGCTCAGGTCCAGAGGGTCGGATACCTTCTCGTAGTATTGGCTGTTCCTTTAGGCACACAAACGCCAAAGCTTTAGTTTCTGACTAAAAGTCATTGCCTCTGATTACGACAAAACTAATGTTGCTCTTAGAAATCCCTGCTGGTTCTCACTCAGCCACTATCACAGCTTGGGTACGAGTGGTGTTTCTTTTTGACACCGACTGATTACCATCAATACTGGACACATGCTTTCACGGCTCAAAGGCGCGACAAAAGATAAAACTGTTACACTGTGTGGGTGATGTACACAAACAGACGAGATTAAGCAACCCTGCAGACAGAACAAAAATAAGTAAAGTTTACACTCTTACCTCTTCCTGGATGGGAGGTTCACCAACGGAGCAGCAAGAATTTGACCGGATGAGTCTGAAGTTACAAAAAATAGCTTTGTTAGCATTTAAGAATTTAAATATAAGTTTAGAACAAAGGCCAGGAGGCTGAGTAGCAGGATTTTAATTCGCCAATCTTTTTCTCCAGCACTTTGGGAAGTGGCTGAACTCTTTCAGGAACATGATTCTTTTTTGTTATGTAGGATTCAAGTTTAATACGCTAGTAGATTACAGCTGTTAATTTGATCAAATAAAAAAAAAGTAGAATAAACGATGGCTTCCCTCCACTAACCTTTGTAGCTGGTGATCATGTCACAGATCTCCTTGAAGATGTGCGCCAGACGTGCAGTCCGAGTCACTTCTGTGTTTTCTTCAGCAGCAGCGAGTCTCCTGGTCCGTACCGAGCGTGACGTTTGCAGGGCTGAGAACTGTGTCAGGAACACATCTGAACAGAGCAGAAGGATTTCAGAAACACTTCAGTTTAGGCAGAACTGAGTTTTTAATGCTTATTGTATATTTCTATTCCCAAACCGCCTGCCTGTTAACTAACCTGACTTGATGTTGCCGTCGTCTCGGATGACTCCTCCCCAGCGAGCGTACATGGAGAGGCTGCCGGAGTCCCTCTCTCTCTCCCCCTCTCTCTTCTGCAGCTCCTGTTTCTCCCTCATCTTCTCCCAGTTCCGCAGGAGAAAAACTCTGTGCTTCACCACGAAGTTTCTGAGCGTGGAGAGTAGAAATGCATCTTAATAAATGTTCATCTGGTCTTTTAATTTAGCTTCGCAGTGTGTCAACATATATGAGGTTCACTGCTGCTCATCTGTCTAAAGACGTTTTCTAAGAGCAGCTATGCTTAATAATGAGGCAATGACTATCTATAGTAAACTTTTTCTCAAAGCAAATAGATATATTTATTTGTAAAGTACAGATTAAAAATATATATTTTATTTTAACCAATGAAAAGCAGAACTGAATGCAAAGTCTGTCATCAAACAAGGTTTCGTGACAGAAGTTCTAACCAGACTTACGAGAACATTCCCTTACCTTTCTCTGTTAGACATGGGCTTCATAAGATGTGGATAAAACTTGTTGCTGTCACTGGCTTCTTCCTCCTGAAGTGAAAGAAATTTAGGACAATCTTTTAAAAAGGTTAATCACAGTCTGAGTGAACAGACATACGGAGCTACCAGGACTGGACCAAACTGTCAACAACAAGGCCAGAAGCACAGAGACATTTCACTCTAATTTTAACTTTAATCGAAAGATGTTAACATGAAGCCCTGAAAACAAACCCGACGGTCCAATAAATGTTTGGTATAAACTGAATTCTAGACAAATAACTTACTCTCTTCTTGAGCTGGTGTTTGGACTTCCTTTTCTCCTTGAGTCGACCCAACCTCCGAGCACCTCCGGTTTTTCCAGGGAGGCCGTTGATGCGCTGACTCTTGCCGCCAATGATGCCCCTGCAGCTCTCAGAGCCACACTTGCAGACTTGCTGCAGAGAAAACATAAATATGACGTGAACAAAATCCAGATCAGCATTCAGTGCTGGGGGGAATTGGGCTTTGCCAAGAATAAAGGAGCAGTATTCGCTCGAGAAGGGGGGAGAAGCAATGGCCTCCATTAACTAAAATAAACTAACTGGTTGCTATGGTGACTCCAATCGTATTTAGGAGGAATCCTTCAAAAAGGTTCATCTAACCCCTGTGTGGTATTCATATTCTGGATACTCATTCACGGCGCTTAAAATGAAAATAAATCTTATGCCCATATTTCTTAATTAACTATATATCCAGATCAGAACATTATTTCCCAACAGGTCACCTATTTCTAACACTGTGGGCGTAATGGGGGGATGGAAACCTTGTGATGGACGCACCACCTCCAATACAAGCAACATGTTTCTTCTTTGCTTTTATTTATTGACAGGGTAAACAGAAAAAAAAAACAAAAACTTAGCTGATTCAATCTCATTTCACTTAAGTAAATAAACACCAGTGAGATGACATTGTTGTGTATAAATAAATCAAAACTTGGATCTCTTTTTGTGCACTGCTTTTTTTGTCATTGTCAATATTTTACAAACTTGTGGGATGCGATGGGAGCTTGTTTTAGCTCCTGGAACACGGAGGAGGATCAGGACTCCTCGAAGAGATAGAAATGTTAGTAGATGCTTCACCTGCTCTTCTGTGTTGAAGGAATGGAAGTTGTAGTCATAGGTTAGCTCGGTGCCGCTGCTGATGTCCTTCAGAGCAAAGAGACCGATTCTGTACACCCCGTTAACTGACCTGCAAGACAAGAGAAAATTGGCTTTTTATATCGAAGCACAGAAGCCTGAAAACAAACCTATTTCAAAGTGTCTGAAATGTTCTGCAGAAAAAGTCTGTATTTTATTTAGATTCATTCATAAAATGACTATCTTGAGACTTTAAATGCAGAACAGCTTGAGGACTGATGCAACTTTTATGAGAGAAATAATATGCTTTAATGGATCATTGTTTATACATGATACCTTCTATCAAAGAACCGGAGACTTTTTTTTCTTGTGCAAAATATAATGGAAATGAAAGTAAAATGCTCCAAATCTGAATCAGTAGGTTCAAACAGCACAAAATATGAAAATAGGAAAATAAATCGGTTTGTCCAAGAAAGACTGACAAGTGAATAATTAAAATTCACAATTCAAATCTTTCTTTAGTCAATAACGTGGAAAAAGCAGCTGCGAATACAGAATGCTTTGTGTTTATGTAACAGTTATTCAACATCTGAGTCTACAACAGAAAAATAGTGATAGTTTGCCTTAACATTATGACTGAAGTCTATACTTTTCAAAATAACCTCACAAACAGCTCAACATATTTTTACACAGAAACTTAAAAGCTGTATACACTTAAATTCCTTTTTTTCTCATCTCCAAATGAAACTGTGTCCCAGCTTTTCACTATTCCTTGCAGAACAAAGCCCATCATTCTTTTTTTTCCAGGGTTCTAATAATTAATTTCTGCTACAGGCGAAAAAAACCTTGAGGGAGATTTTTATTTTAGCTGAACAGATCCACATTTTGTCCTTACAGGATGGTGTTCTGGATTATGAGAGGGCCAAACTGTTTGAGAACGACCAGCAGATCCTCTGAAGCTAAAGGTGGTGACAAATGTTTTGAAATGGATTCACTTGAGAAGAATGGGGCTCAAGCAGGCTGTTCAGACAAGTCTTCGACATGCAATGGGAAGAAGCTCTTGGTGACTTTAAAGCATTGATGTAGCCGAGTAGTGTCAGGGAGAGAGGTCACCTCATCTGATGACCAACTATTTTACACAGCTGTGGCTTTCAGGTGGAAAAGTAACCTTAATCTGCAATTGCGTCTTTGAGCATTTCCAATGAAATTTCTCCTCTTTGATCCATTTCTTAGGCATTAAACCTTTACCCCACCACTCCTCCCAGATGGATGCTTTAAAACAAATAGAAATAAACTGGAATTTCGAGGGTTTTCTGTCCTTTTCAAACAGCATTTTTCACTTAAAACACTTTTTTTTTTTAGTTCTGAACAACATTTAAATCAAATTCTATCAAAGAATTCAACAAATCCCACCAAATGCTGCTTTTTGCTTCTTTTTCAGTCAAAGAGAATATAAACCTTCAAATTAGGGCTGGACGATTATGTCCAAAATTTATATCATGATATATTTCTTAATTTCAGTCGATACGATATAATTTCAATATCGATGTAGGAAGAATAAAAGACTTAGAAAGACAACCAAGAATGCCCACTACAGATATCTATGCAAACTTATGACAAATATTTTGCAACATTTATAAAAATCCTCCAAAATAACATAAAATAAATATTAGTTTTGAAAAAGAAAAAAGCTCTTCTGCAAATCTGTACTGAATTATCAGAAATAAAGTAACTTTTAGCTAAATAGGTTAAGTCAGTCTAATTACTGACTTATGAGAGCACGTTGAGCATTTCCCAGCTTCTCTGATCTCATTTCCAATTGGCCATTTATACCACTAAACAGAATAATCGAAACCAACTGGGATATTTGAAGACGCACAAAGATAATGGAAGCAGTTAACAAGACCTCAAGCGGTTGCTCATACACTGTCCAGCAGTCTTAGATGTATTGTTTTAAGGTTAGGATGGTTTTGAGCAAAGAAATTTCTGGTTGTCATGACACCCACCACTTCTGCATCTCACAGTTGGGCTCGCAGCTGTGGTTTATGAAGCGTGCCTCGTTACCCATATGGAAACTGTCAATCACCATGCCGCTGTCTAGATTCAAACAGTAGTGGCCGTTGTGGTACTGCTCCATCATCCGGTTCCTAAAACACCACATTAGAAGAAATAGAGATAAACAACAGGACTCCTACAATAGTAATAAAATGAACCCCCAGAGACCGATCCAACCGTCTCACCTGAACTCTTGCTCGCTAACCACTTCTCCAAGGTATTCAATGATGAACTGACCAGCGCGGAGAGTCTCTTTAGTGCGGATCCCCCAACCCTTTCCTTCAGCACGGAATCGCTCCAGACACTGGACCCACTCGTGTCTCTGGATGTGCTGGTTGTCACACTGATCGCCACAAGGACAGGCACTGGGAGAGCACTCTGCAAAGCTCATCCTGTGAAAACCAGAACAATCAGAATTAGAGCCTGTGAGTAACATCGTTTTGTTTTGGCTCTTTATTCATACTACGGCTAACATTTCCAAATAAGCTAATAATAGGAAATCTGTGAGTGGGAATTCTATAAAAGGAGTAAGGCTCATCTCTACGTTTCTGTACCTGTTCAAGCAATCATCCAGGCACCCTTTTTCAGTGGAAGTCTCAGGCGGTCTGCAGTTGCAGGTAGTTGTTTCATACCCATAGAGAGGCTTCACATCCACATAAACATCTGTGACACATGAACAGAGTTGAGAGTTTTTAAATGGTTAAAACACATTTTTTTCTATTTTAAAATTCAAAGCTTTTATAGTGTTAATTATCTTTTCGCTATTGGGCAAATTTCTTAAATCAAACGTCAAAAGTTCAGCAGCAATTTAAATGGGATATTCCTACGGTGATCAGCCTTTAAAAATGGGACCAAACAGAGTGAACGTTTATTGGTGGATGGATGGATTTGAGTGAATAAATACAGACGTTTGCCATACTTTCCATATGTGTACTGAGCTGGAAAACACTTCCAGTTTATTTACGTTCACAGTTTTGCAGTGATTCTGTTTCACACATTTAGCTTTGAATGCTTTAAATGTATCATTTACTCAATTGCACATAATGCTTAAAAATAGCAGGTGCAAAAATAGTCAAATAAACCAAGGAAACACTTTAACTCATCATTGATTAATACTTAAAGAGTGGCCAAGACAAAGATGGGACAGGAGAGAAGTTTTGATTAGATGAACAAACATTTACTTACTTGATCTGATCTTTTTGTAAAGAGGGACATCGGGCCTCTTGTAAAGCTAAAATAAAACAAAACGGAAACCGTTTTTCAAAATATGCCAAAGGCTGCATTTGTTTTAGGTTTGGTTGCTTTATCTGGGAAGGATGAAAAAAATAAAAAAAAACTTTCGCTTATAGCAACACTGCTTACCTGATCATGTTTCCACAACCATAAAATGTCATAAGGCAACTGGAAATCAATCCTCTTCTGTCTCAGGTACTTCCCTGTAAAACACAAAGCAGGGAAAATCAGAGTCATTAAAAAAGGGTAAAAATAAAGGCATCTTTAGTCCAATTATGGGTGATTTATTTTACAATGGGTCAAAAGCATTTTATGGATTCTAGTCTTCCCTGTTTAGAGCTGGTATCATGATAACCTTCATGCTAAAACATGACTGAATAGCTTTACTCAAATATCAAAGCTGATGATTTTGACTTGCCGACATGTATCGGAGCAGGAAACAATCCATATTCATGCTCCCCAGGTATGTATTCCAGCTTCTCTTTTTTTAGCTGCAAAAGCTGACTGCGAGGGCTAGAAAAAAAAAACAACATAAAAAGGGAAAAATGTGAAGGCAACAAACTGACATAGTTTGGACAGCTGCATTAGCATCATCAAGTGAAAACGGTGTGCAGTTTTTTTTGGGACTTACTCCTCAGTCTTGTACACATCAGAATACAGTCCTGCTTTCTGGAACTTCTTCTTTGGAAGCCTGGCTGCTTTCTTCTCTCTCTGGCTGCTGATGGGTGCAGGCTGCTCCTTGGAGACGGTGCCTGAGGGCTCTAAGGAGCCCTGGCCATCAGGTTTGCTTTCCGTGGAACTAAAAATAGACCCAAAGGTAAGTGGATAACGTCTAAATATAAATACGTAAGAGCACCGTGTAGCTGAAATGTTGGGGTGTGACGCACCCCTGGATGTGCTGGTGTTCCTCCTCTGTAGGCCAGCTTCGTCCTGTCTCAGTTCTGGATCTAGACGGTGGGTTAGTCTGGTTCTCTTCTCTATCAGGAAGAAGCTCCTCGGTCTCTTCTGCATCCAGGTCTTCATCAACTTGCTCCTCCTCCTCCTCTTCACCCCCCTCATCTTCCATATGTGCCCTCTTCTGACCTTTTCTGACCACAGACTCAATAGCATCTGTAACCGTATCCCCCTCCCAGCCTCTTCGACCAGCTAGCCGCTCTTCTCCGCTGTCCCTATGTACCGTTTGGTCTAACTCCACTTCATGTGGCGGGGAAGGAGGCGGGGAGGGCAGCGGGTACTTCCTAGGACGCCCCGGTCCCCTCTTCTTCACCACATTGTTTCCTGTCCGAGCCTGTCGCTGCAGCTTTTTGGCACGCAGGATTTTGTTGACATGATGCAGGCTGTGCTTGGATGTCGGCACCCGATGAGGGCGGCGGGAAAGGGAGGCATTCAAAGAGAAGTCCTGGGACGGAGACAGGCAGGAGGTCCCAGGAACAATGTGGGAATGAAACAGAGAGGACTGGTGATGGTGCTGCTGACGGTGGTGCAGTGATCCCTCAGGGCCGTCAGCGGTCGAGAGAGCAACACCTCTTGATTGGATAACCGGTGATCCTGGAGAAAATGGGTGGGGTGGGGTGGGGGGGGGGGTGGATAAAGAAAAGTCTAATCAATGTTTGATTTGCTTAACTACATATAAAAGAAAAACTGTTTTAAAAGCAGATTGTGACACATGAAAAGGTATGAAGAAGCAGCACATTAACACATCGATAAAACAGTGTTCCCAACAAAGTCAAACAAGAAAAATAACCTTCATGCATTTAATAAAATGGTTTTTAGGGCCTAAAATATTCGCACTGAAAGAACATTGCTAGAATGGATGCAGACAATCCATACATATCCACTTGAACAAATACAAAAAGGTCATTTGTTTTCTTTTGCCAATTTAGACTTTTCAAGATATTGGGGCCTTATTAGTAAGCTGTTGCTCAATCAAAATTGGGGCAGAATGGGTGTTTTGTTTTTTCAAGTTTTGTATACTCTATGATGACACCACACTTTACTGCTGCAGATTCTCCAGTTATTACTTTGCACAACCCAGTTATTAATGCAAAGGTATACCAAGGATTTGAACAGTACTATCAATTCTCCTTCGCTGTTCTTACACTTTAACATCATTTTAACTAGATTAGAAAAATAGCCTGAGGGAAATTTTAGGCATTAAGGAACAGTGTAACCCCACACACACCTATATGCTTAGTCAACTATTTGTGTTACTGTGCAGCCAGAATATAGTTTAAATTTCCTTCATTACTTCAACAGCCAGCTGCCTGCCTGTGTCATGCAAAGGCTGACCTCTGCTCCGCTTCCCTAACATTTTGGAGCTGGAATCTGTGTTCAAATAGACCCGAACTGCTGCAAACAGCACATCTACACATAAACATGGTAAGAATCTATGAAGAGGAATATTAAAAGGCAGCCGCATTTTATAATGCTATTTAATAATATCCTGCATATCCTACATTTATTTATTGGCAAGCCATCCAGCAATGTAAATTTAGAACTGATGCTTAGAATCACTGCATGAAAGACATAGTCTAAGGGTGACCCTCTACAAGCTGGGAGTTGCTGATACTAAAGGTTAAGGACGAGTTTAATTGAGCTTCACAATTTCACTGTTTTCCAATGGCTTCTGTCCAAATTGTATTTTCTGTAAACTAAAATTTTTAATAATTTAACAGGCTAAACAACTTTAGGTTAAATAAAATAGTCTTAAAAACAATAACTCGACTTGATAAAAACAAAAAGACTGATTTTATCTTGTGTTTCTGCCTTACAGGTAGGGCTGGGCTATACAGTCCTGCTCACCATTATTGGCACCCATGAAGTTTAAGTACATATAGTGGAATATTTTCTGAAGGAAATTCA
>JAUZNJ010000011.1:140806-158152 GCA_034780135.1 Jordanella pulchra | reverse complement strand
TTTCTACTTTTTTGGGGGGTATTTCATGAAATAGACATTAAACTATAGCGACAGGTGCCTTAACAAATTTTTTATTGCATGCATGATAAGGTTATGTTAAAACATGTTTGAACAAAGCAAAACTAGAATAAACAACCTCTAGATTTAACAGTAGCTTGTTAGTAAATGTGCCTATTGTGCAGAATACTATGCATTTTTGATGTTCTACTGTTTATTGAGCTTCACTTTATTGATAGAAATCAGTGGACTGATATATCCAACCTGCAGTTGCCTTCAGCTTGTAGTCTGCCAGCTGTAGCATTAAAACAGTGTTGCCTTTGTAAGAGCGTTGGGTGGAATTCCTCCTATTTTCACTCGGTGGTTGTTTTTGCGACAGTGGTATTTCTAAACAACTGCATTTGTCCTTTTTTGGTATTTGAAAAAAGTGTAGTTATCTATTAGTGCACAGCAACTGATTAGAGAAAGAGCAGGTGGAAAAAATCAGCTCACTCTGGAACTTGGGCTCATATATATTAAAAAAAAAAAAACTTTAAACAACAGAAACAGTATGATCAAACATTTTAATCTTCTTGTAAGTATAATTTTTTTTAAAGTACCAAGCTTTTACTTTTAGCATGTCATATTTAAGCTTGGTGGTATAAAAATGATTTAGCATGATTTTTGTGTGCAAATTCCATATGTGTTTATGCAGAAATGTTTTATGACAGGGTGAAGATAACTGAACTTGATCTTTTAACTAAGCATCTGAAATGTTGAGTTTTAAAATCATGCTTTTAATGTAAGGTTTTAATGTTAATGTAATTCAAATGTTATTAATAACTATACTAACCCTCTATATTGGTAATCATTAACCTGCAGTCATCTCTTATCCAACCTTAATGTGTAATCATCATCTTTAAGTTGCTTAATAAACATGGGGTGGAGCTTTTCTTTCTTGGTTTGGTGTTTTTTGCTCTGATATTGAAATAAATCCATCAAGAGACCTGGACAGAACCAAGTGAACCTGAATTATAGCTCTAAAAAATAACTCTCACTCCTTGCTCTGTAAAAAGCCTTTTTATGATGTAGGGGAAATATGTAAATAATTTTTCCTAATTTATTTAAAGGACCAGTATTTCTGACTTTATTCATATTTAGATACTTAAAATCTGCATTTTAGATTGGGAGTATGCTGCTACAGCTAGCTAATTGACACTAAGCCGAGCCTTCACTAAAACCCACACACTTAAAACATTCAAAGCTTTATAAAACTCCTTCAAAAGTCCTGAAAACCCATATGCTTTACTGTGCTTCCCTCTCTTTCTTTTTAAATACAATTTTCTGTTTTTGGAGCATCAATACAAGCTACAGTCGGCAAGCTTTACATGATTTAATGTTGTTTTAACTGCACCATTTTAGATTAAACATTTTAGGGAGGCGTGGAGCTCTGTAAGGCTTCCTTTCCTTAGTCGTTACTTTGAGCTATTTAAGCATCTGCTTAGATGCATCTTTCTTTGAAAAAAAAGTCAGAAATCCATTTTATTGATTTTGTTATACTGCATTCTTTCTTTATTACAGAATACCCAGAAATGAATGCATACAAATACCTACTTTAATTTTCTTTTTCTAGTGCAGCATATAAATGTCCCTATCATTTTAGATCTTTCCTTCTCCCGGCATTATTCTGGGCTTTTTTGTTTTACACAGGCAGTTGTTGATGTTGTTCATAACGTCTGATTTATTGTACTTTAGAACTAGAACATACTGAAAATAGTGTGCCATGTTTCATTGTTTTATGTGTGTTTTTGGGTTTTTTTTTGTGCATATTTTGATATCTATCTGCCTCTACTGATTTTCAGACACACATACCTTCATTGATTGGCTCGCCCTGAAGATTTCTCCTTAAATTTTTAGAACCTGGTTTAGGGATATGTGTAGGTTATGCCTTTTTATCTCCTGTTGTTGTTGTTATTTTAAGTTACAGCTAGAAAACAGTATATTTTCATTTCAGTATTTCTTAGATTGTGATAACTTTTTTTGGACTGTTTTCACTGGTTTTATTTTCTAAATCCCGCACTTCTGCCTTAAAGAATTTGTGGTGCAGAGCCAGTCAGAAGGTCCCACTCTCCTTAGAAGTCTGTTGTTTCTATTCTTAATCATTGATTTCAAGTTTGTTAGGACACATGCAAAATAATTTGAAGATTCTGAAAACT
Organism: Jordanella pulchra; assembly: GCA_034780135.1. Taxonomy (NCBI): domain Eukaryota; kingdom Metazoa; phylum Chordata; class Actinopteri; order Cyprinodontiformes; family Cyprinodontidae; genus Jordanella; species Jordanella pulchra. The sequence goes on along the minus strand of JAUZNJ010000011.1, from coordinate 155,960 downwards.
CCTTCGATACTCTTTTTTCATGTTTTTGTGTTTTTGTGTGAGAACACTTCTTCAGTTTATTGTCAAGGTATATCCACAGATTAAAATCTGAGATGGTAACATATGTAGAGGGAAGAGCAGTGTGCAATTCACTTCTTCTTCTCATATTTGCACTTTATAATTATTTGTCAGGTCAGACTCTGGTGTTGGAAAAGAACACCAGGCTCTTAATCTCTGTTCTTATTCATTGCCAGATTCTGATACCCTAAATGTACTCATCATTGTCCTTATGGGCCTGGCTTTTTACTTCAACTTAAAGATGTATGTTATAACCTAAAAGAGCCACACCAAAACTGCTTCTACAGAGCTGGGAGCATAGTGTTGCCCTAAATGTTTTGGTGTGCAGACATATTAAGAGTTCCTTGTGCTGCATCTGAGACAAACTCCTGAAAAACAGGCCTAGACCATAATGTCCTCTGCATTGAGCTTTATAATGATACAATGCAATCAGATAAGAGTGGTTCTCCTGCTAGCTGGCAAACCTGACCCATCAATTTTGTTAGCAGACAGAGGCATTGTTTATTTATTTCAGAGGAGACGTCTGCACTGCTGTGGAGGTGCTCTCCACCACTGCATTTAAAACTTTGCAGTGCACTTGGTGATTAAAGGCCTTGATTGCAGCTGTTTGGCCGTTTAGACCGATTCACTGAAGCTCTAACTGGGGTCTCGAAGAATGGGCTTCAGTCAATCTAGCTCATAAATGTAAATACATTTTCAGGATTATTTCACAGGAGAAAAAAAAGACCACTCCAGTAAACAGTCTGGACATCGATCTGTTTAAAGATTTATGGTGGAAATTGAATAGACATGAGTCTTTGGCAGCGCTCTTTGTTTCATAGCAGATATGTCAACAGCTGTATGAGAAGATTAGAGCCTGACTGTAAAAATATGATTGTTTTTCATTAAAGGGAAGTTCAAGGTTTAAAAAAACAGTTAAGGAAAAACAAGTAGCAGTAAAAAAAAAAAAGATAAAATCCTTCTATTATAGTGTATTTGTTCTTTGTAAGCGGTGTTTTAAATGTGCATAGGTACGTTATGACAGTACGAAAACACCATTTGATCATGGTTAGATAAGGTTATACAATAAGTGCTTGATTGTCCGTTATGAGCCTAAACAGAATTTTAGCACCTGGTTATCATGAGCAGGCATAAGCAGACGTGTGCTGGCAGTCCTGCAGAACTATCAGAAAGCCAGATGCCGACAACAGACACGGCAAGTTAATAGACCACGACTCAAGTTTTCAGAAAAGAAAAAAATGTATGCAACCAGAGTGAGCTAATGATATATGAATTAAAAAAAAAAAGCTTTAAAAGGTCTTTTCTGTTTCCTAAAATCCCCCTAAAGTTTCTTTTCACTGATCTGTGTTTTTTCTCTTCTAATGTTTTCTGCACCTCCTGAACACACATTAGAAGAGAAAAACTAAAACCAGAATAAAAGGAAAAACTTAAAGGCTGAGCCATTCAGTCATATTTAATCAATACTGTTTTGTTGCAAGTAAACGAATTACAGCCCCACAGTTTAGTCGTGCGTTCTGTTTGTGACTTTTCAACGCAGGGAAATCGGCTACCATTCATGCTTAACCAACCAGTTTAAGAAGTTGCAGATTTACAAGACATCTGCAGCTCTATGGAACATTTAAAAAAAAGGGTAAAACATTTAAAGATAATTTTGTAAAAGAAAAAAAATATACACGCATATCTCATATATCAACCAGATATTAATACCCTTTCCTTTTTTTTTTAAATGATTATTTCAATTATTTTGGTTTTATTATGAGACTTGCATTTAAAACATTATGTTTTCTGAAGATTCTGTTAGAGAAAACATTAACAGTCTTCCCTCAATGCTTCCTCATTTTCTATTGCAGTAACTGAGGCAGAGTCCAGTGAAGTGACCTTTAACCCAATCATTAGTTGTTTTTTTTTTCCCTCCCAATTTTTTTTTTTATATAGTTTTAATGTTTGGATTCATAGTTGCAAAAAAGAAATGGGGAATGATTTACAATTTTATGTTATAGACACTTTTAATCATGCTTAAATAATTTTCTTAATTAGTTTATATTTCTTAACTGATGAGTGATTAAAAACAGCTGCATAGTATAATCAGCAGTGAACTTTTTTCAATTTAATAGACCTAATTTAAAAAACTCTGCTCATCCATTGTGAATTATTGAGTCCTTCTTTTATGGTGTGTTTTAAATGTGGGTCGCATAAGGAATTGGCCTGTGTTGTGTGTTTGTCCTGATGGGCCCTGGGTGTTAATCGCTGGAACAGGTGGTTCATGTCTGAAAGCTTGTGTAAGATTTAATGACTCAGGGGTGTCAGCTACCGCCTCGGCTGCCAGAGTCCAGCCACCCTTAGTCAGTCAGTCTCATCCCTCTGACAGCCTCTGCATTCAGGGCTGATTAAAAGGCACTGATAATGTTGATTAAGCTTGTTTATCTCAGAATTACAAGTTTATGGTTGTAGCTAGGGCTGGGCAATTTATTGCATTTGCAACGTAATCGCAATTTAACAAAATGCAATTTTGAAATCGCACAGGCACTTCATTTTGCTCACATTTTATTTAACAAGAGTAAGACACAAATTTTCTTACTGCAGGCCTTTATACGCTAAGTGGATATACAGCTAGCAAACACATCCATGCATGCAAGTAGATGTAAGAACTTTTTCTGAAACCCGGAGATGAAATGTATAAAGCGTAAAGGAAAATGGAAATAAAATCACAATTGCAATATTGGTTAGAAATAATTGCAGTTTGGATTTTTGGCAAAATCATTCAGTCCTAGTAGTAGTGCACACTAGGGGTGGGCAATTAATTCCTTTTGAAATATAAACACAATGTTCTACCTGCTCAGACACTCAAAATTGGTCACATATTTACCAAAGGTATTATATCTGGGATATATCTGGTGTTCATCGATGTCCACTATTCTTCAAGATGCATTGTGGGATATTTTTCTGTCCACTACTTTTTCGTCCTCTAGACATTCGGATACTCGTATAAAATGTAAATATGTGAACATAAACTTTAGATGAAGGAATTTAAGGAGACATTCTAACACATGAATCTGCTTTGATCAAACTGGTTTTGTTGTGACTCATTTTGTTAGTTTAACACCAAAGTATTTTAAATGAAGACCAACCTTTCGTTTTGATTTTATCTGATTAAAATGTTTGTTTTATCTGAGTAAGTAGATCTGAGTAAGACTTGACTCACCAGTTCAGAATCGGTGGAATTGCGAATGTAGTTGATGCCAATCAGTCTCTTTTTCATGGATATCAGACCAAGGTTTGCCAGACTTTTCACATTCTGTTTATGAAAAAGAAGTAAATCCTTTCTCCTCAGAATTATACACTGTTGTTTCTTGGTCTATCAAATACAACCACAGAAAATAGATGGACGTTTGTTTGTAATGAAATGTGGAAAAGTCAACAAGGTATAAATACTTTTGCAAAACAGTTTTTACAAATATGAAAAGGAAGAAAAACTGCAGCCTATTTATTGTGGGAAGCAAAGCAACTGGCAAACCTTGCTCTCTTTGGTCCAAGTGTTTCTTTGAAATGTTGTTTACAGATAACTGGTCTGTAGCTGGTTTTATCAAGGTTTGTTAACTTGTCATACAGCTCTGGTATTATCCACAAGTAGTCTGTAAGGGGCATGGCCGATTCAAGTTCACACAGACTGAACACTGATCAAAGCTCTGTTTATTAAAATGAACAGCAGCTGATTGTGTTGATTTCTTGAGTAATGCTTTTAGGTCTTACTTGGACCAGCTACTTTATATGTGGTTAATGATTGTCATTCAGAAAAAATCCCTATGAATAAGTGCTGGATTGATCTTTCTTAAAGCTGCAGTGCTCTTCTATTTTCTCTTAAACCTTAAATATGCAGTTTTTGTTAACTTAACGGGATAAATATCCTTTTTTACTGGATATGAATTTATGTTAATTTGTAGCTTTAGGTAATTAAGGTTTTATGATTGCGAACTAATCTCAAACCTTGTATAAAATGACTACTTTGCTACTGCAGTGTGATTATAAAGAGGACACTGTGGTTTTTGATAGCATTGAACAGGCGTTTAAATGTTTGAAAACCAGTCAGTATTTGTTATACATCCTGATGCCAAAGCAGAACAACAACTCATTTAGACAAAGAAATCAGTGAAGCACAATAATGCAAATGTTAAATGGGCATCAATGGTTGCTTTGGCTTTCATAGACCCGATGAGCTTTTAATGCTACATTTCTCGTGTCTAACAGGGCTTTTGTATAATAAAGGCAGTTTGCATTTAGCTTTATTGTGAAAAGTGCACTGGCTTGCTTAACCTCCTTGACTGCTCCCAGAAGGGAAACTTTGTTAATGATGTATGTTTTCTGTTTTCTTTTATCTGATTTCTTTGTAAATAGAAATTGTTAAAAAATATTTTTCTTTGAATAGAAAACTAAAAACACTTCACTTTAAAATAACGCTGCATAACTTTTGAAGGAAGTATTGGCTGATTTTCCAGGTTAATATACAACACTTGACTCATGTCGATGCTTCATGCATGCTGCCCTTTTCAAAACTTTTCCTGTGTAACTTGAAAGGGTCGGGTCCGCCACTGAATGGGTCAGACAGGGATCACACAGATTTTTGATTCTTTGGTGTAGGATTCAGTCTAGAGGACTTTTTGTGGCCCTGTCTTTACAAAAACACTGACTTTTTCAATCTGATGGTCCAAAGAGGTCTAACATCACACTCCAAAGGAGAGAGACCGCTTCATTTTGAGGTATTGCGGTGTTGCCAGCTGCTTTCAGAGGTGCTAAACCTGGAAGTTACAGGCCTGGTTGTGGCTAAAAGTTACCCAGTGTTGTTTTAATAAGACCAGCAAAGTAGTTACATTTTTGTAGAACAGAGATCCTTCATAATTGCTTCAATTAAAATGATAAACATAACAAAAACTATTTTTTTTCTGTTTTTTTTTGTGTGTATTTTTAGCAATTAGGATGCACCATATTCTTTATTTATTTTGCTCACTTTATTATCTGGGCTCAACCATGTTTATTCTTCATTAAAATTCAGTTGATGTTTGTTACCTGTTTGCTATTAAATAAAACTAAAACCTAAAACATGCCCGATAAAAGATGAAAATAACATGTTCCTCTCCAAATGTCAAATTTTAAGAAGGCTTTTATTTTTTCCTGCATTGTTTTTGAAAGGTATCAATGCACCCTAGTATTTTTTTCAAATGTGTATCTTCACCTGAGCTGGCAAATGGAATAAATGCCAAATAAGTAAATCTAAAAAGAGCCACCTGAAATCACTGAGGAATGCAAATGGCCCTGGGCCACTCTTTGGAAACCATCTTTTTAAATGATCAAAGGTTTTTCTGAGTTATATATTCTCCAAATGCTTTTCAATAAGTAGTTATAAGCTATTTTCAATAGCCTGACCTGTTGAGCTTTTTAACATATTTCCCATTTCAATAAAACAAACATATATTATAGCAAATGTAGGTAACTAACAGCAATTCAGAAGAAACTGTTTATTGGCATCATTTGTCATGTTTCTGATAAACATGTTGAGTTTTCTTTTTTTTTTAGCATAGCTATAATCTTGGATTACAAAATAGTTATTCACAATTTTTTCCCACGTCAACATGGGATACAAAGCACTAGTTTTTCATTCATCAGACTTCAAACTTAAACCATTTATATTGTTTAGCTTTAATCTCAGTGTGCCCTGTAATCTTTTTTTTCAACGTGAGCATCTCAAAATTATATATCATGTTACTGGTTCTAAAAGTCTATTGGGCAAAAATGGACTTGTTGCCTTCAAAATATATTACATTTAAAACAGTCAACATGTACTGCATGAGAGGAGTCCTTTGGGATTTTGAAATTACATTGTTGATACTGTGATGACGATTTCCATTGGACATGTTATGAGTAAAGTATTAGCTTAGAGATGTTGTGCTACAATTATCATCATTTTTTTAGTGTTTCTCCTTCCTTTATTAGCCTACCAGTTTTACACCTGGTGTTTTTTATTGGTTAAACTTGGGGTCTGCATCAGGTTTTAACATAAAACACCAGGTTTTATGTTTTCGGACTTTGATTTCAGTTTCATCTAGTTTGATGATTATAAGGAAGTCTTTCATTGTGTGATCAAACTGAAACCCTTTGTTTTTTGTTACTCATCAGTCTATATTTTTATAATTAATGTGTAAAACTATTTTGGGGTAGAAGTGCACTGATTGATTGGCTTCGATTTCCTTAATTTTGGAAAATCAACCATCGGTTTATAATCTAAACCGTTTGAAGCTACATTAAACAAGTTACATCTGATCTAATGCTGGAGTACAAAGCCAGAGTGCATGGGACTGAATGATTACCTCATATTTATTACATTAAAAGACATGTTTGGTCATTTTGATGCTGCGTATTTGCAATACACTCTGCAGTCTACACCAACAGAATACTTAGGTTTAAAATCTTTGGATGGTTTTACGTCACAGATCTTTTATCAGCCTGGTTTAAACTTTTGGTCTCATCTTTCATTCAAGTTGTTTTGTACATAATAATAATGTATGTTCATAATTTTTAATGTAGAGTATGCAACATCAACCGGCACAACCGTTTGTCCTTTTATGATAAATGACTTTAATAAAAAGCTTTGCTGAAAACTGTCCTGCCATCCTCTTTTTTTTTAATAATGTATTATTCTTTAAGGACTGATATATTTTAAAGTACAGTAGATGAGTATTCACAGTAACTCGCCTGTCCTGTGTTTCTAAATGTGACACAGTTGGCAGCTTGTGTAATGTGTGTCATCCGACTGACTGTAGCTGACTGAGAACAATGGGTCAGTGTCCTGAGGAAGCTGCACATTCTCCTGTCCAGGTCCATCAGCCCAGCTTCTTGTCTAAAGAGCTGTGGTGACGATGTAGAGCTAGGAGAAGATCATCACTACTGGTCGTACTCTTGGCCGCCGATTCTTTGTGGCGCTATGGTGCCATTTGTATATATTTTACAAGCAGGTGTTTGTGATTTGTCTAATAATATGCTCTGGTAATACATTTCCTGGAGGAAATTAAAAAAGAAGTGGAGTTTTCTGGTATTTTGGTTTCATTTCATTAAGTTCTGTGAAACGCTTGAATAAGTAAAAGAGTTGATGGTTAAAAACCAGAAAGTTAGTTTCCTGAAATGACAATAACAGGAAACCCATGGAAGTCATACGCATAATCCATGTATTTTCTCTGATACTCCCTAACAGTACAGACTGTGTTTTTAGGTTGTTTACACGAGGCGAGAGGTCGTCTGATACACACGTACTATAAAAGGAAAAAAAAACAATAACTTTTTTGTCTCTTGTTGAAAAGATGAACAGTCTTAGGAATTTTGAAAGTGTTTGCTGCTTACTTTGATCCTAGTCCAACATGAGATTCAATACATTAAGTCCACTGTTTGCTCAACCACCGTTTTTAGTTTGATCATCTTTACCAACCTGCAAGCATTAGTCAAGTCTGTCTGATGAGTGGGGGTGCAGAAATGTTTATTCTATTACACCAAAGTGTGATAATAGAGGGTATACTGTATTGAACAGTGTGACCCCCAGGGCAAAAGAGAACAAATCTAATCCACCAGTCCAGTTAATTGATGCCAATTAACAATTATTTCCTTGACTAATTCTAACCTTATTACAGTGGAGATTGTTAGCGACACCTCTTAAGTATTAATCTTTTATTCAGCATATTCATTTTATAGTCAAAAGGCCCATAAGCATCCTTGCAAATAAACAATCCCAGTTCTTGTTCATAGAGCAAAATATACAACATTTTTTGCCCCACAGAAATGGACATCCCCCCCAAAAAAAGACGCCAAGACATTTAAATTGCATCCTACCTATTAAAGCAGAAGCAAATGGAGAATGTAACTTTTGTTCCTCTCTGTCTTTCAGGCCAGTCTGTCCATCTGGGGATGGGGGGGTCTTGGAGTTGTGCTGTTCTTTGTCACATTTGGACCTTTTGCCATTTTCTACCTGGCCTTTTATATCTTTTGCTTCATTGGAGGGTGAGTCATGTGACCTAAATGCTGCCTTTAGACATTAATATTGATATATTTTTTTTATTGTTTATGCCTTTTTTTTCCTCTCAGTGGCTTTGCAGTCACTTTGCTGTATGGAAAGATAAACTCAGAAAAACACCTGGAAAAATGCGAACACTCTTTCTTGCCTCCAACACAAATTGGTATACAGAAGGTAAGAGGCACACCATAAGCAAACCTACACATGTAATTTGACCCCTCCTGAACTAACATATCAGTCACTATTTAATTGAATTTTTTATGTAAGAAAGTTGGTTGAAAGGTCACTTAGTTCAATAAAGATTATATATATTTATTTTTTTACTTTAATTTATTTCTCTTTCAGACGCTGGATGAAATGAAACTGGAGGTAAAGCCAATAAAGATTGATAGGAGACTGACTGGATCCAGTTTCATTGATGAACCACTACAGCAGGTGTGTTTTAGTCTTACTCTGTTTTTTTATACCACTTCCTGTTAACACACACCTGGGCTTTTATTTTTGAGATAGTAATCTTGAAACACCAATTGTACGGATGATTAGGGACAGGAAAATTGCTGGGGAATAATACAATCTGTAGGAAATTGTTTTTCAAAGCTTGTTTAAATTCAATCTAAACTTTAATCAGGGTTAGTTTTACTATCAAACAATTTAAGAAACACTAAAGTTACATATGACCCTGTCATTCAGTACTGTTGAACTGATAATCACAGGCCTTGAGATCAGCAATGTAGATGTTTTTGTATTTTAAATGACCTGTTTGAACTAGAACTACTGAGCAAAACAAAACAGAGCAAAACAGTGGAAACCTCTTCGTCACAGTTTCGCTCCATCTTTAGATGTATATAGGAACATTTTATTCTTAGACTCTGACCTAGTTTGCATTACGTCTTGAAACTTTACTTGGACTCTTGCCTTACAGATGGAATCTAGCTAATTGTAATTGCTAATCCAATAGTTTTTTTGTGGAAGTAAGTTGGTTGCTAAGCCAAAAACAACAGCTCAGAGAGTGATTCATATCCTTCCTATCAATCTCCGCCCAATAGCCAGGAACATGTACAGACTTTTAATAATGACCAGACAGGTGTCTCCTACCGGAAGCCAGTATTAAGACTTTGGGTTGTTTTAGAATGAACTATGCTTTACTAGTGTCATAACACAGACATCTCCTATACTTCAAAATAAAAGCACTTCCTGTTACATTAGTTCAGCGGTTTACCAATGGACTCTATGCACAGCTCCAGTACTTCCTGAACTTAAGTCAACTCCTTTGGCGTAATTCCAAACCATCCCCTATGCACTACCCAGTGACGGCACTTTGATTGGGCACCAGTCGTTTCTATGGCAACACAGAGACATCCTGTGTTCATGGCTGTTGTAACTGTCCCCATATATCGGGCAACATTTGATAAACTCCTTCTTGAGCTATATGTGTGTGTCGGGCACAGGTATGAGTTGAATTTCTGCAAATATTATAATTCTAATACAAATAACCCATAAGAAACTGATAGAAATGTAAAAACTTTTGCATTCATCCCCAGTGATTGGTGTAACAGTGCATCCCATAGAGAATGATGATATAACTCTAAAGGAGGGAATCTAACGCGACATAACAGGATTACGACAGATGGGGACAACTAGACTTTCTGGACACCTTTTCTGTTAGGTCACAGTCTGACACATCAGCTGGCGAGGTCAGCCGCTTAGTGGCTTTAAGATTTAGAGGAATTAATACTGTAAAACAATGTAGATCTTTATTTGACCTTAGAGGTGTTCATGGGATTGGTGTTATCCCATCGTTTTTTTGCTAATATATCAATCTCAAGTTTTATTATATCTTTCATCTAATGTGACCTGTCAATGGACAGGTTCACAGAACAACACAGACAAACAACGATGCAGGCATCATACCTTGGAAAAAGTTAGGGCAAATAGTTTGCTTAAAGGCCATGTTTTAGGACTAGGGGAAGAAGTCGGAGTACCCAAAGAGAATCCTGACGTTCAAAGAGGAGAATGAGTAATCTCTGTCCAGGTAGAGCCCAAGCAGGGATTAAAATCCAGGACTTCTTTTCTGTCAGACAACAGTCCTGTCTGGTCCTTTATTTAATATACTAGTAGCAGTAGCTGATTTGATTGAAACTTGATGAAAAGGAGAAGTGAAGCTTTCTATTGTTACCCCAAACCGATTAGTGACGCATGTCCAGACAAAAAGTAACGATTATTGCAGAGCCGACATATTTTCACAGAGTCTGCTGGTGATTACCACTGTAAGTACAACAATGCAGATGGGCAGAAACCAGATTAAATGTTTTCTGTTTGGTCATCTCATTTTGTTTGTAATGCTTACAGTTTGAAAATAAAATTTCCGTACATTGCTCTTAGTCTGTGTCTTCGAAATGCAGACACAGCAGAAAATCAGATGACAGTGACTGGACTGTCACTGTATCTCTATGCCACAATCCTCCTTCTCCAACCCTGGAAATGCATGCTTTGTGTTTCAGCTGCATGTGAACCTTGGAAAAAGGCAGCCAGAGTCATATTTTATGATAGACTGTGTTATCTTTCTCTACCTGTTTTGTCTTGTAAATTCATTGATAAGCACACTGTGTTTGATAAGTTCCCCACATGCTGTATAGTATGAGACATTTATTAAAAGAGACTTAGAAGAACACCATAAACTGATTTAGTGTATAAATCAACTGTTTATGTAGCTGTGTGCACTTCTTTAATGCTCTTTTTTTTCAGGTGATCCAGTTTGCTCTGAGAGACTATATACAGTACTGGTATTACACTCTTAGTGAAGATGAGTCCTTTTTATTAGAGATCAGACAGACGTTACAGAATGCCCTCATCCAGTTCTCCACGCGGTACGTTAAACCACATTTCACGTTTTTCTCCAGGCTACATTTTTGAACGTATTTACCATATGTTATGCAATTTGTTTGTTTTGTATGAAGGTCCAAAGAGGTGGACTGGCAGCCTTACTTCACCACCCGCCTGGTGGACGACTTCGCCACCCATTTACGTGTCTTTAGAAAAGCCCAGGATCGCCTCGCAGACAGAGAGGACAAGCAAAGTATGAACACAAGCTTCCTGATTTACTCCTTTATTGTTACAGATTTATGGGGGGGCTGTGCAAATGTATTTGCACCCTTTGAACTTTTTGCACTTTTGTTGCATTTGGATTTTTTTGCAGCAGAAAATGGTGGGCAGTTGTGAAACAGAAGGACAATTATTTGTGGTTTTCTCTTTTGTTTAGTTTTTTATATAGAAAAATCAATTAGATTTAGCTACGGCCTTCGAATAGATAATTTAACACATGAATATGCTTAAATCTTTAGATTTGGCTGTTTAGGATCGTTGAGAATGACATAAACATTAACCTATCAGCTGCATTAATAATTTGGAGCCTCTTCAGTAATTTCTATGTTTCAAGCTCCATCCATCGTCTTAAGTAGCTGTGATCAGCTTCCATGTGCCGGCTGAAGGAGAGCAATCCCACAGCATGATGCCGCCACCACCATATTTTACAACTAGTGCAGCTTATTCAGGATGATGTACTGTTTGTTTTTCACTACAACAAAGCATGTTTGACAAACCTTTTTTTTTTTCAGTTGTCTTGATTTGACCTTTGAGCCCTTTACAGAACAGCTGATATCAAATTGGAGTAATTATTTATTAGTTATTGGAGTAAAAGGGGATGAAATTATTTGCTCTCCACACTTTTTCAATTTTCTGTCTGAAATAGTCTGAAAACCATAAATGTATATCCTTTTACTTCCCAATGATCCAATTCTTTGTGGTAGCCTAGAAAGTATAATCCCAATACAATGTTTTAAGGTTTATGTCTGACAAAATGTGAAGCGTTATTGATGCTTCTGTACAGCACAGTAGAGAGTTGTGTAAGTGAATGAACTGATTGGTAATAAGAGGAACTTCTTCACAGGGGACATTACAGATGAGCTTGTTGACTCATTTTTTGAGGCGGAAGTGGAGATGGAAAGAAAAATTTGTAGAGACATAGTTTGCACATCCCACAAAGATGAAGAAGGTAAGCAAACATCAGCAGCATTTCTGTCGTACTGGTAACAATTTCCAAAGGAGTTAAAACAACAGAATTCTATCAGTTTCAGGCTGTATTAGTTTAATCTAATATTGATGTGTTATATGTGCATGTTTAGGTTTTCTTCGAGATTTGTGCGAGTTGCTTCTGTACCTGTTACTACCTCCTGGAGACTTCCATAATAAAAGCATGAGATACTTCCTGAGGGTGAGCTTACAAACAGATGTTACCGGGTTTTAGTCACAAACTGAAGTGAGAAATGCATCATGCAACTAGCGCTGGTCATCCTGATTAAGCTGTTTTGCTGCAGCGTCTGTATGTTGACACTCAGTCGTGTAATTTGCTGATTGTGTATTTAGGAGGTGCTGGCATACGGGGTGTTACTCCCTCTGATCAACCAGCTGAGTGACCCGGACTACATCAACCAGTTTGTCATCTGGATGGTGAGTATCTAAACCAAAAGGCAATCTGGAAACCAGTTTAAATCAGTAGTTTGACTTGGATTAACCCCTTGATGTAAATCGATTGGTTCCTAGATTCGGGACTCCAGCTGCAACTATGAAGCCTTCATGAACATCTTGAAGTTAACGGACAAGCCTGCTGAGCTGGAAGCTGTTAAAGACAAGGTGATGGAGGAGCTGCAGTACCTCCGCTCCCTGGACACGGCTGGAGATGGTGGGTGTCTTTACATCACAATAAAAACCCTTGATCAACTTGTCACATTGATAAAGTAAACAATTAAAGTTAGATGAATCTCGGTGTTGTTGTGTTTTATCTGTGCTTTAGACATCAACGTGATCAAAAACCAGATTAACAGCCTCCTATTTGTGAAGAAGGTGTGTGAGACCAGGATCCAGAGGCTGCAGTCAGGGAAGGTGAGAAAGTGCAGCACAGCTTCGTCCGCATCCAGTCCGCTGAAAAAGTATTCACACCCTGTCAATGTTGTTTTACATACTTTCATATTATAGCTGCATACTTTTATTTATTTTTACTTTTAAACCCATCACAGAAGAAGTGGAATGGTTCCTGTGAATCTATATCCACCACTCTGTTCTCTGATAGCCTTTAAATAAAATATTCATCAAACAATCACTGTCTCAGTATAAATACAGTTGCTCAATAAAAGGTTTATTAGAACGTGTTGAACAAACAGGTTCCTAAAGAACAATGAATGCACTCAATGAAGTTGGAGAGATGTTTAAAGAGAGCATTTGCAGCCTAGAGATCCATGATAACACTGCAGGAGCTCCAGAGGTCTATTAGTCATGCTCTCAACAACACTGACTTCAATAGAAGTGGCAAGAAAGTCATCAATGATGCAAAATGGAAACATAAACAAAAGGCATGCAGTAGAAGGTGCTCTGAAAACTAACAGCACACATCACTTAACAGAGGATCCCCTCAGAGAAACATGGAGGTGGCAGGTACATGCTGTGGGGATGCTTTTCTTCAGCAGGGAGAGGGAAGCCAGCCAAAGACTGGGCTTCTGGATTTAGAAGAAAAGCACATATTGCCATTCTGCTCACAGTTACACACTGCTTTGCAATAAACTACATGTATTATTTGTGGTGTGAATAAGTGTGAAATAATCTGCTGTTAAATACGTGTTTCTCTGTGTCAGATTTGCTGATCCTGTTCCTCTTTCATGTAGGAGGTCGATGCCTTGAAGCTGGCAGTCAATTTTGGCAAGCTGTGCGTTATCCCGCTGGACCACATCCTCGTCCACAACATAGCTCTGCAGTTCTTCATGGGTAAACGCATCACTCAGGCGCTAATGTTCACTGTAGTTAATCCAGGACACTTCAGATGATCATCCTTATAATCCAGATTTCATGATGTTGTAACCCCGACCTGGGACTTTTGGCACGCTCCATCCTGACCTCACCACAGACTTTAAGAGCTTACTCCACTTACAGATCAGATTAGCATCACATGTGCATGTGTGCAGCAAGTCAAACCAAGTTTTATTAGATCTTGTTTGGAAAACAGCCACAGAGCGAAACTAAATGTGATACTGTAGTATTTCCTTTCCTCTCATCCAGACTTCATGCAGGCAGCAGGGGCTCAGGCTGAGCTGTTTTTTTGGCTCACTGTGGAGGGATACAGGGTGACCGCCCAACAGCAGCTGGAGGCGATGCTGGGCTGGCAGAAGGATGGCAAGAAGCAGCCGGGAGCCACAAAGGGCCTTCTGAAGGCGGCTGCACTCGGGGTTTATGACCAGTACCTTTCTGAGAAGGTGGGAGGCTGAAGCATTGTTCCCCTGGTCAAACATTTTCAGCGTTTTTAACTACTTCTGCTAACTATAGCAACAATCTTACAGGCTTCTCCTAGGGTACAGGTGGACAAGGAGCTGGTAGTGAAACTAGGAGAGAAGCTGCAGAAAGAAGAGCCCACACCAGATATATTTGATGAAGTTCAGAGAAAAGTACAGACAGTTTGCATCACATTTGTTATGAGATTCTTTAAACAGCCTCCTCCCTGCTAACAAGATGTGTTGGCCCCACCGCAGGTGTATGACATGATGCTACGTGACGAACGCTTCTACCCGTCCTTTAAGCAGAGTCCCCTGTATGTACGCATGCTCGCTGAGCTGGACATGCTGAAAGAGCCAAGTTACAGAGGATCTGATGATGGAGATGGAGAGTCTTTCAATGGTTCTCCTACAGGAAGCCTTAACCTGGTAAGAAGCACATTTTCCCTTTGTTTAGAGTTTGCTTTATTTACTAATGCTAAGTGTGTGTAGCTTGTCTTAAACTGTTGTGGCATTATTTGATGTAGATGAGCATTAAATGTTGTCTTTGGCTGGTTTATAACGACTTCTCTCTGGTTTCAGTCTCTAGATGATCTGACCAACTCCTGCCATGATGAGTTTCTGCAGCTACATGCCTTCATATCTGACACAGGTACGTTTACTACAACCCCTGGCAAAAAGTATGGAATCACCAGTCTTGGATGAGCACTCATTCAGACATTTCATGCTGTAA
>JAUZNJ010000011.1:87815-126080 GCA_034780135.1 Jordanella pulchra | reverse complement strand
CACACTGCCCTCCTCCATGTTGCACTCACGTTTTAGTGTTTGTCATTAGATATCCAAATCTGTCCCTCTGCGAACAATGGGGCTCAGGGGATTAACACACTTGAAGGTTTTCTCACAGAACAGGACGGAGGTGGCGTTTTATTTCAGTCAACGCTGGGAGAGCTCGGATGAATCCTGATCGGATGATAAAAGCGTTTGAACTCGAAATTAGTTTTTGAGAAATCATTCAAGTTTAATACTACACGCCCCTGTAGGAACATATTTTATTAAAAGAACATTAGGGAAGCCTGGTGTATAGCTTTACTGTTCTTTTCATTTTTTAACTGCTGAAATGGACACATAAAAGTCTCCCTTCTTGTCCTCATGAAAGATTAGGCCTCTAATCATTTGTTTGTCATTTGCATCTGCCTCAAGTGTTTTTGTTTTTTGTTTTCTTTTTTACTTTAAAGATGTCTGCATCTCCATTAGTTGTTTTTTTGTTGTTGTTTTAGATCACTGAACATTTTGTGTCTGG
Organism: Jordanella pulchra; assembly: GCA_034780135.1. Classification (NCBI taxonomy): domain Eukaryota; kingdom Metazoa; phylum Chordata; class Actinopteri; order Cyprinodontiformes; family Cyprinodontidae; genus Jordanella; species Jordanella pulchra. The sequence goes on along the minus strand of JAUZNJ010000011.1, from coordinate 125,566 downwards.
CATTATAAAAGAAAGTAGGTGTTTGAGTTCATTTTAAGTCTGTGAAATGTGAAGCTTCTCAATTTTGTTTGGGTGCAAGGATCTGCCATCCTTTTTTTGATCAGTTATTTTTCACGACAATACAATAAAAATATATAGATTCTCAAGGTTTCACACATAACCTGGCTATAAACTGATCCCTTCCCTCACTGTTGGACTGACTGCCATTAACACCACAACTAAGTATATTTTATGTATATACCAGCAATGCGTTATATGCCCAACTCCACTGCCTCCTGAACTTCAACCAGCTCCTTTGTTTACCGTCTTTAATTATTTTCAAACTGATTAATCCAGGTGTGTGTGACCTCAGTAAGCATGACAATAATGGCTAGACACACCTGGATTAATCAGTTTATCCAGTAATAAAAGACCATAAACAAAGAAGCTGGTTGAAGTTCAGGAAGTAGTGGCGTTTGGCATATAGCCCATTCACGAGATTAATCATGTAAATTAGAAACAGTGAAGTGGCTAAACAGAAAAATTCTGAGCCAGCGGTTCAAGCTGTAGCATCACAGGCAGGGCTGTGAGTATCGTGTATGATGAAAGAACATGAATGCATTGACAGCAACAAGTAAACCAATGGTTCCTTCCAGAAAGGAGACCCGGTTAAACAGAAAAAAAACAGACCTGTGTAGCTTCTATGGAGGGAAAACCCAACATAAATCCATCTGTCAAAGGAAAAATTTCAAATATCAAAGGAAGATATTCATGAAAAATGCAAATTATAATAAAAAAAACATAAATGCAACCAAAAATTTTATTTTAGCATATGTTTTATTTATTTTAAGCAATTGGAGGCCATGTTGGATTTTAATGCTGTTAGTGAGGAAACTTCTTTTTTTTCAGGTTGAATGTTTAACTTCAGGATGTATTTCTTTGTTTTTTTCCGGGGGCCTGTTAGCTTAAAAAAATCAAAGCCTGTCCTCCAAACTATTGTTTGGACTAAAGACGGTATGAGTATGTACTGACTTCATGCACAGCTACAGAAACACTTCTCTTATTCTGTTTCTGTGTGCAGAAATATGGGAAACCCTTATGTTACAGTGACCTAGCACAGCACCAAATGGTTGCCTGACTAAGGACAGTTACCTCCTGACCGTCTCTCATTAACTTACTGTATGTATCATGTGATTTTTGCTCCTTCATTTTTAGTTTTTCCTCTTATGAAAAGAAACCAAACTGTTACTCTTTCAAGTGTTGAAAGTCGGCTTCAAATAAGTGTTTTAAACATGGCTAAAAAGCTAGTAGGCAGGGCATTTGTTAAGATACTATGAATAAATATCAAAAATACCCCCACTACAATCATTGTAAATGCTAATGTGTGATGTAACCTTGTAAAATAAGAAATGGAGTTATGATTTATTGGAAAAAGCCAAGTCATTCTTAGTTTATTACCTAATTTTACCTGGAACCGGCATGTAAAAATGGTCCCTTTGTGTATCAAGTACTGTCCAATGAGCTCTGTAGCTATTTATTGCCGGGCAACAATTGAATGTAATTTACCAAAGGAGAACTGACAAGTCTGTGATAATCCCCTTTTGTGTCTGCAGACTATGAAAGGAAACTATTACCCATCTCCTCCCTGTGCTCCATTTCTAATGGCCCACTTGTTCACCTAATTAGGCTAAAATAAAAAGCCACTTTGTGTCTCAAAGCAAAGGCAGAACTGCTGTATGTTTGACCCTATTGTCTTTAGCAGATGAATGATGGCGGATTTGAACTGACGTGTTCTGGTTTAAAAGTAGATGTAGTGAAAAAAATTAAGATGACGGGATAATTTGTTTTCCTGTAGATAAGTCTGTGTTTCAGCTGGGATGTGTTTAAGTCACGTCACGTCGGTGTAATCCCAGGCCGACTGTTACTGGGTAGTTGATCCGTTCCTTGAAGTGCATTAGTGCGCTGACGTCCCTTCGCCTGGATTAGAGAGCAGGCGGGATGACAGCGGTGATGGCACAGCAAACACTGACTGGCTGGCTGGTTGCTGGGCCACGCAGTCATTCACAGATACTGTCAGCTCACATTAAGCTATCGCGGCTCTGAAGTGCACCATCATAATCCCCTTAAATGGTGACCAGGTGACGAGACAATGGACTGTGAATAAAGCTGCAATGATAAGAGCCTGAGAGGAAGAGAAAGTCACTGCTGAATTCTGTTTTTCTTTATTTGTTGTTGTTGTTTTAGTGCTTTTATACTGATCTACGTTCGTTCATCCCTGTCCTCAGACTGCTCTGACATGGGTGTGAAGATGCTGCAGTGTTTTCCTTTCTACAGGCGCTGCAAAGAGCGCTGCAAGAGCAGGGAGGCCCCGCCATCAGCAGGTGAGCAAACAGTTTATGGTACTTTGGAGAAGAACTTTAAATTTGTCAGACTTTCTCTGCTTTTTTTTTTTTTTTACAAACTTCTTTATTTGGGTTTATGTGATACACCATCACAAAGTTAGGAGTAGTAAACATTAATCTCTTAAGCAGCCAAGCTGTTCTCAGAGTGACACCCTGTATGGAGAAACCTGTAAGATGACAGCTACTAGACATGCACTCTTCAAACGTTGCCTTTTGATGAGCAGTGGAGACAAAAGAATGAAGTCGAAGTCCTTTAATTTGCAATAGACTGATGCATTGCAAAAAATTTCCCATCTAAGATGCTTTTTAGTAGAAAAAAAACAGTAAAATTGGTGGTAGCATCATGATATGGGGAGAGATTTCTTTAACATGCAGAAAAAAAAGCTAATTCTATTTTTAGGGAAGATTTATGGAGCTAAATTCAGGACATAATATATATATAGTTTGACTGACAAACTATTTGCAAAGAAAGGGCAAAATGTCCTTCTTTATGCATAGCAAATATAAATTAATTCAGGTGGTTTTAAATAATTCATTAAAACTTTCCAAAAAAAAAGAAAACGTAGCGTTTTTCTGTCAACTTCAAAAATATTGTTTTTCGATTTCCCACATAATATCCCAATTATAAACATAGAAATCAGTGGCTGTAAAAAAAGTAATAAACATGTATGAATACTTTTGAAAGGTGATGTTTAGACATAATTAGATTAATTATTAGGAAAATCGGATGTATGTTTACTCTTTTTTTTTTTTTTTATTCTCACAGTTCCCACAGAGGAGACTAAGCCTCGCCTGTCTTCCACCACGTCATGGAGCAGCGACAGCGAAGGAGCGGGAAGCCTCAGCCGGGGATCCCAAATCTACTTCTCCACCAAGGCCAGGCTGTCCTTCAGACACCAACTGGACAGCAACATCAATGCCGTAGACGCCACCTACTGAGCAGAACGGAGAACTGCAGAGGAAGTAAACAGAATCCATTGCATGATTATAAAGCCTGCAGACCACCAACGGAGTTGGTCCTCTTCAGCTGTCAGCCTTGCTTCGACCTGTAAAAGCAGGCCTGTAAAATACTGCGAGAACTCTAGAGGTTTCTAACAGTTTTAATAAGTCTGAGGTAACAGACTGATATGTCAGCTTAACTCTGGAAAGAGTGGACTCATATGAACAGACTGATGAGAAAGAAAAGGACACGGTTGTTTACAGCTTCTTTCACCATTCAGTGCTTTACTTTTTTTATGTTGCAGGTTTTCTATTCTGCTTTGTGTGTCGGCGTTTTGGGAGAGAAAAAACATGCATGTTTTCATTTTTGGCCATCACATTTTGAATTTTCAAACAGTCTTTAACCGTAGATATTTTAGCATTGTGAGAAATTCCCTCTGAATCACCGGAATAACAACATTTAACTTTTAAAATCTACCAGCTAATTATGAAATACTACAAAGAAATAATAAATACTGCTTTTTATGTTTATTTTTGTAACAGAAAATAATCCTTGAGATCATACATAGAAATATAGCTTAGACTGTTTTATGTAGTGTTATGAAATGAAGAAAACTGAGCCACACTTCATTTTTACTGTATATCTGTTGTTATTAAACCTTCACTCCTTTTCAATAATGAAATACTCGTATGCTAAGATCCTTGTTGTGTAATTACTTACAATGAACTGACACATTCAAATAAGTGGAGATATTCCCTTCCTCTATTGCCTAAACTAATATATTCTGATCTGTAGTAAACTAACTAGATTTCTAATAAAACGTCTGTTTTATATATGAATATTAAGGGTGGTTTTTCATTGTGTCGTTCTGCTTCCAGTATCAATTTGAAGCTTGTTTTTTTGACTTTTTTTTTTTTCCTGTCTGGAACTCCAGATGTAATCTGTGAAACATTAACAGTGGTTTATAAGAGAAACATTTGGTTGCAGAAGGGCATTTTCTCTAAAAGTACACACTAATATTTGGTTATTTATCCCTTAGCAAGTTGCATCTTACCTACATTGTTTTTTGCATTACTCTAGCAGAATATTTACTACTCTTGATGTAGGATTGAGTTTATTTAAACTGGTTGGTTTTGCAGCTATTGGCTGATTTGTTAAATCTACAGATCTTCAGCTAGTTAAAGTCGGGGCCATTCCAGAGGCATGTAATCTATTCTGAAACATTTTTTAAGTATCTTCTTATCATTGGCCTGAGAGGTCAGAAAGGCCTAGAAACTCAAGACTTGCGATCAGAAGTCCGTACATGGAATGACATGACATAATTTGATTAAATTCAGAGTGAAGTGTTTGAGGTTATATAGCTTTAGATCATTTCAGGTTCTGGGAAATTCTACAGCTAGATAAACCGAATGTCTTCTGGTGAAATGTCCAGTTATAAATAAAATGATTCAATGAGTTACTTTGAGTTTTTTTTAAAGTGAAGAACATTGAACTATCAAGTATGGTGCAGGCAGCATCAAGCTGAGGGTGTCTCTTACTGCAAGCAGATTTGATGCAAAGCATAAAGTGAATCAATAGTGAGAATTACCTCTAAACTTTTTAATTTCAGCTACAATCACAAACTAGATGTTTGGAATTTGGATAGTTTGCTGGTCCAAATTAAGATCCAAAACACACAAAACTGGTTCTGGAGTACAGATAAAGCCAGTTTCAGTTCTTAAAATGACCTTCCTAATCTACATAAACTGTATGGTCTTGGTGTAACGTGGGAAAAAAGGAATATGAAACAAATCTTTAGGAGTGTATAATTAAACTAGGATCTGTTTGTATAATTTTCTCATTCGGTGTATTAGAGAAAATACAGAGTAAATTCACACCTGTGCATCCAAACATTTGAAAAAATTAAAACAAGAAGTAAAATTCTATCTTAAAGCCTGAAATAGAAAATAATAAAAACAACTTTTATTGTCTCAAAGTGGAGAAAATTAGGTGTGTCAGTAGAAAATAAAGCATAAAGGTACAAACAAAATTATAGAAATGATGTTAAAGAACTGTACAAGACAATAAAAAAAAAAGAAATAGAAAACACGTCTATGAAAATGAATGAGTTACACGTAAGATTTTGCTCCCAGTTAGCAAAAGGTCAAGTTTTCATATTGTTTATTCATTTTTAAGCAAAAAATTGACAAAGCATCTGGTTCTAAAAATATTTATTAAAAAAAACAACAAAAAAAAAGTATTCACAGGTCTAAAAAGCGTCCACACAGGTATGCTTTACTGTGTGTGCGGCTTGGAGATGACTCCATCTGGATAACGGTCCTTAAAACGGGCCACAACCTCTGGATCCAATAGATGAATGCCGTCAAGCTGGTTTCCCAAAGTTATCCTGGACAGAAAAGGTTTTCAACTGACATCTCGATGCACACTACCTTAAAAATAACATTACAACATCACTTTAAAAACATAGCAGATCTTAATGGAGAAAAGAAAATCATGCTGGATATCCATACTGATGTGGGGCGGATACCATGTCATCTTATGGCAGCAAAAGAAAACAGTACTCAGTAGTTTGTCTCCCATCGCTTGAAGCAAGCCTGCATGACATGAATGATGTCCTCAGTGGCATCAGTTTCAGGAGCATCATTGTGCACTAAGACTGATCCAAGGGGTTCATCCTGACACCTGGAGGCAGTCAGACGGTTCATCATGTATGTCTCCATCCATAGCTATGCCTCCCCAGAGCAAAAGCGACCTATTTGATCATACTGAATAATGTTACAAGCAGCATAGCTTATGTCGCAGCCTTCCATGATCCAAAACCTAAATGTTTCCTCTAAAGGCCATGAGTGGAAACAGATGGTTTGTTCTTTTTCGCATTTCTCGCTTGAAAAAGATGTCCTTTATTTCCAGCAAAAGAAAAATAGAGAAATACATTTAAAAAAAAATACAAAATATAACTAGAAATCTCTTGCAACTTTGATAAAAACGAACGTTAACTTAATCTGCTGTTAAAGCCTCCAGGAATAATAAAACGTGTCCAAAAACATCTTTTTACAACCTCCCTGTCGTCACAGCACACATTTGAACAACTAAACCATCTGTGTTCCCGATTTCCTAAATTAATGGTAGGGGCTAAAATATAACAAAGAAATCTAAACAATTCCACATATAAAATGATAAATCTTGGTTTTATTCAAACCAACTTAAATATATTTCTGTGTAAAACAAGCAGCACCCAACCTGCCAATTCTAATGTTTATACCAGCTGAGCTTTGGGCAGCGAGGCACTAGAGTGCGTCTGGCCCTCATGCCGTCCTCATGGAGTCTATTTCTAATAGTTTGGTCAGTGATATTCATGCCAGTGGCCTGATGGAGGTCACTTTGTAGGGCTCTAGCAGCACTCATCCTGTTCCTCCTTGCACCGGGAACCAGATACCAACACTGCTGATAGGTTAGGGAATTTGAATGGTCTTGTCCAGCTGTCCCAGATTAACTGAATCACTTTTATACTCCTGAAACTGCTCTTGGACTTGTGTTTATGGAACATATTGATGTGCCAACCTGTTAATGTGGGCAACCTCTACTGGGTCCAGGTATCACCTCACACTACCAGTAGTGACACTGACCTTGGTCAAATGCAAAACTACTAAAAAACAGTCCGAAAAATTGTCAATATATGTTCATGTCTATTAAAGTGGGACCCAAGTCAAATACCTGGATACATTTAGCAAATAAAGCCAATTCTGATTATCTAAAAACAAGCATCTAATTTTTATAAATTTAGTTTAGCATTGTAAGGTGATGCAATAAGTCCTGAAATGTTTTTTTATCCTGAATTATTAGAGTTCGGGTTACCAATTGGGTTGGACATTGTGAGGTCGGCCAAAGAGCTCGATCTTCCTGGTGCCGGGCGACAGCCGCTCTATCATGCCGTAGATCTCATCTGGTTTGTGGCTGGTGGAGCGGACCTGAAGTCAGAGTGTGCAGACAGTTACAAGCTGAAAGGAATTAGAAATAACAACCTGTGTCTCAGGACGGGTGGCGCCTTACTTCGGCCACAATGACGTCGCAGTCCAAACCGCGGTTGAAGCCCTGAGTGCTTCCTTTCACGCCCACCTGAAGACATCCACACACATCGCTCATGGATTTCAGACATTTAACTTCAGCAGCTGTGTAAGGAATGAATGCGATGGCTGTAGATATACCAGACAGTGCTCCTTCCCGTGGTTCAGCCAGTGACCCGTCCTGCCTGTGCGAATGATTCGCTGCAGCTGGTTGGTTTTCACCCAAATGATTTCATCGACACGTTCATAGCTGAGAAAACACCACAGAGAATTAGGGGGAGAAGAAAGAAAGGGGGTATTTAAAAAAACAAACAAAACACCTACCCCCAGAGGCTGAGACACTCCCGGCCCAGCTCCATGGCCCTGTGAGAGAACAACAAGAGTCTCTATGTGCAGTTATGTTTACAGTTAAATGACAAATATAAAAAAGAAATAAAAATCATTTACATTCAATACAGCAGAGATTGTCTGGATCAGATAACACTATTGTTTCTACATATCTAGTGTTTCTGGAACCTACCAAGATCCATAGCTTTGAGTGAATGAAGCTGGAGATCTTATAATCACAAAATACCTACTTTGATCTGCAGGTTTCTACACATTTCCAGACTCCAGGTTCTAGATTTTCTTTTTTCTAAAACATTCCAGAAGTTATAGCCTGAAATATTAACTGTGAACATGCTAGAATGCCAGATTGACATGTTATCTTCAAACATCATTTTATTCTTAATAGTGTGGTTCAGTAATTTTGGTCACGTTAAGCAATATGTAAACATTCCTAAAATATTTCACTGCATCTTTGAAAGTCACCGATCCAGTTTAACTGGAATTTAAAGCTGGTCGAGAACCGAAGCTGCAGTAAAATGCAAAGCGCGCATTTAAGTCAGTGATAGTATACTCAAAAAAAACAGAATTAAAAATCTAAAATCAAGTTGAGTTAAGCATGTGAATTTAACAGAAATTCACGTAAAAACTACAGGATTTGTGAATTATTTATAACATAATATTGTCTTAGAAAATTAAATAAGAAATTATCTGGCTAGGTACGAGATGCATCACAATGTTACTTAAACCCACTTTATGTAACATTCTGTCTGCATTGATGAGGTTTTACTCACATCAGCATTACGAATGCTTGAAGGTGCAAACATTTAAAGCACATTTTGTATTGTTTGCTTTTTTAAAAATCTGCTGGTAATTAACTGACTAATATTAAATCAACAGAATGCATATAAAGCAGAGGGAATTCCCATTAAATAACACAGTAGTTAGCAGCTAAACAGCTGCTAAACATTTAGCCCATTTTATCCGTCTTTTACTTGATTGTTTTCGGATTGGAATATGTTTGGTTAGAGTTTATAACCTGTCATATTTGTAGAGAATTAACCAGCCTAAACAGTGATTAAATATACAATTGTTAGATACTAATAAAGCCATCTTAATAACCAGCTTGTTTTACTGCTATGTTTTGGGTAGAGGCTATGTTCATCTACCTTCCAGTGACCCAGAGGAAGAGGAAACCATCATCCTGCAGAGCAGGAATGCTGAGTTTTCTCATCTCGTCATCAGTCAGGGTACCGTATGGCAGCTCCATGTGGATGTCCCAGGGAGGGTCAGCCATCACCACGGAAAACTTCCCCAGGATGGACATGTCCAGGTAGCGGATATCGCAGCAGATCCACTGAGGATTAAACAGCAGTTTATCTTTAGTTCATCTTTAGATAGAATCCCTGAAACCTTTTTTGTTCCCAGAAGCTGTTTCCCTTGTTGCCCACCTGCGAAGGGAAGAGTTTGCCCACGTTGCTGTCTGCGTCTTCAGCATGGAGGCCGATCTCCGGGGTCCCCGCCTGTGGCCCCATCAGGCTGCTCTCCGCCTCTGGGGGGCTGTCTATCTCATAGTGCACATATTTACAGGTGTCCATGTGGAAGCAGGTGTTGAGGAAGGAGCAGTCGCCGAGGCTCTCGTCTGTGTGCTTGTTGATGATACGGCTGAATGACAAAAAAATTTGGTAAAGTCAGTTGACAAAACATTTCATCCTGGAAATCTTTGCTCAACAACTTTCTCACAGCTGTAAAAAAAAAACATATCTTAGCCTATTAAAGGCACTTCTTTTTTTGACTCTGATTATGTTGGTAAACCATCAGAAAATAGCCCAATGTCTCATAGTGTAAAGTACATTTACAGATCGTTTTCTTTACAAAGCACAAATTGATTATTTTGCTGCTTACTTACATAAACATTAGTAGGTTCTATACATTTCACATAAATGACCAAGCAAATAGTTAAAAAGGCACAAATTAATACATAAATAAACAAATTGAAGTGAGTTTATAGTCTCAGTGACCTGCAGCATTAAAGGGAATCTACAGGATGATCAATTTGAAAACATTGGCTGTTTGACCCAGGAATTGATATGGAGAATTGTTGACCAAACTCCTGGTTGGAGAAAAAAAGAAACATACCTGTATGCTGTTAAAAATAAAGAAAAGTAATAATTTTCTCCCCAAAGAACGCCCTGGTTTTAATCTGGCGACTGCATGGCAGTGAACACAAGCCTCTAACTGATGCAGTTTTTTTTCCCCCAGTATGCTTTAACTGCTGATTATTTTTTTTTTTACTCCAAACTATTGTTTAATCCTAAAATTAAGACTTCAGTCCAACTGAATATGTTAATCATTAGATATTTGTCAGCAATAGAAGTCCACGTGTCATGAACAGAATAAAAAGGTACCGTTGTTGTTCTGAAGCTGGAAAGGAATTTATACACAGTTTTTATAAACTGTGGTTATAGCGCCATCTTCTGACTAAAATCTGGGTTTTCTGAACTTTAATCACAGAAGCTCAAAGGATATTTGGGAAAGTTTATATTTTCTAAATGTAATAAAGGATTTTCATACAATGAAACCATTAGAAGAAGCTGAAAACTCTTATTTGCGCCTGAAAACCAAATGTTTGAAGTGTTTAATTAACTTGAAGAAACCCTTTAGCGTGCAAGCAACCTCCACCCCCACCCGAGGCCAGAAGGACATGATTGATATCAAGTCAATCGGCAAAGATACAACTCTGTGGTAGTACACAACATTTTGGCATTTGACCATAAGACCTGCAAGTTAAGTTGATAAAAGCTGAAAAGTTTTTTTTTTTTTTTTACAATTTTATAAACTAAACAAAAATGTTTATAAGGTGTGTGATTAAAACATAAAAAGGTTTCTGTATCAGCAATCATTTTCTAAGGTTATTTTGTACCAAAACAGGTTTTCTTTCTTTCTGTGTTTTTCATTAAATTCTTAGAGAAGCATTTTATGTGTTTTATTTTTACCGTATTAGAGCATTCTCTGTAATTACACTGATCTTCATCTTTGTTCTAAAAATATACTTTTTTTTTTTAATGTTACCAAAGTAATACTGTCTCGTTCTGTCCTCCAAATATAATCTTGGCTCGAAATTTTGATTTTCAAAGTATTTTAATGAGTTCCCTATAAATTGTTTAAGACCTTACCGGAAATGGAGCTTAGTGCATGGCTGGGGAGTGTCCCCGGAGCGGACACACTCCTCTTTGGTCCCGTGATCACAGAACTCCTGGACCTGAGCTCTGCCCCGAGACCTGAACTTTTCCACTATGGATTGCTCCTTGGCTGTGCTGGCATTAAGGAGCTCCAGAATCTCTTGACTCATCTTAAAAAAGAAATAGATTAATTAATTAAAGCATCAACATTAGAGTCCTATACCCACTCCTTTGCTGATTTAGATGTTAAGTGCTCATTGAAATATTCAAAACAAGTCTTATAACCTTCTTGCTTTGCTGCTCCTTGGTGGACTGCTGGTTAAGGAGACTCTCAATCTCCATGTCCAAATGAGACGACTGGCTCTTACTGCTGCGACCCTTCTTCTCAGCTCCACTCCCTGAAGAAGAAGGTCCCACCAGCTGCGAGGAGGAGGCCGGCGTCAGGGAGGAGGAGGACAAATGTGGAGGCGATGCAGAGCTCTGAAGCTTAGGAGAAAATCCGCCAAGTGTCTGGTCTTCAGCTTTTCTCTTGACTCCAGCTCTCTGGGCTCCAGACACGGATCCAATCATAGCCCAAAGCTTTGTGTGATCCACAGCTATGACGACCGTGGCGGGAGGAGAGGAAGTAGCAGAGGAAGAAGAGATGGAGGCAGGCTGTCGGACCTCGATGAGCTCCTGTGCAGAAAACTTGAGAAGAAGGCTCTGGATGCATCCATGAGTAACAGCACCTTCAGCCTGTGATGACAAACACAACATGGACACTAATTAAAAAAAAACAAAAAAAAAAACACAACAGTTCATGTTCTTGTTTTTCATACATGTAAGGAAGCTTACACTGTTAAGTTGATTTGTAATGGCCAGAGAGTCTGTGGGCAGTGAGAGACTCAGATCGGAGAGATATCCCAGCAGCCTCTTTTCCAGTTCTGGGTCTGGTGGTTTCTCTGTTTCCTCCAGTGACGTAGAAGGAGCTGATGGAGCGGGGCTGTCGCTCCTGGCTGTGGACCCATCAGTGCTTATCCCACCATCTGCATAGACAATAGTGCTCAAGAAATTGGTCTGTTGATTTTTGGAAAAGATAGCAATATAGACTAACATCATTGATGTCAGTTTTCTATGTTTCTTATTCAAACTATATTTGAGGGTTAGTGATATATTAATGGTCACTATATTCAGTTGGTTTTTCATCTATATTTTGTTCTGTTTGGGCTTAATTTCTGTCCTGATTTTGTTCCATAAAAGGTGTCTGTTGGAGTCTGTATACTCAAGGATTAATCCACAAGTAAACTACTTGAGAATCATTGAATAACTAAAGAATCATAATTTATTTTATTATTCATTTTAGTCCTAATATGATCGAATGATTAAAAAAATAATAGTTGAGGGGTGAATTAATCGATAGTCATTATTTATTACGAATATAAAATACTTCTCGTTTAGGTTTCAAATGAATCATCTTTAGTAAATGTTAGATCATAATGATAGCATATTTAATGACCCGTTTTGCAATAGATCCTTTATATCCATTTGAATATGACAACAGGAATAAAACCATTAGAGTGCAGAAACAGAACCCAATCGGTTATGATTATTTATAAAATCTAAATGCTTCACGCGGTTCTTATCGCATTATCATAAAGTATGCTACTATAACCAACTTAAAATGAAAGAAAATGTTTTCTGAATAACCGCTGATTTCTTCCTCGCTGTCTTTTCATGGTTTAACATTTTGTGCGCGTTTCTGATCCTCTGTTATACTTCAAGGGATGAGCGCGACCAATCAATCTAAAGCAACTTAAGCAAACTTAAAGGTTTACTATCTAACATATCTCTTTTTTTAATTCACTCCACTGACAATCAGAACAGCAGAAATGACCGCAAGCTGAAGAACCGCAAACCGCTCCACTGCCCTCCGCACCTACCCGCCCCGGAGAGCTGCGCCGGGTCCTTCCGTCTCCGCTGCAGTCTCTCCCGCAGCGAGTCCAACTGCTTCTTGTGAGCCTGGATGTTACTCCATGTATCCGACATGATTATCTCAATTACCGAGCTCTGTAAGCACAGAAAGTTCTCACATCGATTCAAAAAACAAGCTGAAAACAATCCGCGCTTCAAGAGAAGTATCCGTGAATCACAAGGAATGAGCACCGGACTGAAAATTATGTTTGGGATTAGACGTTCCGTTGGCGTGTCCGAAGCTAATAAATAAATAAGTAACATAAAATATATAATTTTACCCAGACAAGGGCGAGAATGACTAATCGAATTTAAATATATGTCTAACGTGCAAATGTTGACATCTATTGTTTTTCGTCGTGGCTTATTAGGTATTTTGACATAATCAGTTTAGAAGTAGATTTGAGAGAGGTGCGTAGGCTGTGCTCTGAGCCTTTATACATTGTATGTGGTATGTATATTATTAGTTTATCTGGTGCTGAAAAATTCAGCAACAATTAAGTACTCTTTGTCCAGTTGGTACTTTTTTTCGTTTTTATCGATATATCGTTGGTGTCGAACTTGTTTCATTTTCCAAATTTAACTTTATCAAAAATATTTTCTGTCTTTCTTTCAATCTTTGCAAAAATCACTTAATTTTTTTGTTTGTTTTTTGTTTGTTTTTAAGCAAAAAAATTGCATTTCTTGTGACAAATTTCTGCTGAAGAGTATTATGTCGGGATTATTTAGAGTACGGACATCTTCAACTTCCGGCGCCCCTAAAATTAAAAGCCCGTTTCCTTCGTTGGTCAACTAGTTATTTCTCTTGGTCCTGCAATGAAAATAGTGATTATGCCTGTCAGTACGGATGATCTCATATTTTAAATGTAAGCTTGTATTAAGACACCTGACAACATTTTATTCCGTTATCGTCTGGTTCCCCTGGACCTGTTTTTCACCTCAGTAGCAAAGATGGCGGAGAAAGAGGAGAGTAGTGAAGCTGGGGAAGACAAAACTGAGCTGCAGATCATTAAGGTAATTCAAACTCTATCGACATCACTCAGTTTGTTATAAACACACAGAGCCTCTATCCTTTGTGTGTCGACGTATGATTCACAGTTTGCTTCTCTTGAGGTAGACCTACAGCTAAATGCTGTCAGACAAAAGGTAGCTCAAATTACCTTCCTCAAAAAATGCATTTTAAACATATGATCTATGGTTGAATACATGTAAAAGCAGCGTATTTAACGTTGAAAATAACTACTTCATAAAGGATTGTTCACGAGATGTTAAGCTTTCATTAGAGAGGCTCCATGAAAGAGCATGTATTTGATTTTATTCTGTAAACACTAGAGGAAAGAAACAAAAATAATACCTAATTTTCCTACTCTTAATAATTCATTTTTGTGGGTGCCTTAAAATGTATAGTTGTATAAAGTAGGATCAATGCTGCCTTTTTATGTTTTCCTTGCATATTGTGTCACTATAGGGTTAATTTAGGCTAATTTAAAGAATGAAAAACTTGAATTTACGTCATAAACGCTATTGAACAAAAATAAACATTTAAAAAAAACATGATAAAAAAGGGGGTGCTTTTTTCCACTTTTAGTGCAACTATTGGTATCTAGAAATGTGTTCCTTCCTGTCATTTTAGTCCATTACTTTGCAGCATTGACCTGGATAACTCTCACCACTCTTGCACCATCACAGGAGCTAGTCGATGAACTGTATCAGTTCAAAGATTGCTATTTTGAGACGCACAGCGTAGAGGAGGCTGGGCAGAAAGCCAGTGATGTCAAACAGAAGATGGAGCAGACACTTAAGAAGCTGGAGGAGAGAGAAGGTAGCTGTTGTATTCCAGAATAATAATTAGAAAAAAAAGAATATTTTTATATGAGATATTTCTTTCCCTCTCGCTCCTTTGGGTCTACAGACGGCTTAAAACTCAAAGCTGAGTTTCTGATGCAGAAAGGCCGGTGTCTGAACGTGGCGTCGGACTACAGTCCTGCAGCCGAGGAATGCTTGTCCCGAGCTGTGAAGCTGGATCCCTGCCTGGTGGAGGCCTGGAACGTACTGGGGGACCAGTACTGGAAGAAAGGAGACCTCATCGCTTCCAAGAACTGCTTAACTGGTGCCCTGCAGCAGGTATGCGAGTCTCAGAGGAAGCAGTGATTGTTTAACATAACCCTCTGCGATATTTGAATTATCCCCTTTTTTCTTTATCTATTTTAGGAGAAGAATAAAGTATCTCTACGCAACCTTTCCATGGTGTTGAGGCAGCTGCCAGCAGCTAACAGTGATGAACACTGTAAGCGTGTGCTGGAGAGTGTGGACTTGGCCCGGGAAGCTGTGCAGCTGGATGTCAGTGACGGGACTTCATGGTGTGAGTAGAATTAGAATAAAGAAAGTGAAAAGTTTGAACATTAGGTCTTCTTTAAATAAGCATTTTAAATCCATTTCTTCCTCATCTTTGCAGTTGTTCTTGGGAATGCCTATTTGTCTCTGTTTTTCACCTGCGGACAGAATCCACAATTCTCCCAACAAGCTCTAAGCGCCTATGCAAAATCTGTAAGCTCACTCTTTCATATTATCTTTGTCATTCAAACTGAACGTGTGTGCTAACACGTTTTTGCCGCAGGCCGAAGACAAGATTGCATCCAGCACGCCGGATCTGCACTTTAACAGAGCCAACCTGTTCTACTACGAGGAGATGTTCGGGTGCGCGCTGGAAGGCTACAGCCGAGCGGCAGCGTTGGACCCTAACTGGGAGGAGCCGCGGGAGAAGGAGAAGCAGCTGCTGGAGTATCTGGAAAAAGTGTCGGAACTCATCCAGAACAAGGTAGGATAAACATGGTGCTCTTTCCAACTGTTGCTCTTATTTTATTTTTTTAAATAACATTGAAAGAATTGTAATTTTGTCATCAATTTTTTACCAGTTATCACCATGTTTCTAAAGTATAACTAATAAGATTCCATTCAGTGGAATTTGGGGATTTTTATTTCCTGAAATCAGAAATATCAAACATAGATATTAATAATAAGGTTTGTTGTTTAGGAGAGCTGTTTTTCTTACCACAAGATGGCAGCAGAGTGCACCATAGTTGTTTTGTTTTTTTTTCGTACCCTCCTCACTCTAGACCTTGGTGTGTGTTTTTCCAGGGCAAGGTGAAAACCCGTCGGCTGAGGACGATGTTGTCAAGCCTCAACACGTCGGCTCTGGGCCCCTGCTCGTCCCCACAGTTCCGCTCTCCTTCTGGCCGTGTGGGCAGCCTGGAGCCGCGTTCCCTCTCCTCCCTCCCACACGGCCACAATGCTGGGGTGGCTGCTATGGGGAAGGTGGTGTTCAGCCTTGCCTCTCAGGGTCGCATGGCCTTGTAAGTGCAGCTCATTTCAAACTTTTCTTTTTGTTTTAGTTTAAGGCCAGATTTATTATTCTGTCAACTGATTCGTCTACCTGAGCGGTGGATCTCTGCAGTTCCTCCATAGTCCCTCTGGGCTTAAAGGTTTGACTGTATGAATATTTTTCTTGCTGTTTAATCACATTGGAACCTGTGTTCTTAAACATTTACTAAAGAAAGAAGTTGTAGCATTCAGAGACTGAGTTAAATAATTTCCTCTCAATCTTTTGTCGGATTCTTTTTTTTCTTTTAACGTAACCTCGACCTGTTTCTGGCTCTCAGTACGTTTGGCATGGTGGACAGTGAGGAGACGTGTATAGTGGTGATGGTGTACAACACAGCAGACACCTGGGGCGTCCTGATCGGCGACACCGTGGTCATTCCTGAACCCAACGTCAAGCGTCACAGCATCACACATAAAGACAAGGTCAGTGTGTTCTGTGTCTTATTTCTAGCTTGGCGTTCGTGTCTGTGGGTCTAACTTCTTCTTGTCATCTTTCCTGCAGTCATATGATTTTAAAAGCGTACGAGTGGACTCTCCTCTGCTCCTCATCGTCAACGGCAAGAAGCAGAACGTCCAAAGTCAAATCCCTGTCTCTGTCAGCTACGAGAACCGCCAAAAACTCAAGGAAACGCACTGAAATGTTTTCTAACTGGAGTTGAACGACTGTTTGTTTAGGTTTTTTAAATTTTTCTAATTCCTGTGCCTGGTTTATTTTTTAATTATTATTATTTCTTGTTTTTGTTTGTTTATATTCATGATATTCCTGTTTTGTTATTTCATGATTATGCTCTCTCTTAAGAAAGTGAGCATTTAATGTTAAGTCCTGAACTCTGTTTACATGAGAAAGGAAAAAGAAACCATTTTTCTGTGAACCTTTTGTTTGTCATCACTGCAAAGCCAGACATTTGATAAACAACTCCACATAGGGTAGCTACTATCTAACAGCATGCAGATAGTTGGCATCAGGATATAAAAACTTAAAAAAAAAAAATCATAAAACTGAGCCATGTTTTATTCTGAAAAACTACTTCCTGATTGTTTCATTCCTGCGAAGCCAAAAGTTTTACTCAAGCATTCAGTCACAGCCTAAATTTAACAAACAAACACCAGCTTTGGTTGTTTATTAAAGCTCACTGGTAAACATTCAACTTCAATAATGACGCTGAGCTCCTGCTTTCCAGTGCTATAAAACATCGCATATAATAACTGACAAAATACCTTTTGTTAATATGAACTAGAAGATATATAAAGAATAAAATAAAAGTTTTACAAATAACTTAAAATGAACATCATACTTCAACATGTACTATAGTTAATTCTTACAGCAGAGCTTTTACATAAAGCAGAAACGTAAAGAGTTCCTTTCAGTGCTTATTGATGAAGGAGCGGCTCTTGGCTGGAGAGCTGAACTGGAAGAAGGACTTGGCTCCATCGGCCTCCAGGCAGGAGAAGAAACGATCGTCATTAGAGGGGCCAGCAGAGAGGAACTGAGGGGTCCTCTTAGGGGTCGTCTGCCGAGCCATCGCTGGGTGAAAAAAAGGATGTGGATGGATGTTAGTTCTGGATACCCTGATAAAAAATGTCCTCACAGTCAGTACTCTGACCTCGTTTAGTTTTTTTTCTGTGGAGCTCATGTAAAAAATGATTCTCATTAATATCTCTTCTCATTACTGCCTGGGGGAATTGCATCAGTTATCTTTACAGTAAACAAGAGTTAAAATGATTAAACTATGTAAAAACAACACTTACACTGTAAAACAATAACACATATTACTTTTGAAATTGGTGCTTGATCGTTTTAAAAAATTCTCAAAAAAAACTCAGTTTATAGAAAAAAAATAATCCTGAATCATAAAGTAATTCAAATGCAAAAATAACAAAGATGCACCAAGATCTGATATTGAAATATATTTACTGTACATAGGGTATCAATTAAAGTGGACCTGATCCAAAGGGGCAAAATTGTTTTCTATAATATTTAATTAACTTAGGTTATAAATCTCTTTAACAGCATTCCGACCGTATTTTCTGACCTTATATTCAGTTTCAGGTTTTTGGGATATATATGTACATCATACACATACTTGCTAGTAGAGAGATGTTTATGACCGTCTCCTAAGAAATCAGCAGTAAAGATGATAGGATTAAAGCATACAGAGCTCTGATACCAGAAAAGTATCGGGATCTACAGATATTTAAATCCAAATATCGGATCAGATTTTTTTAATTTTAAATGTGGATCGGTGCATCCCTGAAAAAAACTGTTTTACTAACTTCAACAACAATTAAATCTACTAAAGATGTAGGTCACTAAACACCTGAAACACATGGCGTTAGAACAAATGTTTCATAAATCTGCATTTTAAAACAGACCAACAACCAGGATTCACTGGTTGGTGTTCGGTCGTGACTAGAGATGCACCGATCCAGTTTTTTCTGATCCAAACCGATACCTGGGC
Source organism: Jordanella pulchra (assembly GCA_034780135.1). NCBI lineage: Eukaryota > Metazoa > Chordata > Actinopteri > Cyprinodontiformes > Cyprinodontidae > Jordanella > Jordanella pulchra. Next base: position 106,885 of record JAUZNJ010000011.1, on the reverse strand, counting down.
TGAACGTATCGCCTGATATCCGATTCAACTGTTGAATGGATGAATCATATATCTTGCTATGTGAGTGAAGGATTTATCCTTGATTTAAACATTGTTTAAAAAGATGAAAAATGAACACAGATATAAATGTGTTTTATATAATTTATTAACAAATAAGCAGCAAAAAGAAAGAAATAACAGTTCCATGTAAAGTGGACTGAATTGGATCTCAGATATCCAATATCAAATCACCGATATCCGATCCGGGTAGTTAGTCAATATGGGAGCCGATATCAGATCCAGGTATTGGATCGGTGCAACTCTAGACGTATATTTAAAGATCCTTTTAACTCTGCTGATTGTCAGGCAGAATCTAATACAGTCCCTGACTCCTTTACATGAATGTCAGTTCCAACTAAAAACACAAACACATTATACAGAAACATGATCCTGAAATGCCGACGCCACCTGTGCTGAAGGTCTGTTTCTTGGAAAATAAAAAAAGAGGTTTTCTCTCCACTGTCGCCCCATGCTTGCTTAGAATGAGCGATTTCTTAGAAGTTCAGGAGAAGAGATAACGTTGTACCAATAGGCCTTAAATAATCAGTTAAACATGACTAATTCATCATAAGTAGGATTAAATTGAAATGTATGCAGCTGCATCTGAATATACTGATATAATTGGACTTATTAGAATTCAGTTTTGGTCCCTTTTTTGCTCTTATTTGAATAACCTTTCAGTATGTCCTTCTAACATCACCATTAACTAAAGTAGAATGTTTTCATAGCTTCTACATCTGTGCTCGTAGAATAAAAAGAACTGCTGTCGCAGAAGCCAGCTCTTTGGGGATGTGAAGTGTGTGAGCGATACCAATGTTTAGGTCCTGGTTCCCGTGGTGTGATGGAATCTCTCGGTCTCCAGCTCCAACCACCATGTTGCGCAGCCTCAGGGAGTCATAGAGCCCCTGTAGCTTCTGGTACTGCCTGTTCCTCTCCATCAGCCTCTCAGACACCTCGCTGTACTTCCTCTTGTACTCCTCCATCACCTGAGCCAAAGGAGCATTTTGATAAAACTCCAATAATGTGACGAAAAATTTGTCTTAAAAGTTCTTTAAAAAAGTATTCATGGGAAGTATTGGTGAAAAAAGAGGTGATAAAGAGTTGCAGCTTACTTTCTTCAGTGAGGAAATCTCCCCCCGCATGGCAGTGAGTTCTAGTTCTCTGCTCTGGTTCTGCTGGGTCAGAACTTTCTCCATCTGCTTCAGCTGTGTGTCAGCGCGGGATAGACTGTACTCTTGATACATACGCTCTTGATGGACCTGAACACAGGAAATTCAACAACTTGGTGTGGTTTTAAAGGAGAGAAAAAGAACAACGACCAATGGATTAAACTGGGACTGCAGAGTGAGACACTTGACCTGATAGCTCCAGAAGGCGAGAGCACGAGAACTGATGTCCAGGACTATGTCTGGTCGCAGACCTGCCAGCACCATGGCTTTATACTCCTCAGAGGGCGACAGCTCCGTCCTCATAATGTCCATCTTCCCGGACAGAGCAGAGGAGCACGCCGGGCAGATGACAGGAGAGCGGCTGAACTCGCCGGATCCATGTTGATCGCAGAAAACATGGGAGCAGGCGGTGACCCAGGCGAAGCCACTCAGCTTTCCCCGACACTTGGGGTAGTTACACAGCAGCGTATCATCGCCGAGAGACATGACCATCACTGGAGGAAAGAGGAAACCCTCTGCAAACTTCAACTGTTTTATAACAACAGAATAAAGTTCTGGGCACAACATAATGGTAGCTTAACTAACAAGTATATGTATATTTCAAGACTATTTCTTGGTGTGTCATTATTAGAGGTGGGTGGTTATATTTACTTGAGCAGTATTTTAAAAGAAAATACTTTTAGAAGTTGTTTTACTTTACCGTACTTCTTATTTTTCCTTAGCAAGTATTGCTACTCCAACTAGAGAAAATACTCTGGCTAAGCTATTCAAGGATCAGCTGAATATACAGTAAGTGGATTTTATCAGTTGGACTTCTTTACCCTTTTCTAATATACATATATATACATTAATCATAGTGAGGATCAGTTTCATAATTTTTTTTCTGTTGGAAATGAGCATTTTGGAGAAGCATTTATTTTTCAGGAAGTTATATAGTAATCTTGTTATTTGTATTTTTATAATTGATTTTAGTTTTTAAAATAAAACATTTAGCACAATAAGCCTCTCTGACCGCATCATTTCTAAATATTAAATACAATGTGATGATCCAAGAATTACTCAGTAGCCTTTTTTACCAAATACTTTTTCACTTTTACTTGAAAAATGTCTTGTTTGACTATTTCAAACTTTTACTTGAGTAAAAATTATGTTAAAGTAGTGCTACTCTTACTTAAGTACATTTTTTGAATACTCTACCTGGTCAATACTGCCCGTTTTGAGTTTTCTGGAAAATACTTTTACAAAATTTGATTAATAAAACCTTTTAAAATTGGGATCATTTTCAGTTCAGCTTTCAAATAAAAAAAAGAAACTTTAAAAATACAATTTGAAATAATGTAATTACTTTCATTAAAAGAGTAAATTATTCAGAGCCAAATACTTTTAGGTATTTTACATTTCATTCAGATTTTATTCAGATGATATTGTCAGGTAAGGCTGCTAGCTGCTAACTCTCATTCCCTTTGGAACCCAAATACTTTGTTTATACCCATGTAGTTAGTTTTTTGTTTGTTTGTTTGTTAAAAAGAGACATGATACACCCATACTGTATTTTTCTAGTGTGAATATAGACATTTATATATTTTAAAATGAAGCTACATTTCCAGTTGTTAATGCTAAAACTAGCGACGGAGCTAACAAACGTTTAGCTCATCCATTAACTAATGCTAAAAAGGATTCAGTCTCTTGTTACGTTCCTTATCTATTTTTAAAAACGTCTTTAAAAAACGTCTTTAAAAACGTTTTTTTAAATACCCCCTTCAATCACATTCAAATTCCATCTGTTAGCCTGTTAACAGCCATCTTACCATTTAATCATTCCTCTGCAGCTGTTAGCAACAGGTGGCGCGAATTTAAAGCTTAAATCTGATTGGCTGATAATAGCTGAATGCAAATGAAGGCAGATTCCGTACAAATTATAACATGAACATGACATTTAGTACACATTTTTAAATAACCGATAAAACTCAAATCACTTTATAATTATTTGCAGTCTAAAGAGTTATATTGAGGTTTCTACACAATGTTTCCCTATTTTTTGAACCAATTGATCCTGTGACATGCACTATTCTCTTATATTGGGAGACATCACAACATTTTGCTGCCAACTCTGTACTTTACTGTTGAAGGTTTTTTTTTTCCCTTTATTGTATTTTTTTAGAACACAGATCAGGACTCCAGAAATGAAAGTCTTTATTGCACTTGAGAGCTGAAGTCCAGTTGTTGTATATTGCTTTTGGAGTAATAACTTCTTCTTGTCTGAATGGCCTTTCAGAGTCTCTAGCTTAACCCAGATTCTTCATTTACTTTTATATTATTTTATTTTTTTTGTTTTGTTTTCTGGGTTTGATTTACACTTTTTGCACAGAGACAATAACTTGATATTCTCATCTATAACCTTTCCAACAGATGATCACCTTAAGGCAGGGGCTGCCCTGTAAGCTTTAGATGCTTCCTTGCTTTAACACACTTGAATCAGATGTTTTCAGCTGAGAACAAGCCTGTTGATAAGCCATCAGGTATATAGAAACAGGGGCAGATATTTAACATGGAGTTATGGAGTTGGACACCCCTTGCATGAATAAACCTTCCAATAAATCTAACATTATGACTTTAGAGTTACAATAAAACAAACTATCTGTCATTATAAAGGCATGTAGAAAATTGAAATAATTCTGGCATTTCCATGTGGTTTAAAACATAAATTATTTTAAGTCTGATTTAAGCTATACTGTCAGAAAAATTACCTGTTATGCACCGTGTAAAAATCTTGTACTATCTTTTATTTGTTTATTTTTTTTCACTTTTGAAATTAACATTAAAGAAATGCAAAGGTTTTCAGAAGCTCTTTTTTATTTTGATATAGCTTCATTTTGAACTGAATGGTAAGCCCAACTGTAATATTTGTTTTAAATGTTACCTAAACATGGTACCACCACCCCTCTGTTGCGTTTTTACCCATCTCTCCACGTGGTACAGGAGTAAAGGCAGGGGGTGAAAGAGGGGCATTGTGCTGTGCAGCAGTGGATCCGGGGGTTCACAGTGAGAGAGGGGAGATGCTCACTCAACTGTGTCCAGCTCGCCATTGTCGATGATTCCCCATCTATTCTTTTCCTTTTAAATAGAGCTCCAGTGTAAGATGCTGGGCTTTTTTTTTTTATTTTGGGAGGGGGGGCGGGGGTTGCTTTATGCGCTTGGCGATAACACACGAATTACATGCGTGGATGTGGAATGGACTCACTTTGCGCACGGCGCTGCTGTTGATAATTGGCTCTATAGAAATCAAAGATTATAAATATTGCCAGCGGCACAATAACAACGCTGTAAAGTCAGACTTATATAGAAATAACAACGCCACCTGTCATGCAAATAATAGGATTTCCTTTATACTCTTAAGGGCGGAAGAAGCAGAAGTCATCTGTAAGATTAGTTGTTGACTCTTTATTGTAGTTTTATTAACTATTAGTTAATTTAATGAAAATAATCAAAGTGTTTTTTTTTTAGTTAATAAGTCCTACTTACGTCTTCTTAGATTTGCTGGGTGTCCAGGAGCCTTAACACTCGTCGTCATGTTTTATTTAAAGTTTATAGTTAGTATGATTGCAAAGAAGAAGAACAAATAAAGCTGGGAGGGAAGGAAAAGGAGACCCGGGGAGGTTGTGTGTTACACGCTATTGAAATGCAAATATCATAGAACAAGGAGTGGTTCAGTGTGTGTGTATATGCATGCAGCGGAGCAGCAGTAGGAGAGGAGGGGCACAAATTGGACAAGTTTTTTTTTTCTTTTTGAAGCGTGGGGGGGGAGAGGAGACTTTAGAAAACAGCCACACACACACACCGAAGCTCCATATGACACGGCGCTGCCAGGGTGGATTTCCATACAGCAACTCTTTTTTTTTTGTTTGTTTGTTTTTTTGTTTGTGTTTAACTTTCTTCCATGAAATCCCGCGCTGCAGAGTTTTTCCAATTGTCTAATTTAAGGCTTTCCTTAACAACCTGTGTGGACTGCGCTCCTTTGAGAGATTGAATGCGCACAGGAGCTCGTTCAAGTGCGCAAAAACGTGTCTGCTCCCTTTTGGAGCGACTGATGCCCCCCTCTCTGTCTGACTTGCCGTGAATCATGTCACGCCGGAAACAGAAGAGACCCCAGCAACTCGTCAATGCAGATCCGGGGGGCCCGAAGCTGCTGCAAGGTGAGAAATCGTTGTCTTTTTCGTTTTCCCTTTGGTTTATCTATAGCTAACTAAAACAAGCTTAACTAGTAATTCACTTTAGAGATAGAAAGTGATATATAGCAGCGAAATTAAAGTATCAATGGATTATGATCACATGATCAAATTACAAAGAAATGATCTGAGTTGATGGACGAAGAAAAGTTTTTCAGGTTTACATTAAATTAGTCAATTTAAATCTATCTAGTCATTTATTTCACTAGATCCAGATAAAAGATGCCTGAGGCACTTTGGTGGATGCCTTCAAATTTCCCTCTTGTTAAGTGAAAAGAACATCCGTGGTCATTTTCATGAGCTACTCATCCTTTAGGAAACCAACAGGCTGCTTGAGGGTGACTGCTTAGAGCTCTGGGATTAGTAGAGAACTCATTATAATCTGCATGGTCTGGGGGAAGGGAATGATGTTTTTTTTGATTTTGTAAGAAAGATTAATCTTCCACTCTTGTATTGTCTTCATCTTTTGCAGTTCATCCATACTTTTTTCCCCTTATGAGTCCCTTTTTCCCCATTTTCCACCATGACAATGCCTCCTCCCTCCCCTTTTCTTTCTCAGCTCTATTGACTGTATACTTCTTCACAGTTGGGGGGCTATCAGATGGATGAGAGAAGGTTTCACCGATTATTACTAAATTAAACTTGGATATTTGTGCATGCTCAATGCTCTGCAGGTTCGATTCTCCAATTCAGAAGTGTATGTTTAGATTTATACTTTGCTATTTGTTTCCTGCAGGTGCAGGTTTGTATCTAAATAGCAGAGAGGGAATTTATCCGAGGTACAGTCTTTCATTCCATCACTATACCTCTCCAGGAGGGAGTAGTTAGTTTGTCTCTCCTTTGTTGTTACCCTCCCCCTTCTTTTTTCTTTTTACTCTTTCTCACTCTGTGCTCAAGATTCTGAAAGAATTTGACCCCTGGGCGGCAGAGGTCAGATTAGTTGACCAATCAGAGCATGTGGACAGTACCCAGAACCCTTAGCATGGCCTGACCCTCGACCTCCACCGTGACGTAAGGGGGGAGGGTGAATGGGGAGATGAAAGACGTAACTGCGGCCGTGAGGGGGGCTGGGTTAAGAGGGGTTATGGGTTGTCTAGGTGATGTCCATTGTCCTTTAAAATGTGCTGCCATAGCAACAAGGTGGTCTGTGAGCTTTTTTGTGTGCGCAAGATGTTTGAAGAGTTTTGCTTCAGAGAGCACAGATTGAGACAAGACATTTCAAAGACTGGTTCACTCTGAGTTTCTTCCACTTGTTTATTTGCTTGTTGGAGGTCATTTCCAGGCGGGCCTTTTCTTTTGAAGCTGTAACTGTATCTTCTGGAATGCAGACAAGTTTGCAAACTAAAATTGGTAAACAATAACTAAAGTCAGTGAGATAAACAATCTTTGAAAGTAACATGACATGTGGGTTGATACTGGGAACAGAGTTTAACTAAACTATTCTTTGTGAATAAATACCTTTCCCCCTCTTTTATTAAATATTATTTTTCTCTATCATTCCTCAGATGACCATCTAAACTTGAAGTCACCATCCACTTCTCTGGGATCAGACCTAACCTCATCAGGTTCCTCCTCCTCATCTCCCACCTCACTGCAAGATTGCCAGCCGCCACTGGCCACTCGCCCGTCCCCTGGAGGGCTCCACGCGCCTTCCTTGCCCAGCGAGAGCTCACCTCCTCCCCACTGGCCCAGCCACATTGCTCCTTTTACCACATCTTTGCCAAACACCCACTCATCCCTTTCACCAGACTTCCCTCATCCCTCGTTGTCTTCCCAAACTCACTCACCTCCTCCTCTAGATCAGTCCTCTGGGACCCACGGCCTGAACCACCACGTTAACACACACGCCACCATGACCTCTCCCCCAATGGGCAGCTCTGCCACCACCACTACCTCTTCTTCATCCTCTACTTCGTCATCCTCTCAGCAACCTCAACCAGACAGCTCCAGTCCTGGCCAGCAGCAGTCTTCCATCTCCACAGGGGAGCAAGGAAAGATCCAAGTGCCTCCAACCCTGGCGGTGCTCCTAGAAGAACTAAGGGTCCTGCAGCAGAGGCAAATCCACCAGATGCAGATAACAGAAGAGATCTGTCGGCACGTCCTGAGGCTTGGAGGAGCTGTCTTTGGCCAAGATAACAACGCACAAGCTAATGGTGCAGACAGCAACCAGAAGTCCATTGGAACAGCATCTTCATCTCCTACACATCCTTCAACCAATACTCCAGTAACTACAGCTTCAACCCTCTTGACTGGACTTCCATCTCCTCTCTTCCCTCAGCCAGCCGTCTCCAAATCAGGTACTTCACTAATAAATGGAGACAGACCCCAATCCTCCTCAAATTCCAGTTCTCTGTCATCATCCTCTTCCTTAGCAATATCTTCCAGCATCAATTCATCTGTTGCCTCCCTGCACCCTCTCTCCTTATCGCTGGGTCTGTCACCACGCTACCTTCATGAGAAATCATCCAACACCTCTTCATTTGGTCACAGCAATGGCATCAGTTTCCAAACTCCTCCACTTCCCACGACCAGCCACTCACAGGATCTTCAATCAAGCTCGTCTCTCACCTCTGCCACCTCATCAGGACGGCCTCAACATGTGTGCAGGTTCTGTGGGAAAGTGCTGAGCAGTGATTCCTCCCTCCAAATTCATCTGAGGTCGCATACAGGTGAAAGGCCCTACCAATGTCCTGTGTGTTTGAGCCGTTTTACAACCAGAGGGAACCTAAAAGCCCATTTCCTGAGACACAGAGAGCAGAATCCAGAGCTGTCCCTGTCTCTGCTGCCCCCTGCACTTTCAGAGCAGACACAAAGTGGATCGGCTCCAGGTACAGTTCAAAGGAGGCGAAAACGCCGCATTGATGATGACGACGCATATAATGGAGTGAAAGGAAGTGTTCCCGGCATAACAGAGAGTATGGCTTTAGGATTACTGTCTGGTGGGTCAACTCGGCCCTCGTCTTCCTCTCTACCTCTGCCTCCCTCTGTCGACATGGCTCTTTTGTCCACGGCCCATTCTCTGTTACAGTTAAACAGAGCCTCAGTAGCTGCTTCCAGCACATCCAGCACAGCTCTGCCGACATCATCTCCATCTTCCTCTTCTGCTTCCAGTCAGTATAAAGCAGCTAAACAGCAGCGGTTTGATGAAAACACTCCTCCCCACTCTGCTCTCCACACAACTTCACCATACTCCCAACTTGCCCATCTCCCCAAGATACTTTTCCCTGGAGGTGCCTCCCCTCACCACCTTGCCCTCCTTAGGGCTCCAGGCCACCCATCCACATCCCACCTTTCTCTACCTCATCAACTACCTTTCCCATTCCCTCCTTTCCCCAAACCGCCCACCTCCTCCCCTTCCTCCTCTCCCAACACCTCCAGCCAGACCTCAGACACTTCCAAGCTGCAGCGGCTGGTGCAGAAGCTAGAAAAGCAGCCACAAGGCAATGCCTCATCCTGCTCTTCTGCTTCTTCTCCTTCCACCTCTTCACAAACCTCTGCTGAGGTTAATGGTGATACAAATGCACGTGACTTGACCACCACTTCAAGTGCCTATCGCAGAGAGATGTTGGCTGCTCTTGGACTAAGCCCTAGTGTCAGTGCTACAGTGACTGGTCAGAGTGTCTCAGGTTCAGGCCCTACAACAACCACTTCTTCCCTGCCCACAACCCAGGTTGCTAACCAGTGTGGAGTGTGTATGCGTGTTCTTAGCTGCCCCAGAGCTCTTCGCTTGCACCAGGCAACACATCTGGGAGAGCGTCCCTTTCCCTGTAAGCTTTGTGGCCGTTCTTTCTCCACCAAGGGAAGCCTTAGGGCACACCTGGCCACACATCGAGCAAGGCCACCAAATGCCCGTGCCCTTAATTCATGCCCCCTCTGCCCACGCAAGTTTACTAATGCCCTAGTTCTACAGCACCACATTCGCCTGCACCTTGGGGGACAAATACCACCTGATGAGGAGGTGCACCCTGAGGATGGGGCAGAAGTAGAAAGTGCTTCCTTTAAAGACAGTCTCAGTGAGCCTGTTAGCTCCCTATCAAAAGTGCAAATCCTTCCACTCGCCTTAACAACAGGGTCCAAGTCTCCGGTGGAGGCTCTTAGCTCAGGATCCAGTTTTAAGCAGTCCAAAGCTACTGACTCGGATTCTGTTAAGACTGAAGAATCTGAGCGTTCCACTCCAAGTGTTAGTCCACCTTTAAGCTGTAATCCTCCCTCTGTGGGACCTCTGCAGCTTCCAGATATTGCTTCAGCTGAAAGTCCAACCCCTGAGAAAACCCTCAATGTTCTTGGTATAGAGAGTCCTTTCAAGGCACCCTTACCTAGCTCCCATTTGGTTGTAGACACAGGTGACTCTGTTTCTGAAGATATTCCTCTCTCCCTCTGTGTCTCTAAGTCTGATGTTGAAAGTGCTATACCGAGACTAATCAACAGTGATGAAAGATTTTCGACAAATGAGGACACAGCTACTCCCAGTTGTACCCCAACCCCTCCAGCTACAAAACTTGAACCCTCACATACACCCCCTACCAGCCCTGGAGCCACCCTAGATGCAGAGGAGGCTAAAAGCAGTGTTTCACAGGAGTTGCGAGGGAGAAACACACCCACTAGTAAGGAGAAGAGTGAAGCCACCACACCCAGAGAGTCTATTTTGTTGTCTGAACCAGAGCCTGGTAAAGAAGCACCTGTGAGGGAGGATTGTACTGCCCTAAAAAAGCCGTCTGATAACCCAGAGTCTTCAACAGCGGCGTCAACTACACACACCCTTCCTGCTCGACCTGACAAGCCCTACAACTGCTCCCAATGTGGAAAAGCGTATGCCAGCAGAAGTGGACTTAAGGTAACTTCAAAAAACTTCAACATTACGTAAATTATCTTTAATGTGATGCATTTAAACTCCTTGCTAACTGATTGTTGTGTTTAATTTCACCAACAGGGTCATATGAAAATGCATCCCGGAGTGTCGATGACTGCCCCAAGCAAGGCTCAAACCAATGAAAGTGACCCATCAGAGGATCGTAGTACTGCGACTAAAATCTCAGAAAAACAGGAGGAAAATAAGGAACTGGCTCCTGAGAAAGGTGACAGCATCGACCCACTCCTGACCAGTGGTGGCTCTGATGTGACCACCGAAACTATGGACAATACAAAATAGAATGTGTGTCAATAGATCCTGACAAAGGGAATGTACTCTTAGAATAAGATTGTTTTTGTAGAGTATGTAACTCTTACTTATATTTAGAATTTGTATAAGTCGAATAGTTATAGATTATTTTTTAGAACTATGACAGAAAAATTGTGAATGTAGTATTTCTGCTGTCTATTTTTGTATTTCAAAGACCACAGTGAGGCCTTACCTTCAACGCATTGTCCACCCTTGCTTTGCTGACATATTCCGTGATGTACTGTATAATATCTAATGAGTAGTATCCATTTATTTTGTTTATTTTTGAAGAATGTCCAGACGTTTCATACCAAAACAGGCCAAGTTATAAATGGCCCCTGAACTGTACATACATGCTGTGGTTGCCTTTTTTTAAATGGTTTTCTTTCCTTTGTTTTAATGCTGCTTAATGCGTGTTTTCTGATGTTGCACTGTGAGCTGCACCGTGTCCAACGCTGCCGAAACATCTGCTGAAAAAACTCGCCCCTGCAATGATTGTATTATCGGTTCCCTACGGTTACAGTAAAGCCTTTTATTTCGATGATGGTGAATGTCTTCCCCCCTTATGACGGTGCTATCTGCATTCTACAGCTCCCCCAATAAGGATGAGCCCTGTCTCCTTCCACTGCTTCACTCGTTCCACTGCTCTCTCAGCACACTTGAGGGTGCTTTACTCCTGCGTAAATTGTATGCACTCACTGGATTCTCCGCTTTGCCCAGTTTTAGTATTTGTATGCTTTGCCTTCTTTCTGCAGACCCCCCCCCCCCTTTTTTTTTCTTGTAGCAGTGACAGTATGTGTTCCCACGCTTCCCATGTGATGTTTAAAAAAAGTTAATAAAACAATGGCCATGCAAAGTGGAGACTGGTTTGTTACCTTTTTTTTTGGCCTGTTCTTGTTTAAGTCTCTGTCTCTGGGAATTCGTCTATCTGTTTAAGCATTCTGCTTGCATGACTCTTGTTCTCTGTGAGCCTGTATGCACTCTGTTGGTCAGTTTTCCCTTGTTTGTTCCAGTTCTGTGTGTGTGTGGATTGGTGGAGAGAGGTGGGAGGGTGGGGGGGGGGGGAGTAAACTACTCCAGGATTCAAAGGAAGTAGAAGATGGTAATAAAGAACTGCGGTGCGTTTAAAACAACATCAAGTGGCTGTATTGTATGAGAGCGGCGGAGGCAGGGAGGCTGTTTTCCTCTCTGCAGGGCACTTATCGAGTTCATGGTCAGACACCAGCCAGGCCGCTATGAGATAATCACACCGCACAATGGGCACGAGACCACCGGCGGCGGACGTGGAAGAAAAGCCTTGGCTCGGCGGGATTCCCTGCCTGCGTCTCTCAGTTCAGACGCCTGTCTGGCTGAGAAGTTCAACAAGGGTCTGTTTTCCTGGCCAAGTGTCAGTAGCAAGTGCAAACTGGATGTTTACCGAGTTCAATTGGATGAAGGTGCTGCCCACTGTGCCCGACAGCGCAGCAGGAACCTTCTCCATCTTTTGATTTCATGTGTGAAAATGGAGCCGCCAGTGGAAACCCGACTGCTCACCTTCAGGTGGAGACGACGCTCAAAGCTCCGCTGGTCGTCGCTTGTAAAGCTCTTAAAACATGACGGCTGCAAAACACTTATATCAGGCTTACGCTGACTGTTCGGTATATTTGAAGGTCTGAAGACGCCACTTTTGTCGTATTTGTGAGCAACACTGGAGCTTGAATTTCCCCCCTTAAAGCGATAGCAGGCTAACGGCCTTTTGAAGCCCAGTTTATGAAAAATGAGCTGCAGCAGTAAAGTTTAGAGCAGTGGGACACAACTCTGCATCATTTATGGTTTATTCACATTAAAAACCTCAACAATGATGTTTATTGAGCTGAAAAATCTTCCATAACAGCATCAGTTGATCCAACTTGTGGAGTTAAACACGCCGTTAGCTGCTAGCATACGATCCTAACGACGCTTTCAGTTTAACCAGTTTGCTTTAGTGTTAAACAGCTGGATGTAGAAACACTGACCTGCTGTCCGTACTGCAGCCCACCCATGGCCCCCGGTGTGCGGCTCTGCATCCCCATGGGGTACCTCTGAGGGCCCGGGGGTCCATAGCTCTGCCCTGGGTAGGAGCCTCCTTGCTGGGGGCCCGGTCCAGTGGGAGGCCCCTGCTGATGCTGGGAGTAGGGGTTGGGCCCTCCGTAAGGCTGGCCCCGCATCTTCCCTACCTGCTCCATCGGGCTGGGAGGCTGGAGGACAGAGGAGGAAACCGTGATGAGAAAACGAAGGATAAAAACTTTTACTTTTACACTCAGAACATCACAAACTAATGATCCAGTTTCCTCTGATAAAGACGCTTTTTTTCTCCATTTGGAGACAAAAAAAACCTAATTGACAAAAACACGCAACGCTAACAGCTACTGAGCGTCTTGTGAGGATCATCTCATAAAGCTGTCACAGTTTAATCAAACAAAAATAGAACAAGATGCTGAAGGGGAGGAAGGAAAAAAAAGGAAAACAAGTGGATTAACTTTCCCGCTAGAAAGGGGGAAAAAAACTGGCTGAGAGTGAATGAAGGAGCCACAACATCCGCCAGGAGCGTTTTCTGCCCAGGAGATCATTGTGCCAGTGGGTGGATACTGTTACAGCGCCGTCAGGGAGAGCGTCTGGGAAAATATTGAGAGGGAAGTGGAAGTCGTCTGCGGCGTCTGGAGTGGGGCCCACCAACCCTCAGCTGGAGCCGGGTCAGGTTGGAGCAGTGCGTGGTTTCAGCAGCCAGCGTCGGCTCATCTGGAAACAGCTGGAGTGATGAGCTTTGAGGAATTCCTCAACAAAAAGAAATCATGTCTCCTCCAGGAGAAATTAGAGTAAACAACACAGCAGCTTCAGTGAAGCGTCACCTGGGAACTAAAAATAACCCCCCCAGTGTGTGGATCTGACGGCTCAGCCACATCCCTGCATCCCATCAAACCCACCGCAGAAAGCGTCAGAACCTGGCAGCCACGCAGCGAGCTTTGAAGCAGCGACACCTCCCGGCCTCGCTGACCTCGGCCGGCAGACACAAAGCTTTCATTGCTTCCCACGGTTATTAATCTGAGAGTGCCCCCCCCGCCCCCCCCCCAAAAAAACCTCTCTCTGCCTCGGTTGAGGGAGACAACCGCCGTTACTATTTATAGCCGGGCAGACGGAGAGAGGGCAGCCTGCCGAAAATGTAACAGGTCCCAGCTGCACTGCTGTTTGAACCCGGGCCAGGCCCCGCTCTTCCTGGGCTTTAATAAAGCAGCAGGCTCTGGCATCCTATGAATGGGGGGGTGTGTAGAAGTGTGTGTTTATGTGTGGTGGGAAACACCGGAGGTGTTTGGAGGTGTTGGGATTAATCTACAACCTGTGACCAGCTGGCTCACTCCACTCCAGGTTTTCCCTCCAGGCCGAGCTCCTCAGGTTCAGGAGAAAACAGGCCTGGGGTGTGAAGATGTGTTACTACGCTCCCTGGGGGGGGCGGGCAGGAAACCTCCTGCGACCTTCAATGCACTTTTAACCCCAGTCTGGAAGGAAGGACACGGTGGCTGCATCACCCCCCCGAAGCCATGCAGAGCAACACAGAGCGGCCTGACAGGTGCAGAAAGACACCGACACCAACCTAACAGAAAGGCTATTAGCCGTTAGCATCTGGACGAGAGTACGATTCGTCCTCTGAACGGGAAAAATGACCCAAGCGGCAAAAAAAAGTGGCAAATAATCAGAAGGATTTGTTCCTCATTCAGACGAACTCAGGGCCGACGTCAGGAATATTTTTACACCAGCTTTATGAACCTGCCTGAGCGATAAGGAGCCTGATGGCTTAAGGAGAAAGAGCCGCCAAACGCAGAACATCCACCAGCAGGTTCTGCAGGAGGAAAAAGACGGAAGAAATCCCAAAAACAATCAAGATGTTTATCCGTCCATCTGAGGGACGTTTTTGTTGTCTAACAAGCTCGACATGAAATCAGAACAAAGTGGTGAAACGGATGGTTTATAACGTCTGCAGACTGAAATGAGCCTCATCTCCATCAGATCAGACTGACGGCATCCGTGTCAGAGGTCATACAGAAACCTCATTGAGCTGAGGCCTGGACTTGGACTAGGCCTTCCTAAGATAGGAACAGAACTGACATAAACCACCATCATGTTTTGCTGTTGGAGGATGATCCTCTGCTTTGGTTTAAAGTCTTTTTTTCCAGGATTTCCTGGGAAATCCTGGGAAAAAAAAATCCTCGACCCTGAAGGAAAACTAACAGGTTCTAACAGACCGATGCTTCTGCTACCAAGAGGCACAGAGGAGCCGTGTTGTTCATGGTGATGTGCTGCCTTCACCTTCACACATTTTCTGTGGAAGCCAAGAAAAAAACAAAGGTCTCATCAGAGCAGAGCCTCTCAGGCCCCCCGACTGATCGGTGCTCTTCCTCTCTAGCATTTAAGGCGGTATTGGTAGATTAGCATTTTATTTTCATTTGATGTGATAAACTGGGGGTGATTCATTGACAGCTTCCATCATAGACCAGCTGGAGTTGAAGCAGCGGTCAAGAGTCACGATGGTTGGAGCAGAAACACCCGACAGGTGAACGTTTTAAGGGGCCTGGATCATTTTCCAATGTGAAAAAGCTTTTTGATAAGGTAAATATTTCACACCAAATATGTACTGAATTCTTCAAACTGAAAAGATGAAGATGTATAAATGTTTAAGCCTTAATAATAAACCCTAAACTCTCAGATCCAACCAAAGGAGGATCAACAGACATTATTCAAGGTAAAGGATGTGGGAGGAAGCTGGGAAATCAACTCTTCTTCAAAGTTAACCACCTGAAAATCGTTTGAAATCATTCTTCTAACCAACGACCAGGTGAGATTTTCTCATGAGGCTTCAACGTTCCCTCAGACACCGAGAAGTTTGACAGGAAGCTTCAGGGTTTTCTGATGGAGTTAAAAACCAAGGATATTCTGCAGCATCTGTCCACCGTGTTACTGATGAGTTCTGCACGGCTGAATAAAAACAAACTTCGAAAAAGGCTTTAACCTCCAACTAATAAAGAAATCATTTAATAGAAGAGCTACAACAGACATTATCGACAGCAAACCTTCACTGCAGGAACTGAAATGTACACAAATCGTTTCCTCTTCAAATAACTGAACCTCGATTTGAGGAGAAAAAAACTTCTTTCGAATAAAATAAGATATATTTTAAAATATAAGAGAAAAAAACAACTTAATCATCTTATTTTCAGAGCATAATGTCTAATTATCATATTTAAGGGCAGAAATACTGATTTCATGGGCAGATCATTTTATTAACCTGCTCAAATGAGTTTTGTGTATTTTTTGATCAGTTTTTTTCAGTTGTCAACAGGGAGGAAGTTGTTTGTCATTTTAAAATGAAACCAAGGAGGTCTTTTAGTTTTTGTCGAAGGACTTAAAGAAACATTAACATTCAATAATTCCAAGTAATGAAAGGAAAACATGTAATCGGCCAAAGATTTGGTATTAATGTTGCTCCTTAACAGGTAGAGCTTCATGGTAAAACAGTTTAGAGGATGATGGAGCAGAAGAGCTTTTGTTCAGAACAATAATGCAGTGAAGAGATCTGCGGTTATCAGAGTCAGTATAAGAGAGAACAAAAAAGAAAAGACTGTTCTTTCTTTTTCATTAGTTTCCTTTTAAGTAGGCTGGGCATCACAGAGAGAATCATTTCCCTCAAACAAGTTAAAGCTAAAAAAAGCTCAATCTGTGAGCAGAACCACCGTCTCAGGTTCTGGACTATGAAAAACGTTTTCTTTTTTTCTTTTACAATGAGCTCAGGCTTAGGAGTCCTCTTTCAGCCAGCTGACCATCAGTGCTGAGGAACTAGTGAGGATCGGGTCGCATGCATCACTCTACCAGAAACTGGATCTGACTTCTTATTACTTCTGTAGCTTAGAAACCAGCCAGAGAAACAGAAACTTTAAAAATCAAAAACATAAAGAGAAAAAGTCGGTTTAACCTCAATCAATGATCCTAAATCGTGTCTTTAAAAGGAAAACCAACAGACTTTTAATTAGGTCCAAAACATACTTTGAATCGTTCAGTTTTAATGTTACAGGAGTTTTAGTTTGTTACCTCGTCCTCTCATGATGATGTCAACAACCAATCAGTTCGGTTTATTTATTTTGGTTTTTTTCCATCTTTAAATCCAGCATTTAAAGTTCCTACGTGTGCTTGAACTCCACCGCATCCTGTCTATAGACGTCTTCTTCAGGTCGCATGATTCAAAGAGCTGCAGCTCCGGTGACAACAGGCAGGTTTGTCTTCTGTATGAACATACATTGGATGAATCCCTTAAGTTAAATATGCAGGAAACACGATCAGACGTGTTGGTTGGAAGGATGGAGGATTCATGTTTGGAGTTTAAAGACGTTAAAAAAAAGATCTGATCAGCTGCGTTAATTTGAATCACTGTTTAATGGAAATCAAAGGAGACTGATTGGTGTCGCTGGGAAACATCAGCGGTTGGAGGAAAAGATGGACAGAGAGGTAGTTTATGTAGCTGCAGAAACTTTGACAGGACTGATGTTTCCAGACCAGACTTGATTAAAACAAAACAAAAATGTAAAAGAACTTGAAAAGATGTTCACATCAACCCAGTCAATTCTTACACCTCTAATAAGAACCGCAAGGAAACAGGTACCAATCCTAAAAACACTAAATCTACAAACTGTTTTAATAAGCTCATACACACGGTGGTTTGTTAAGATTAAACTGAAACTACGACACTTTATCCAACAAAACATGGTGGTGGCAGAATCATGCTGTGGGGCAGGTAACCTGGTGGGAGCTGATGGGAGGATGGATGGTGCTTAATAAAGACATTTTCAGGCATTTTATAATGTTTTCTCTTCATCTTGACTCTTTACCTCCAATCAAACTTTCTTTTTATTAATCTGCCCATTTATTTCACCAAAACATCTAAACCTGAAGCTTCTGCAGCAGCAGCTGAACTTTGTGTCCAGTCATCCATCAGATGCCTTTTCTCTCTTCCATACCAACAGAAACAATAGATAAATGACCACAATTAGCACGTGGCTAATCTGCATAAAGGGAAGCCTGCTGGCAGAGGATGCTGCACTGAGAATATCTCGTCACGTCTGGGGGCCAACGGAGATCGCAGCTATTCAAAAACCGCGTGCATGCGAGCGTCACCCGTGCAGGAGGACAGGGAGGGTGAGGCGTAGGGAAGTGGACGGGGCCTAAAGGCAGCAGATGGACCACGAGGGGAGAGACGATAAACAACTGCTGCTAATTTAATCCGCCACATGGCCTCAGCTTGGCGCGCACACCATTGTTCTGCCTGGAAGCCCCGCAACACAAGACACCAGCTCCAGCACGGGCCAGCTAAGGCCGGCCTCGACACGTCACAGGATATCCCAGCGTCTTCAACAAGTCTGACAGTGACG
Organism: Jordanella pulchra; assembly: GCA_034780135.1. NCBI lineage: Eukaryota > Metazoa > Chordata > Actinopteri > Cyprinodontiformes > Cyprinodontidae > Jordanella > Jordanella pulchra. Next base: position 88,863 of record JAUZNJ010000011.1, on the reverse strand, counting down.
CCGTTTGTTTGGTTACTCTGACCAGCTATGGAGCCAACTCTGTTCCCTCATTGTTGCAGCAAAAAAAAAAAATACTTTGTAAATGAAAATTTCAAGAAGAAAAATGCAATTCAGAAATGAAACAAAAGTTTCCTAAAATAAAGGTTTAAAGAGAAACGTTACTCATCACTCATTTTTCTTCTGATTCAAATACTTTTTTCATTTCTTACTTTTTCCAATTTCTTTATTGATTTTTTCCATATTTCTATTTTCTTTCTTCAAATTTCTCCTTTACAGATTGATTTTTCTGAATTGCATTTTCCGGATCACGTTCTCCCCCCCCCCCCTCTGGGGGCGGGTTTTCCTCTTGAGTGAGGAGCCTTTCTATTGGTCGACAGCATTTTTATAGGTCAATGTTTGAGTTAGGCACTGTTGGGGAAAAAATGCAATTCTAAGATGTGAAAAAATACAAGATTGGAAAAAAAAAAGAAAATAAAGAAAGCAGCAAAGTTACTTCAAAACCTTTTAAACTAAAACTATTTTTCTAAGCTTAATTTCTGGATTGCATTGTTTTTTAATTTAATTTACGAAGTGTGTTCTTTGCAACAATGATGGAAGAAAATTGACTCCATAACAATCTAGACACGTCAGACTAAAGCTGAGCAGAGAGGAGCTACACGTTTTAAATCTAACGTCCAACAAGCTGAATAGAAGCAGGCGAGTCTGACGAACATTTACTGCTGGATTCTCCTAAATTTATGTGGAAAATTATGGCAGAAAATTTGGATCATTTTCTGGCACCTTCACAAAAAGTGTCCTTATCTTAGCCAACAGCTAGCATGAGTTCGTAAAGACCTCAAATGTTAGCCGAGTTACGACATAGTTCTGGTGCTAAAACTAAAAGCAAGGCTAGAAAACTGTTTTTAAAGCCGTTCTTTTATTTGTTGTTCTTAGACGGAATCGTTTTTAATGCAGATTGATTGCAAACTTTAGTTAAATATTCTGACTGGTGAGTCGACTTGTTGGTGTAAAAAAAACAAAAAAAAAAAACACAGGAAAATCATTTTCT
>JAUZNJ010000011.1:59435-87715 GCA_034780135.1 Jordanella pulchra | reverse complement strand
GTTAAATATTCTGACTGGTGAGTCGACTTGTTGGTGTAAAAAAAACAAAAAAAAAAAACACAGGAAAATCATTTTCTCATAAAGTATTTGAATTTCAATCATCCGATTCAATAAAATACACAAAGTGCTTCTATTTATTTACTGGGATAAAATCCACTCAGATCTGGCTTCATACAGCAGATCCGACTGATGAAAACCAGTGAAAAATGTTCCATGTTTCTAACTTTTAACGGGACCATCATTCTTTCTTAAATCAGTGAAGATTAGCTGCTGGCTATTTTCTTAGATATTTCACCAAAGTTCATGTCCTTCACTCGTCTTTTAAACCTGCGCTCGGTGGAAGCAGACTGCTGCTCATACTGAGCCTGGTTCTGCTGGAGGTTCCTTCCTGTTCCTCTCCACTGTCACCACATCCTTTACATTTATTTTCTGTTTTATTAGGAGAGAGCCATTTAAGAGGCAAATTAAACCGTAGCTGATGATTAATGATAAATAGATTAAAAATAACCAAATAGAAATGTAAAGTGTTAAAATTACTCAGTAATTCCAATATTTACAAACAGGTTAAATTCCAGGTTGCTTTAACTTTTAACAAGGTTTTAGTTTTAACGTCCGACAGGAACGATCTTCTACAGGTTGGTGTTTTACAGCCAATATCTTAGTGGATCTGGTGCTAAACGACTGATATGTTTCTGTTTAAGAAAGATAAACAACAGAAGCTGTTAAAAATCACCAGCTTATAGTTCTTGAGGAACAAACGTTTTGAGGGAGGAGACTCCTTGTTCTGTTCAGAGCGTTTCACGGCTGAAAGTTGTCAAAATGAAGCTAAAAGTGGTTCAATAAGCTGAATGTTGATGAGTAAAACCCTCTCAGAGACTCTTTGTGGAACATGGGATTATTAAAGGCGGGGTGTCCAGGATCAGAGGGACTTTCAGGCCGAACCAGCTGAAGGTTAGACTTCTTCTACCCAGTGAAACCGTTTAAACGATGTTGCCCTGAAGGAAATTGATTAGAAGATTTCTACCAACCCATCAGGACTTTAAATGTCCCCGCTCCATTCCAGGTAGCTTTGCTTTGGAGGATCATGTGGAAACATTTTTCAGAGCTGAATATGACGCTAGGAATCCTTGAAGAGGACCAGACTAACTTCACGCTGGCTTTGATTCCCCCAGAGAAAAACTATTAAATCAAGATTTAACGGACGTTTAACAGATTCAAATTTTCTAGGTTTTCTTCTCTCCGTTTAGAACAAATCATGGAGGTTTCCTTTCTGTATCAGAGCTAACGCAGGTTTCGTTGACATGCATCACAGGTGAGTCCAGCTGAAGCTTTGAAAGCTCTTAAAGGGTTCAGATAGAAACATAAAAACGCCTTCAATCTTCTGCAAACACCATGCAAACACAATCCGTTTGTTTTTATTTTTACCAGCGTTCATTAATGAATAGTATCAGATAAAAACCCATGAAAACGGTGATACTGAGCTGCAGCGTCTGCAGACTGTGAGCTAAAACTTTGGTCTGATCCATTCATCACTGTTCAGTTTAACCACACTGCAGCGAGGGTGGAAGGCTGATATGAATCAGACTTTTGTTGAGCTGATAAAATCAGTTGTACTTTCACACAAATGCAGCTCGACTCTCATGAGTATAACAGCAACCGTTCATTAGATTTCACCGGGAAGGAAAGCAGAAGATTTTAGCCGATTTGGTTGTTTAAAATCTGAAAGTCAATGTCACCAAAAAAAAAGAAGAAAAAAAAAAAAAAAAAAAAAAGAGTCGATGTTCAGTTTGAAAGGCAACCCTGAAAACCTGTCGGCTGGAAGCAGGAAGTAACAACAAGAGGCAGCGCTCCTAATTAAAGCTGGATCCAAACCTCCCTTCTGACCGCCGCATGACTCGGAGTAAAAGTGCAGATTATGAGTGAGCAGCAGGGGGGGGTGGCGCCGTCATCCAAACAGAGCAGAGGAAACGCCACCCCACTCACCCAGATGTTCAGCCAGCTGTTCATGAGAACTTCTAAAGACGCTGAGCAGAGAGAAGCTGATGGTTTCTGACACACGAGGCTGAGAAGAATAAGAACAGAAACTTGAAGAGGAGGAGCTGCAGGACACTCAGGTTCTGGTCCGGTCCGGTCCGAGAAAAGGCCACGCAGCCTTTTGACGGATCCATGACAGCCTGATGGTTTTAACTCCTCTATTGTCAGGAGAAAAAATGAAATCAAAGATCAGATTAACACTAACAGGATCTAAGCTGAAGAAACCAACGTGTTTGGAGGTTAAAGACGTCCTTAAAGATCAGCTGTGCTTCCAATCCAGCCTCGTTTAATCCTCTACGGAAATAATAAGGGAGTGAAGAGCTCAGAATAAGATCTGTACAAATTTGAAATCACCTGCAACATTAAAGTTTTATCTTAAGTGGGTTTTTATTTGAAGGATAAAGCAAATTTAAGAATTAAACCATTGAAACTCTTATTCACATCCATCTTTCTGCAGAAGTACAGACAATTAAAACTACGGGTTGCTAAGGAAACATCCTCATCACATTCAATAAGAGACTCAATTAAGAGTAGATAAGAGAATCGTGGATGTTAACTTCATATGTTTCACATGAGTAAAGAAAATCACAAATCAAGTGTTAAAAAAACACAGTCAGAGAACAGAGCCCTGTGGGACTCTGAGGATCAGGTTTCATCCTGTCCTGTTTCAGATATGATTTCATTTTCAACAATCATTTAGATTAATAAAACAATAGTAAAAAAACATGATTAGAAAGGATTTGCTGTTTGGGAAGAATGTCCAAGAAAAACGAAACCAATAAATCAGATCAGTTGAGTATAAAAACTGTAACACATCTCATTAGCTCAAACACAGAGTCCCTCAGAACAGCAAATATGTAAAAAAATATATAAACGTTGTGCATCTAAGATTGAAAAACCTTTTTCTCCGTCAATATTCTCCATCCAGGTTTCCTAGTTTCAGCTTCACCTTGTTTAAAATGTCTTAAATCCTCTTTAAGGCTTTAATGCTGTTTGATTGTTAATCAAAAAAAATGAAAGATCAACAGATTCAGTAATGAACCAAATCATTTTTAGCTGCAGCCCCACTGCTCATGCAAGAGATCCGCTAAAATTCAAGACATGTTTTACATCAAATTGCCTCAGTTTTATTGTAGAGCAGATAGAAATTAGAGATCAGGCTTAAAAAGGCGATAAAGATTTAAAGATTTAGAATTAAAAACAATACATACACAAAACCCAATAAAATAAAGACGTCTTTTATCAAATGAAACAAAACGTTAACAACTTGTAGCAAACGGGCGGCAGTGGTAATGCAAGCGCTCCACACACACGCACAGCATGGCTGCTCGCAAATATCGGCTAAAATCGACTGGCCGGCTGATGCATCGGTCTGCTGCTAACATGAGGAACCCAACAGTTTAAATCCAACTGAGCTGCTGGATCATGACATCGGCGCCGTCAGTCCATCATGTTGATCAAAGCTGCTCTCTGAGACCGACCCATGAAAATAAGAGAACCGGTTCAACAGTACAGCTGCAAACCAGCCCAGAGTGAACATCCACCCGGACGGCCAGCTGTCAAACCGTACCGCCTGGTGACAGCGGCCGAGGAGGCTGCTGTTTTCATCTGACGGGCTCCCAGCAGTGTGAGCGCGCAGAGGACAGGTTTCTCATTTATACGGGAGCCGGTGTGGAACAGACGATCCTTTTAAATCATTCAGGCAAACTTAGCTGTGATTGTAAGGAGCACGAGAGGGGGGGGGAGGCGCTGCTAAGCTGCTCAGGTCACAAGAGGATGATGGAATAGCAGGAGTCTGAAATCATCCTCTGCACCCAGCCAAGTCAGCGTGTCTGTTCATGGGCCGCGACTCTTGGATCAGCAGGACGCCGATGGTTACGTCACGGCAGGAGCTGCCGGGAAGGATGCTTATTCAGGCTAACCGCCGGCGCCCCCGACGACCCTTTACGGAAAGTGTGTCACTCACCAAGATGCCAAAAATACCCCCACAGCTGAAAAAAGCAGAGCCACTTAAGGACCTGGCTCTGGCTGTCTGACAGAGAGACACAACAACACAACACGGATAGAGACGCTTTCAGAAAATATGAACCCGTCTAAAGCGGTTTATAGGTTACAGGCTGAACAAATCATCCAGATCAACAGGAGCCGAGCTGCAGGAACGGAACATTTGGACCGTTAGAACCCGCCATCTTGGTTATTTGCATACTCCTGAGCACCTGCTCATTCTGATGCAAATCTTCCGATCAAAAGCGGGGATGGATAGCAGACCGCGTCACATACAAACAGTTCGCATCCGTTCTGTGTCCCTGCTGACCGCCAGTCCGTTAGACGCTGAATGTAGAGTGACAGTGCTGTCTGTGAAAAACTAGAATCTGATGTTAAACAGCCATCAGCTGTCAGTCAAACATTTGATCAATTCACGGATGTATTTCACTGGTTGCAGTTTTTCTGTTAAATTAAGATTGTTGCAAAGTTCTGTTATTGTTTTCTGGATTATTTACGCATTAAAAAATTATACTTCAGACCGCCTTAAAATATTGTCAAATTGTCTTTAATTCAGGCCATTTATTTACACTTATTCATCTAGTTTTTATATGTTAATATAACTTTATTATGTTAATGACCGTGGTCTAAATTTTAGCCAATCATGATGCTCTTTATTTCATAGACAATCTGCATCTTTTAACTTTTTTAACCACAGAATATGAACAACATAAAAAGGCAAGTCTTTCAGCATCATTTCATCATTGTTTTTACTTGATCCAACAGATTTTCAGGCAGACAGCTCAGCATATTGATGCATCGGTTTTATTTAAAACATCCAGGTTAATCCTTCATCTTTTTGCTATTGTTAAATTTTAGATTACTGGATTATTATTAAATTCACATCATCATCAATCACAGGACTCAAAGTCTTAGAAAATACATGTGAGCCATAGAGTTAAAGACACATAATGAGCGAAAGTTTCCTGCTCATCATCATCTACATATAAAATACAGAGACTAGGAATGATAACAAACAAATAACCAATATAAAGATTGTTTGAGATTAAAGTAAGTTTTATCTGATTAATTGATATCATTAATTGATTAATTGATATCATCTTGAAAGGAATCCTTTCGGTGTTTCCGCCTTCCACTCGAGGCCGCCGCCGTTCATTTAATGCGCCTCACTTTTATTTGCTGACAGAAATAATGCAAGAGCGGAGGCATGAATGGATCCAGAGTCCAGTCCAGATTATTTTACTGTTTAATGATGGCAAGAATGCAGAATGAACGTTATAAACAAACACAAGTTGGATCCCATGTAGCCGCGCTGCATGGCGGAGCAGCGTAACTTCTCTGCTGGGATCAAAAGGCGAGGATATGATTATAGAAAAGCAGACGGCATCACGCAAAATATTAGCAATGTGATAGAAAAAGACATGCTAGCACTTAGCATGGTAGATGGCGATGACGTTCATTTAATGCACTTTCTGGAAGCAAGGTTGACGTTCCTCAGAGCAAACAGAACTAGAACCATCCATTTAAAGTTGCTAACAGCACAAAGCCTTTCCTAGCACTGGATGTTAATCACATTAAAAAGAAAACTATATCACAGTTAGCATCCACTTTATTAAGACAAAGTAACAAATAGTCTGACAGTATATTGGAGCGACACACCCTGTGTCCATTAAAACTAGTTTTAAATCTCAGGTCAATCAAAATCACACGTGTTTCACACATTTTATTCATCTTTCTTTGTAAACTAACAGGTCCCTGTTTTGTTTTATGAAATAAATGTTAATAACGTCTTCATGTTTATTCTAGCAGTATTTGATACAGCTTTAACCGTATATAGTTAAAATATAATGAGGTGCAGTTTTGTTTGTAATAATTATGCTCTTCATGTGATGAAAAGATCTTCTTGACATAAAAAGAAAACACAGGTTTTTAAAAACTGTCCACCTATGAATTAATTGGTCGATAAACAAGACTAATCAGCTTTAGATTCAATCCTAACTGATACAGTCACAATAAAAATGTTTACATTAAATATGCTTCTCACACTAAAAACTGATTCAAAAGCGTCACTTGATGGTGATGGTTTCAACAGATTATAAAAAGTTAATTTTTTTTAATGAACAATGTTTATATACCAGCAATGTAATTACAATTAAAAGAAATGCAAGATTAAAATCACAGAGGCGCTCAATTTAGGTTAAATTACATAAATAGAAAGACAGACTTTCTCACTCCAGCCCTTTATTCGTAGATAATATGGAGGAGAGAGTAGCATACGTGTAAAAAGTAAAGTCTTGCAACAGGACTCTGGACAAGCAAGATTTAAGGTCCTGCAGACAATAAAACCATGGAGTAAAACTTTGCCATGTTTGTGGTGAATGCTAAAGAAAATTCACATTTGAAAAAAACATTTGCTATTTAAATTTTTGGTTTAATCGTTTCGTTCATCTCCAATTTCCCTTAATCATTAAACAGTGACAAGGTGAGAACAACACATGTTAATTCCAGGTGTGGAGAGGCAAGCATAAAAACCAAAGCGTCCTCCTCAGTGTATTTCATTTCAAACCATTCCTACAGTGAAACATGGTGGCGGCGGCATTATGCTGTGGGAATGCATTTGTTTTGCAGGGGTGAGGAGGCTTGTCAGCACTGAACCCTTCAGAGGCTCTAAATGTTTTTAAAAAAGGAAATGTCTAAGACAGAGACTGGAGGAAACGTGAGAGCGAGGCGAGTATCAGCTGCATATAGAAACCATTAGCCTTTTCTGCCGAAAATCAAAGGTGAAATGTGTATAAGAGCAGCAAAGAAGCATCCTTCTCCACCTTTAGAGTATCAACAACTGCACCTATTTAAAGGTTAACCACTTTATTGCATAAACCCCCCCCCTCCCATACGTCATGTAAATGAGCCTGTAGTCCTGCACGGGCTCAGAGGCGGATATTACTATGCTAATCTGGAGCATTTTCGAAGGTAAATGTCAAAAGAAATAAATTACTTTTACATTTCAGCGTGCCCTGATGCAAAACCCCCGAGTCTGACATTTGTCCATGAGGTGCTTGATTTCGCCACTGTACCGGCGTATGCGACGCAGAGTAGACCAATTATTCAGATCACGGCCTTTTCACTATCCGAACGCGTTTATTAACCTCTGAATCTCAGAGAGGTTCCGGCAGTACGGACACAGATAACTTTAAAGTGCTCCTCGTTTTCCATCCCTTTTCTTATTTCCAAGTATCTGGAAACATCACTTGTGCAAAAAATGCTCAAGAAATGAAAGATTTCACAGGTTGAGTGTTGATACAAACAACAGCAGCAAAAAGCAGACTTGGAAAGGAACTCTGCCTTGTGATGAAAAACGCTGATGTGAGTACACAAAGACGGATGGTTGGCGACACGTGGAGTAAGAGCAGGTCAGAGAGGCTCCTGAGGCGACGCGCGTGAACACACACACACACACACTCAAACCACAAAGTAACTGCCGTATTTTATACACAAATACACACAGCTGTCAGCGGCAGACGAAGATCATTCACAAAACGCCCCCCCCTCCCTCCCGTGGGTATCACTGACACCGTTTCTCCCTCTTCTGCACACACACTACCCCACTAGCTCACACACAAACAGTTGCCAGGAGGCAGCATGCTGTCCATGTGGCCTGTGGAGAATCATTACTCAGCAGTGAAGACTGGAAAGTCGGAAGTAAACTTCCCCTTTTAACTCTCCTTCCCCGTCTCGCTCCCACAAAGCCGTGCAGCCCGCCGTCTGAACGGCAGCGGGAGCCGCTCTCTCCATGCTTCCCCAGAACTTTTAGATGTGTTCGCTAAACACAAACAATTCAGAAAAATGCTGTTCTGGTTGTCAAGAACAGCAGGAGACTCTCTAGAGGCAGCGTGGAGCTGGATGAGCCTGAATAACGCAGCAGAGTTGGCCGGTTCTCCACAGAACAACCTTGTAGTTCATGCTGCCCTCAGCCTGGTGGCCATCATGGTGAAAAACTAGCTAAAACAACAGCGGCAGGTTAGAGGAACACATTCACCCAGCACGTGGCTACCGGATCATTTGCTGAAGAAAGGGACCAAATGTTTGTCAGCTTTTCAAACATTTAGCACAGATGAACACATTCAGGTTTTATTAGGACACTGATTACCTTCACTTCAGACTAATAGTATTGCCTATTTTTAGCCGATTCTTCAGGCTGATTTTACTTTTTCTTCCTCTATTCACAGGCCAAACATGACCATAATAAATGTTAGAAATTTAAATTATAACAAAGGGAAATGTATTAACATAAAAAAGAAAACAGAGGGAGAACCGATGTTCAGCTTCCCTCAGCTCCTGATCAATTAGCAAACACATACTGGCTATCAGCTGACAGAAATATTGATCTGATTCTCAGATTAAGCACAAAAAGGGATTCTGGTCTTTAAACATTTTGATCACTTCTTATAATCTGTCAATTAGGGATCCAACAAATGATAATTGTGATAATTGAATAATACATTGATCGTTTTTTTCCTGATTGATAATCAGAAGACTTTTTTTTTACAAAATTAAACCCGGTAAAAGTAAAATGTTTTTTTCTTGAGGCGTTCTGATAGAGCGTATTCATGGACAAAAATGTTTTGTTTTTATCCAAAAAATACTCCTCTAAGGGTGGACATAAACTCTACGAGTTTTTGACCTTTTCGCGGATTCTCTATTGGTTTGAGACGTCTTTCGGGTCCAGTTTCTGCGTCATTGTGTATTCTGCGTGTTGTAGCATACATGGGGTAACGAGGGGCGATCAGCTTCTAGCGACCACCTCCCAATCAGGAATCGTAAGGAAATCAAACATGTTTGAATTCACTCGGCCCTTGTGATGTGTTCATGTGCGAATCCTGCTGTTGAAGCAGAGCTACAAGCGTCTACGGGCCTGAACCTTGCTCACTGCGAATGTGCAAACAAGAGAATTCTTCTTCTTCTCTTGAAAAAACATTGGATTGACGAGATTAAGGAGTCCTACCGGCACCATCTCCTGGCTTTTTGGACGTACAGAGTGAGTAGTTAGAGCAGAGCATCAGGCTGCACAGTGTAAGTAACAATAGAGTGGCTTAGGTTATCCTGAGTATCTCTATAGCTATGCTGTCATAGGCTTAAGCTGCTGGAGGACATACGGACAACTTTTCATCATTCTGATTCGTTTCATCTCAATTATCCAATCCTGCAGTATTTGATAGTTCAACTCCTAACTTGTTTCTTGTTTCTTTCCTAGACAGCCATCTACACAGCTAGTTTGCAGTTACTTTTTCTACCGTGTAAAGTAATAATGGATCAGTGTTTCTACGTCCCTCTTGTATAGCTACTTCTGTCTTCAAAAGCCCCAGTCAGCCTCAGCAGAAGGCTGCTCACACGGAAACTTCTGGGGGTTTCTTCCCATTCAAAGGGAGTTTTTCCTCTCCACTGATGCTGCATGCATGCTCAGTGTGAGGGTTTGCTATCGAGTCAACAACACATTGCAAGTGAAAATCTACTGTAGCCACATATTAATCCAGAGGGAGAGAATCCTGCAGGTTAACGACTCAATGCAATCAGGGTTTTTTCCTTAGAGAGAAAACTTTTTATGAGTTGGCTGCATACAGACATTCCTTTAGCAGCTCTCTGGCAATAGTTTTATAAGAGTTACCACTCATGGCCATTGAGCACTTAGTTCTGGAACTACATAGAAACTATTTTAAACCGTGCAGATGTATCTACACCCTTGAATAAACCAGCATCTCTTTTTTTAATGGATGCAACTTGCAGCTAATCCATTTTTAGCTCCCTCTACTGGCAAATATAAACTGAGTCCAGGTCAGCCATCTAATCTGAAATCCGTGCTAAATGACCAGACAGTAAATACAGATTAGAGAAGAAAGTGACTAAACCAAGAAAAAGTAGAGAAGGATGAAGAAACCAAAAGGAAAGTGGATGTCTACAACCTTTATCAGACATCCATCCTCACCATCAGACCTGTGTACATAGAAACATGCTGTGCAACTATCTGTCCCGTTTCTACAATCACTACCACCGATTATTAAACAGCCTATTTTAACAACACTGCAGCTTCTTGATCCATTATGTTTTTAAGCCTTAATGTGGAAAACAGGAGGTGGAAACACTTCAAATCAGCTCTGATGTAGCAATGTTTAGCCTCACATGACTGATCAGCTGTTTTGCGGTTGGCGTCTTCCAGGATATTCCCATTATTCCCATAGACGAGGCTGAAATCAACAGCACCATTACTAGCTGACATGTTGACGTAAGAACAACTTGCCCGATAGCAATACATTCATTAAAACTTTGCTCCGTTATTAATCTGCGGTCAGTGCTAGATTGCAGCCTCTACTTCCTGTTTAGTACAGCCATGCGTGACGACGTAAGGTGGACAAAGACGTATGATGACATTATGCTATACGGCTAATTTATTTTAAACCAAATGGAAACAAAGCAAATCCGCTTTTTTTGTTGCTTTTACAGGTTTGCTTAAAAATTAACATTTCAGTTCGATGGAAACACAGCTAGTGACCTAAGCGATGCAACATCAGGCTAGCGCTACCTGTTCGTTGTGAGTAATGTTAACGAGGGAAAAACTCTCAAGTTACCCATTCTGAAGTATTGGACAGATATAAAAACAAGGGAGCAAAAGGGTAAAAAGAGCCATTTAAAAGGAAACATGTTTCTGTGAAATGTCTGCTTATTGGGGCAGAAAAAGTAAGAGAGAGTTTCTCTTTCAGCAGATAACAGGAAGGCTTAATGGACCAAAGTTCTTCATTTTGATGCTTCAGAGTGCTGGACCCAATAAATAGTTAACAGACACAGAAACGACCTACACATGGGTAGCCCCACTATTTTACACCAACGACCCACTTAAAATGTTAGCGCAAGTCCACAAAATCTTTGTTTTTTAATAATCATACATCCCCGTTTTAAAGTGTGTGCTCGCTATTAGACTTTGACTTTACCTTAGAATCTAAATACAAAGTCACCACCCAAGAAGAAGGAACTAGAAATAAATATTTACATTTTCTAATTGATCACTCTTAAAGAATCCACTGGATTTCGCATTAGCTGCTCAAAGCCCGACAAAACCGATGCCTGAATCAGATCTATGCAACCGTTACTTTCAAAGTGATCACACTAAGAGTCAAAGGCAAAAAATGGCTTCCTTCCAACTTGGTCAACCAGATGGTGCTTCAGTGTTGGTTACAAAATGTTAACCATCAAATCCTAAATCCTAAAACAAATAGATAATATTTCTTTAAAGACGGTCTGGCTAAATTAATGCATTACATCATATAAATAGTAAATGTCCATAACAACCAGAATCTGTTCTCTAACTCAGCAGGTAAACCAAAAATTCATCAGAGTTTATAACAAGAAGCTGCATTCAACTTTTCTCCTCCTTTCTTTCATAAAACTCTGCATTAAAGCTCCAATTTCCATTGTTTATTGGCTATAAGTGCACCTAGTCTTCAATGATTGCCTTTCATAGGGATTTCTTCTACAAGTAGACCTCAGTATCTACGATTATGATTCAGTTCATACTCAGTGTGGGATGCCTCAGGAGGGGCATCCCTGATGGCTCACTCCCATGTGTCAGGCCGGGGAATCACCTGGCGTTTCGCCATCCAAAACAATCTTTACTACAAACCCGTTTATGTGCCAGTCATGATGGGAGCCCACAATATTAAGCCTCTGTTCCCACTCAGCTAACAGATTTAACCATCGATCAAGCCGCCCAAGGCAGGTGAGAGGCAGCATTAAAATAAAGAAATAAATAAATTCTCTATGGGATTATTACAGGAGATAAATCTACAGCAATTAAAAGGCCAATCATGCTGATGAATGAGATCTAATAAACTATGCTACAAAGCAGCCAGGAGCATTACAAAGGGATGATCTGGTGTGGTTTATAAATAGGACCAAAAGAAAAAAAAAAAACAGTCTTAACTTTGGCTGATAAGTAACAACATGTAACTCGAGATGCTATGAAATACTGGTCAATGTGTGCATGTAGTGTCGTGCAGCATCTCCACCCTATGAGTTGTCAGTTTCTCTTCCTTTTTAAAGTTTGTAGCTGTAGAGATAATGTGTCTACCTAAACTGCCCTATTGAAAACATCTAAAAATGTTTTTAAAACCCTCCTTTTTAATAAAGCTGTTCAGTTTATCCGGAGCTATCCATAGTTATGTTGCTTTAGGCCTAGGCTGCTGGAGAACATAGGGACCACTTTTCTTCCCTCTGCTTCATTCTACTTCTATTCTCAAATTATGCATGACAGCAGAGCAATTTAGTGCTTTTGCAAAATAATTTTGATCTAACGAAATGCAACATTTAAACTACAAAGGCACCCAATTTTGGTCACATTACATTCAACAAGAGTTAGACACTGACTTCATCCCTCCAACCCTTTAGGTGGTGGTAATAGGCTTAAAATTGGTTTGTCACAAGACTGAGTTACAGTTAGCAAGCAACTTTCCCTATTCTCTCTGCATTTTCTCATCACAGCAGCGTTAATTGCCCTGGTTCTATAGAGTTGGGCCTGTTTTTCAGTGCTTAGTCCTGTTTCTCTCCTAGACAGCCACCTATAAGGTTAGTTTCAAGCTACCTTTTCTAACATAGAAAGTATTGATGGATCAGTGCCTTTATGCTCCTTTTATGTGTCATTTTCTGCCATCTCAATCTAACTGGATGACCCAATTGAATTGTGTTTCAAGTGCTCTGAGATGATCTCTTAATTGGCGCAACATAAATAAAACTGAATTGAAGCTGGTCTGAATTACAGCCACCGTGGGAAAGAGATTGACACAAGCTTTTTGTCCAATTCTAAATTTCAGCTGTTGCCACCGTTCAGTATGCCTACCAGCCTCAAATGATTAAACCAACATCCTACGCTCCTGTCACCCGTACAACACGAGCGTGTTCTGGAATATTCACCACTCAGTGTCTTTAAAACTTGTTAATGCATTAATAAATCTTAAATAGGGCTCAACTGCAGAGCCTCACGTCAGATTTTTCCTTTAATACCAAACGAGTAAACAGAGTAGGTATGAACTGCTATGCAATTTATGAAAGGCAAATACAGGGATTTGAAGATATTAGGAGAACAACAACTAGTGAACAAAACAATCTCTGCCACTAACAGTTTTATTATGCCCAAACAAAATGCTTCCAAGAAAAACAACCAAACTAATGGTTCTTGTCTGTGATAAAAAAGCGTAGCAAAGAACCAAGAGTCGCTAGAATAACCTGAATCCACACTTCAGACCAGCTGGTGGCAGCAGTCTGCTTTCTACGCGTTTTCAGAGATCATTTAAATTCAGAACAAGAACAACAATGGAAAACAATATTCACTGGTTACACGTTGACCAACCCTTTGTATTGTTGGAGCGTTTTCTTATTCTGTCACGCAGAGAATTAAACTGTAATCCTTGAATAATTTGCTCAATTAATAGATGGGTGACGCAACCCGACACATTTCAGTCTTTATTTATACAAATTAAACCCATTAACTGGCCCTGCATTGTGCAAGCAAGCTTCATGATTTCACCGATTAAAACGCTAAACCAGAGTTAGCATAACGAAACAGCACATCTGCAATAACTCTTGTGTAGCAACAAAAAAAAAAAAAAAAAAAGTAAAACAGCAAATGGAAGAAAAAAAATCAGTCAATTCAAACTGTAACTGAATAAAACAGCAGTACTTGGTATAAACAGGGAGGAGAGCTTCAACAATTAAATGAACAAGAATAAAGAGCATCAGGCTAACACGTTTCTTTTCTTTAGTTTTACAGATTTACTTTTGTTGGTTTAAAAATATCCTGGATCTCGTAGAAATTCCTGACTTCCAAGCGCTCAACAAACAATCTGTTTAACCTACAATTCTTTATGTGAAGCACAATTAAACAAAACTACACCGAGTTGAAATGTAAAAACAGAAGTAAAAGAAAGATCTAGATTAAAAGTGTAAGGATTTCACACCGAGCTCCACATCCTATGGACTCCACTAGAGTCACGAGCCCCTCTGATGACCCATTCCTGGAGTTTGGCCTTGGCTCAACCGCAATCTCCCAGACCCACGGGCCCGTCTACTCAGATTCTGACCCGATCTTTCACCCGCTGAACAAAGGGGGGCTCTAGTTCAGAACTTCCAACACTTTCAGCGCAGAAACAAAACTCACGGAGAGCCAGAAATGTTAGATAAGAGAGAAAAAACAAACATTTAATTGTATAAATATGTCACCTTTAAAGAACTCCAACTTTGTTTTCATTAAACTGCATTTTCTTTAATACATTTGTGGGGAAAAAAATAGTCTTAATGAAAAGAATAATAAATCTAAAAATGTTATTAGAACATTTAGTGCCTTTCTTTTGTTTAAATAAATGAAATGTATCCATGAAATGTCAAAAACCTACAGTGGATTTATTTATATTTCCAAAAAAAGATTTGTTTATCAGAGTTATTAAAGAGCCACAGGTTGCAGACCCCTGATTTGATTGGAGAGAAAACAGGAGATGCAGATTTAGGAAGATCATTTCAAAAAGCATGAAAAACTAAACCAGAAGCTTGTTTTTGTATAATGACTGTAGTAAAGAATGCAGAAAAAAGCAAAGATAATTAGTTTAAAACTAAAAAAAGATTACATTTATACCTCAGGAACTCTTCAGGAGGTTTTACATAAAATAATTTTCATAAGAGTTGGATTTTCTGTGAAAAGAGGTTTAGAAAAACCTTAAATCTATAAAACAAGAGGTCCATCTAGTTCTGGTCCCTTCGTCTCCACTGATTACCGTAAAGAACAGTGAAGCGCTCAGCGTGTTTCATTGTTTTGATTGCTCAGACTGCTGGTTCAAAGAAAATGAAGCAAAGCTTAGAAACATCCAACACTGTCATTCAGTCCAAGCAGCTTTAAATCAAAGGGGTTATTTTTGGATGATTTCTAACAACTAGGGATCAACCGATACGTTTTTAACGGCCGATTATTCTGACATCAGTCCAACCGGTCCCTGATTAGTGCCATCAATGACACTTTCCCTTTCTCCATTAACACGATAAAAAAAAGAGACACAGCGACAACAAGTCTTGATTCAAACTCAAAGGAAAGATTTACCAACAGGAAAAAAACATTAGGAATGAAGAGCAGATATCAGTCCTTTAAACACAATCTTTTCTTGACACATATACTGTTTTCATTCCATTATTTACTTTTAAAAGTTCAGAAAAACTGTTTGCTATCTGCCTGCTTTGAATGTTTGCTTTATTAACTGTAAGGTGACATTTAGGCTTATTTAAAAGTGCCTTTAAATATGACTAAAAGCGTGTTTCTATTGTAAAAAGAGCAGAGATTTGAACTAACTGAGGCAGCATGAGTAATATTATGGACATTCATGTTTTGGCTCTTCCTGAGTTTATGACTCTGGTCATTAATTTGATGCAAGCTGCTTTTTCTTAGTAAAACTGAAGACATAGAAGTATCCGGTGCTAAATAATGAAACAAGCAACAGTGTAAAGGAAGCACAACATTAGTAGCAGAGATTCTGCTTTCTGCTGCATTTTTAACTACATTAAAATTTAATGGGAAGGAAAAAAAAAAACAAATCTGATTTGACAAAATATTTACAAACAGAAACCATCACCTGAAGCAAACTTTTCATGCATTTGTATTTCTGGAAATATTTTTTTGTGCTGTCAAAGACTTTTAGCTGCAAACTGGGATGAGCACAAAAAGCCACAGAGACTTTGATTTACTGGCCTGCATTTCAAAACCGATTTGAATTCTGTTCAATGCTAAAAGATGAAACGTTACAAAGGAAAGGAGCCGTTTTAAATTTGGTGGAGGGTTAATCCAAATGAAAAACAAGGGAATGATAAAACATCCCTCTTTCCAACTTTTGTAAGAATCAAAGAAAAAGAGCCAGGAAATACTGAGAGCTGAAGACTAACGGCTGTAATGTGTGAAAACCTTTCAGCAACAAGCGCCGCCATCCCTGATCCACAGAAAAAGATGATTAAATGAAAACTACCTCATGTCATGATTCTGTAAGCAGTCATTTCAATCCACCTGAAAACCACTAGAGAAGCTGGACTGTATTACAAAAAGTCAACATAACTTCAAACCATACAACTCAACCTGTGTTTTAGGGAATTCATGCAAAAAGGACGACTTATAATTGGTCAGAATTAAAAAATTTACGGTAAAGGATGTTTTTTTTTTCTATGAAGAAAAACTCAGGACTCTGACTTTAACTCTAAGAACCCACGAAAAAAAAAAAATCAGCATAACATTAAACCCGAAGCCCCAGAGGTTCCTTAAAGCACATTTATGAACAAAAAGCATCAGGAAGACCTAAGATCATCCAGGAAATAAGACGTGGAAAAGTTTAAGTGTTTTTAGGTAGCATCCCAACCTTTAAACATCTCTGTTCCAAATATTATCAAGGAACAAGAAGAAGTATAGCAGAGAAGATGAGGAAAAAGATGCTCTGGACATAAAAAATAAATACTTTGCATAGCAGAAAGTCCTCCTAATGCACAGCCTGGACTGCTATCATGCTGCAGGCTCAAGAGACAGAGAAGCTGGATGGATGAAGTCTTGAGATCTTCACATCCCAGAGCTTCTTTTGGAATGGTTTACAAACCACCCCAGTCTTAAAGTGGCCTAGTCAAAGTCCAGGCCTGTATCTAATTAGGAGTCAGAGGCTTGTATCCAATCTAAGGGGGTTAGAGTGTAAAGAAACCGAATTTTATGGCAAATCTGCAACTTCAATCACACTGATGTTTAAATAATAAGCTTTGCATTAAACACAGCAGGACATGAGCGGACGACGACGCGGCGGCGGCGTGGTGTAAGAGCAGCTGTGTGGAGCAGGTAATCACCAGGGACGTGGAAACCCTGCTAGTGGGAGGAAATAAGGGAACTGTAAAAAAAAAAACAACAACAAGAAAGCTGTGACACTTGGCTGACACTTTGGTTGGCTTGTAAACAGAACCGCAGCCCAGTCCGAGTGTCACATGGCAGCGAAGATATCTGCGCACCTGATCTGAAAACAGTGGAGAGCAACGTTGTAAACGGAGGCTACGTGACCACACCTACCCCATCCGCTGCACTAGAGTCAGTGGATATGGGAAAAAAAAAAAAATCAACCCCACAATTAATCTGTGATTCACCAAAGAAAGGGACAAAGATCTGAGCATGCAGACACCGAGGGGTTAAGCTAATCACAAATAAAAACAAAACGGTAGATTCACAACACTACAGTCAGCATGCAAATTACTGCAGTGGGAGGAAGTGAGCAAACTGTTCTCGAGAGAAAAAAAAAGAGCTTAAAAATAAATACAACCCAATCTATGTGTACTGTTTTTTAGTCCTTAGAAGGCAGATTATTTAATATATTTGCAATAAATACCAGAAGAGAGTTTAATAAAATGAAATACATGTTAATATCATCTAAATCAAACTAAAAAACCCAAATGTTATGTGCAGTATCCCACAGTGGAGGAGCACATTATCTGAGCAGAGGGGGCTGTTTTTCTGCAGCCTTCCATTAGAGGCAATTATAAATGGCCAAGAGCGGAGGAGCAGGGAGCCAATCAGATCTCAGCTCGCATGTCAACTCAAGACCAACTGTCTCCTGGCTCTGACAGCAGGATTTTTACCTCCATAATTCAAATCCCAAAGCAAAGGCAAATCTGCACTTTGCCAACTCGGAAGCAAAAGCCACGTGAAAGGAGGCGAAGGAAGCGAACCGAACCGCTCTGAAACAGAACCTCTCCCGTCAGAGGTCAGACGTTGATGTTCTCCGATCGCAGCTTTTATCCGTTTGTTTTGTTTTTAAATCAGACTTTAAACAACCAAACACGGATTTAGTTTACGGGAGAAACTGTGCGGAGGTCGCTTTTTTCCCCCAAATGTTTTTTTATTTTTTTAACGGTCATCGCTGTCATTTACATCCTGTTTATAACCCTGACATCTTTATCTCCCCCAACCTTCCCCATCCAGGGGGGAGTTAAGGAGCAAATACAAGCAGTTTGACCGCAGATCCTGACAATAATACAAGCAGGAGCTGCTCTGATGTCAACACAGAAAACCAGAAGCTTTAAAGAGGAATATCACCTCCACACACACACACACACACACACACACACAGAGCCAAGTTCCTCACTAACTCCTGATCTACTTAGTCAAACTCCTGCCCTGTAACGAGCAGAGATCCACGGGAGCCCAGAGCTGCTCTCGCAGCGCTGGGCTCCTTCTTTCTCCGTTTAAACACCATTGCAGGGGTGGTACAGACAGCAACAGAGAGGCAGCCATTTTATAGAGCTCCTGCTTCACAGACAATGGCTGATCCAATGCAAAATGCAGCTCAACGTTGCCTCTTCTCAGCCACTTGCTCTAAAGTGATGCGGGGCGACAGGTGAAGTTTACCTGGTTCCTGTTGGGGGGTTGTCCAGTGTTTCCTGGGCTCATGGGAGGCGGGTGATGGGTCCTTTGTTGCCAACCCGGATGGACCCCACCATACTGAGTGCTGCTTAGGTCTCCTGCTCCCTTGTTGGCCCCTTCTTGATTGTTGTATTCTCCTTGAGGTTGGGGGTAGTTGGAGTAGCTTCTGGCCGAGCTGGGGGATGTGAGGAGCTGATTTAAAGTTGGCGTGGACGTGGGCTGCTGGTTCCCCATGCTGTACCTCTGGTTGTTGTAGGAGGCAGCCATAGCAGCGGTTCCTCCTGCTGGCTGCTGCTTGCCTGGCTGCCCCCCAGCCGCCGGAGGCTGGTTGTTCCGCGGGGAACTCATGGGCCCGTATCCTTGGCCCTGGTATGAAGTCCTGTTTTGGAACTGGGTGTAGCTGTTGTAGTTGTTGTGGTAGCCGTGTTCGTGTGAGTTAGCGGGGTAAGAGTCCATCATGCCCGGCCCCGATGCAGCTGCCATGCCAGGGCTTTGTTGTCCGCCATGTTGAGGAAAAGGGCCCCGGCTGTAGTGCTGGTTGTAGCCGTAAGGAGGTGGAGGAAAGGGTCCGGGGTGGTGGTGGCCCATCCCGGGCAGGTTATTTCCTTCGGGCCCGCCTGTATCATTCTGATTGCCGCTGTTATTATTTACCCGGGGTAAATTCCCGTTGCCGTTCTTCATGTCAGGATCCCCTCCTCCCCCAGCGTTCCCAGCATCGCTCCCGTCCTGCAGCTCCTTCTGAACCGGAGATCCCGCGTCAGGTCCCGTGTCCTTGTTTTCATGCTGCTTCTCACCCGGTACCGACTCGTCCTGTGGGTCCCGGTCCGGCTTTTTGAGTTCGGATGGCGGGCTAGTGTTGAGAGCAGCGACGCTGGCGACCTGAGCGGCCATGATATCCCCCTCTCTCTCGCCTCCACTCTTTCTTTACCTCTCTTTCAGCACGGCGACTCGCTCGCAGTTAAACTCCGAAGAAGCATTGGATAATAATAAAATTACATTTGTAACAACATACCCGTCGTCCCGGTTCATTCCCCCCTCGTTCCTCCGGTCGCACCGGTGTCCGGTAATCCACAGCGACCTCGTTTAAACTTCAAACATGGAGGGTAAAGTTTGTGAAAGAAAGAATGTATAAATACAGAGGCAGGGAAATGAATTTCACCGACACCAGTCACTGTGCCTGTCTGTGCGCGTGTGTGTTGGGGAGAGAGAGGGGGGGGGGGGTCTGTTACAGAACGAGAGCGCGAGCTAGAAATCAACCAGACCAGCACGAGGCTCCGCGAGACACAGCCATTACTGACCTGCGCGAGAATTCTAAAACCTGGAGTGGAGCGCAGCGCGCGGCCTGGATCCGGATTAAGCTAGCTTCCGTGTTTACGCTTGTTTAAAGCAAACAACAGGATTCAACTGAAACGGACATGTCGCCTTGTTTTTAGTAGTAATGTTTAATACCATATAGTTATCAAAAAATCATATCAGGGGTTAAAAAAAACAAAAATTGTTATTCGAAAGATAACATTTTACTGTGACTGATTAGATGTGCTTTCACTAACTAAAAAGCTCTTAAGAAGTGATTTATGATGAATCCATATCTCTACATGTCTTATTTTATTTTTTTGCTTTCGTTGTCAAACGGTTAGACACTCAAATCAATAATATAGAAGTTGTTTCGCGTCAAGACGTTAAAAAATGAGTTGAATTGTTTTTATCATAAAATTACCTTTGACTTAAGAGCATAAATAAATAGACGTACCCCTTTAATACAGCTTCAAATAAAAAAACATCACACCAAAAGCAGGTAGCAGCTCAACCAGGGAGTACTTTGGTGACAGACTCCTTAAAGCTGCTGTTTTTGCACTGGCTTTTTATGCATAAAATCACTTTTACTTTTTTATTTTTTTATACTAAATTGCACATTTCTTTCACTTGAATGAGTTATTGGTAACAACTGTCCAGTGTTTTTCTTCTAATATAAAGTTTCCCATGTAGCACAGTCTATTACTATCAGTTTTTTGGTTATATATTTCTTTTTTTTTTACCCTTTTTCTGTTACTTTGTTGATGTTGATGACCTTAATTTCTCCACTCTATGAGCAAATTTACTGGGATAACCATCTTGTCCTTAGCCTACTGAGTTAGATTTTTCAATGTATGAACAGTCAAGGTTAGGCTTTACCAAAGGATCACTCCCACTTGCTCTCACTGTACTCGTCTGCAGCACAAAGTTGATTCAATTTAGAATAAAATGGAGGATCAACCTTTACCTGAATTAAGCAACTTTGGTGGTTTAAACTGCCGGGAACTGTGGTGGCAGTGTCATGCTACGGGTTTCTTTTGTTGTCTAGTGATGGTGCCATACATAAAATGAGAGATATAATTAAGGAGCATTTTTAAAAACCTTTAACTTAACCTCAATTCAACAACAAAATGATTGAAACTTAGGGTCCAATAGGCCTATAAGCCATATCAAATCTGGTTTTTAGGAGGTTTAAGTTTAAGAACTACCCACTTATATATAAACATATATATTTAAAATAGCAGTCAGACAACAAAATCTTGTGTTTTGAAAATCATTGACGTTTAATTTTAAACATTATTTTTCCTCCCTGTAAAAATATTGTTTAAATGAATCATTGCAGCTTATAATAAAGATGTCAGCATATGATTAGTGTATGTAAACTTCTGATTGCAACGGTGTACTATTAAAGAAGTTAAATGTCTTCAGTATTTTGCCTTCAAATTGACCATAGAGGATTCAAATGAATAAAAAGAAAGCTGTTTGTGTTCCGTCCTGCATTCATCCAATCACTGCATCCAGGATTCTTACTATCTTATCTTATTAGGTGGTGAAAAGAGTGGAACAAAATAGGCTACAGTGTCATCTGTGAGAGTGGGCTAATGGGTGGAAATGACTGCCTCCGTGTGTCTGCAACTGCAAATGAGAGGAGGGAGCACAGTGCAGGAAAGTGGAGGAAAACATGAAATTACAACCTGTGTGTGCCTGTAAGATGTGTATGTGTGAGAGAGCGCGACAAGAGAGGCAGGGAGAGAACGAGGGACGGAGAGAGAATAGAAAAGGAAGAAGGATGGGGGGTGTACCGAGCCAGTCACAGAGCAGGAAGTGAAGACAGAAAACGAGAAACAGCACTGGTAGAAGAGTGACAGTGTATGGGTCACTGAAATGTAATGCACAACATGGTGTTTGATGAGACGCAAATCTCTTCTTCAGCACATGTAAGAGTGAGAAGAGATTTGGAGAAAGCATGAAGTCACTCTATATGGTTGATACAGAAAAGGACTAAAGCTCTTCAGCAGTCTTTCCCTCCCCACCCCCTTTTCTTCATGTTCCCTGCCTGCCTGCCTGCCTCGCGCTCTCCTAGCAGCAGCCCTCATGACCACTTCATGTGCCGTGGGGATTTTCTAAATCACTCCAAAAAAAGATTTCATGACCCTAAAAGAAGAAACACCGGCTTAATGGTGCACATCTCCTGTGTATTTGTTCAACATTTCAAATACACATCATAGAATACAGTGAGTAAATCATAGAAACATGCTATAAGTGAGCAAACTTAACTGGTTTATCAAACATTTCCCTAGAAGACAGGCCTCTAATGGGGTAAACAATGGGATTCCTCCTATAGGTCAAGGAGTTGATGCCTACTTTTAAGGACACAATAGAAAACAACAGAAGAATATACAACTCAAAAAACAAGCCATTATTACAGAAATTAGCCAAAGAAAGCCAATCACATCGTCTACTTTCTTGGGGAATCTTTTAGCATTTATTTGTCCCAGAAAGACGGCTCCGCATGAAAAACCAAAGAAAGCCAAGACACAATATTCACAAAAGGTAAAGTAGTCTGAGAAAATCAGAACATTGTCTCTGAGATGGTCAAGCTAACAACTACCATAAATAATGGGGGATCAAAAATGATTGTTCCAACCATCAAACACAACAACAGCTAACAACGTTAAAACAGTATAATTAAATTCATAGTGAAGTATTTGCACACACTGTTATCACTATTATTTCACACATTGGCGTCAATTTACACTTCAATCCAAATAATTCCAGTTTCCACTCTAAGCTAACAGCTAATCTGAAACAGGACAAGAGTAAAGCTAAATACTACAACTTTAGATAATTTAAATTTAAAGCTATTAAATCGCTGTCAGATTTTCATAAAATATTTATTCACGTAAGAAGAAGTTAGCCTGCAACTCACAGCATCACCTTCTGATAAAAAACAGTTTTTAAAGGAAACATGTTAGCATAACTTGGTCAGAGTAGCGTGATAGAAAGAAAGTGAGGGATTGAATAAACAGTGTTTATCAGAAACTTTATACTATTTAGAGTATTTCATACTACATTACTTTTGTTGCAAATAGTTTCTCGGTTATTAGGAGCTTATGGCTTTTGTTTTAGCTAGCCGCTAACTGGCAGAAGGACTGCATTTTGCACATGCTCTGCAAAAAACAAGGACTTTTCACTCCTTTCTGTCTCAGTAAGGTAAAACGTCATTAAATGTGTAGCAAGTACCACAGTTATTTTCTCAGAGGATTGTTCAGCTTTAGAAAGCTAGTCAGTGTCCCTTTATTCATTCATTGGTTATATCCTTGAAGCCTTGAATCTTTTTTATTGAGAAGGTTATTCCAGGTAAATGAATCCAGTGCGACTCATAGTATAGATATGTTGACATAAAATGTAAAAAGAGAGGTTTATGTTTTCCTCAGTGATAGTTTCTCACAGCTAGAGATCCTTTATGGACTAGAGTGGTTACTTTTATTATGATTATTAAGAAAGCATGTAGAAAACTGCAATTTCTGATCATTACAAATAAGCTATTATCCCAAAATGTCTCTGCTTAGTCTTTATCTGTCAGCAAAAGCAAGAAGAGTGTCCAAAGGTATGCAAACCGCTCATTATATATATCTGGACGGTATTATTTTTGATTTATAGTGACTTATCTTACAATCCTTTAAATATTTCTGTTATTTTTGTCGACATGTTTAACAAAAATCTGAATGTTTCAACTGAGACTACACTTAAATGCTGCAACACTGAGCTTTCTGGAGTCTCCGTTGGAGCACGTGAAGGCAGCATGCCGCTTGCAAAAGCAGCAGAACTTTGCTATGTGAATGTGGGGGATGGGAAGCAGCAGCTCTCTGCTCAGCTCAGCCTTTTCTCTCCACATTGCAGAGCTTTCTGCGTGTACCGCTCATTCTGTCAGTGGAAAACAGCTCATCCTTCCTTTTTTTCTTTTTTAAAGTTTTACCAAGAAACCAGTAAAATATTTTGGTGTATTTAAAAGCTGCACACACAGCTTTTGTATGTTTAGTGAAGGAGAGAATGCAGGGTGGAGGGGGCCAGCTCGGCTCCTGTCTGCTTATATAGGCTAAGGGAGGAGTGTGTGTGCTAACAGATAGAAGGCTGTAAGAGAGGAGGGGGTAGGGAGCTTCTTTTTTCATTTTAGCATAAACTTGCTCTTTATTATCAAGGGGTGCAGTCTGTTTTCCTCACCCTTTCATGCATTTAAAAAGAGCAGCAAAATCTTCCCTCTCTGCTTTGTTGTTCTCAGTCGTATTTTGGAAGAGGCTTCAAAATGTGCTTTACTTTCAGAGCTCACCTTGAAAAAGATTTTTTTTAGATGTCTTCATGGCTTTCTGCTGCAAAGTGATTTAAAAGTGTAAAACTACATATGTTAAATATCTGTTTGAGTGCTAAAGCATGATGCTAAATGTCTCCTGTGCAACAAAGAGGGTAATACATTTATAGATATAGATAAAGTGTGCTTCTTAATACCATGGCATCTATGTAAACGGCTGAGAAGACCAAAACCATTGAAAACAGGATCCTTGAAGTTCATTTAGGAAGCAAAGCCCTTTGTTTGTGCTTTAGCTGTTGCTGAAGTTACAAATGGAACATAAGCCAAACCATGTATGTTCTGGCTCTAAACATTCATGCAACGAAGCCCCTTTATGGACAAATACTGAGTGTTCTGCTGGGATCTTTGTGACAGAACTACAGTACAGGCGGGGCTAGAGGGGGATATGGGGGGAACTGGAACGTTCTGCAGCAAGTGCAAAAAAAAAAAACACTAAAAACCACTCAAATAAAAGTACAGTAACTTATATATGAATTTGTTAAATAAAAGTAAAGTTAACAACACAACATGTTACTCACATGAAATTGAAAAAAATACCTAAGAAATGTTTAACTTTTAGTAAAAGTTACTTCTAGTCCATTTCATAAACGAAAAGGTGAAGAAATGTTGGCCTTAAGCTGCAATTATCAGTTAAATAAAAATAAAAAGAGAAACTAAAATATGGAAAATAACATATAAATAACAAATCCATCCATTTCCCTACTACTTCTACTGCCTATCTCTAGTCTATGGGCGAGACTTCAAAGGGAGTTTCTGAACATTAAATATAGTTAATGTTCAGAAACTCTAACTGCAGATGACTGAGAAACGAATTTATTGTCATATCTATGGATCCCACTGACAGCCAACACACGGTAGGCTAGTATATAACCATGATGTGAAGGGAAAAGCATACATGCTGTGAATTTATGTTTGAAGCCTTTTACTCTATTCTCCTAACAAAAAGTAAACCATACAAGCAAGCAAAACACTATTTGCAGTAGGAAAGAAAACACATCCACCTTAAAACACCATCCGCCCTGTCAAAAATGGTGGGGGCAGCAGAAAATGAAGTTAGTATTTGCAAATATTTCCTTATTCCTCTAACTTTCTTTTCTGTCATAAAGAGACAATAAAATATTTTTTTGGTTATAGAGCTAAAAAAAACAACGTTCAATTCTTCAAGGGGTTGAAAACTTTACAAAGGATTATAACTGGTGTCATGCCTTGATACACAATAACTTGGTGTAGTAAATAAAGTAAATCTTATCACAATTCCCCCAGAAGATCTGCTAATATCTCACCTCATGTTGAGTTTTATTTTTCTCTCATTTACAATCATTCACACCAAAGCAACAATCCTTTAGAAGTTTGTTAAAAAAAAGACCCTGTTCTGCCACATTTGTCCCTTTTCTCTGACCGTTGGTGGTTTGTTTTGATGGAGAGGAGGAGGAGAGCGTGAGCAGTCATGTGACAGGCCCCTCCTCCCTGCCCCCATCTGTCCCAGGATGATGATTTAGGAGCGTTTACTTGTGCCTCACCACCGCCTCCCTGCGAAAATGGCTGTAATGTATCACCCTCATCTTTCTGTGGCACAGCTTCCTTTACCATCACCAAGGCAGCAGCTGGAACTTCATCCTTGCTATAAAATCTTTTCTAAATCGGAAAGATTTGATCAAAAGAAGGAAAAGGAATCGTTAAATAGATTTTGATGAAAACATTTGTCTGGTCAGTTTGTCATGAAGCCAAGACAGTAAAAGAGCCCAGGTAATTACCACAACAAATTCTTAGCTTAGTGAAAGTCCAAATTTCCAATTCAGCAAATTTGTTGAACTATTCTCGGCTTATATAGTAAAAATGTCACACTTGTTAGTCAACAGGTGACTGATTTTGCGGGAGTTTAGTCTTTTATGTTAATCCCTAGGGATCCAGTCTGGGAACGAGGCCACGATATCACCAAGACAACCCAATAATGTGGCGTGGAATTTCCTAACAAGGGTGCAGTTGAATTCAGACACACAAGCATGGTGCACACCCACGTGCACAATGGTCAAACACAAGCCGTACCTGACAATAATGTACACAGCGAGAATTTATGACCGTCAAGAGTCTGTCGTTAGCGCACGCTTGAGCTGAACATGAGTGTCAGTCCCACACTGAAGCTATCCTGCTGACACACACACACACACGGTCAAATCTGTTGGGTCCAGTCCAGATGGTTGCCAGGCAGCAGTTCAACGCATAGTCTGGAGTGTGTTAAGGAAGGAAGTGCCACTTTACGAAGTGCATTGACCATCCGGCTAGTTCCCAGACAGCGTGTGTGGAAACTGCTGTCTGAACGTCCACCTTGCAGCCACACACCCACAGCTGAAGAATTGATTGAATGTCATGCAGACAATCACTTAAACCCAAGGGCCACATTTTTAGGGACACACGTTCAGTTGCTTGTAAAGTCAAGAGTGAATCAGCAGATCACTTGGCATTGAATCAATAAATCTAGCATCTAGATGTACATGAATACCACTGAAATTCATAGCGAGCATGAAAATGAGGAAGAGAGGTGATTTAAGTCACTTAATGTGGCTGAATTAGTGCCAGATGGGCTGGTTGCTATTTTGGAAACAGCTGATCCAATGGGGTACTCTACCATCCGTAGAGATAGGCTAAAAAGAGAACAGACTTGATGAGTTTCACTTGTACAAATGTAAATACCTTATTTTGATAATCGAATATGCAACAGTAGCGCAAATTAGCACTGGTTCCCACCAAGATGTGCAGAATACCACCTCTTAATGTACAACAACTTGACTTAAAGTTGACTAAAGCAGCAGAAGACCAAACCGGGTGTACCTCCTAAGAACAGAGCTAAGGCGCGTTTGCACCTGGATGTATCAGTTGATGTAAAGGTGTGGAAGATGATTTTGTACCACATCTTTATGCCACTACGAACTGAGCATTCATTAAATACCAGTGCTTACATACGTATTGATCCTGATTATGTCCACCCTTGTAAAACTCATAACCCGAATGTCTAGAATCTTATAGGAATTAAACGTTTCTCACTGTTCAACCTAGACTTCACCTCAGTTAGATTCCACAGGGATATCACTGCAAGACAAAGGTGTTGCCTATGACTTGGTGATTTGACTTAAGCCAGAATTAAGTCTTACATTTGATGTCTTCTGTCTTGATTTAAGCATCTTACTTGAAACGACTTGACATTTTCACTAAAGCCAAACATTTGCTGCACAAACTAATAGGAAAATAAAATACGGATCCTTGTTTTTTGTTTGCTCACCTCACTGATATCTCAGGGATAGCTAGTCATGACTTGTGGTTGACTGGGAATTTAAACTACAGAATTTGGACCTGCTAGTTAGGACTTATTACTTGACTCGAGACTTGACTATTATTTACTTACTTGTGATTTAAGAAGAAATTACTTGGTCTCGGATCTTGTGGTTTTGCAAAAGAGGACAAGAATGAGTTTTTTTTTTTGTTGTGAATTTAACAAGAGGTCAGTCCATCTGGTCAACCCATTTAATCCCTTACTGACATGTTTTCTTAAAATTCCCTAATATTTAAAGGGTTTTGTTTAAGGTGGCCTATACTTACATATAGATGTACGGTTAACAAAGTAGATGATACTATAATGTCAATGTGAAAAAAATTATCTTAGGGATACTTCAACTAGCCTATTGGATGAATACGATGAAGAATTAAGGCAAGTCTAAAGGGAATAGTAGATCCAAAATACCATAGTGCGCACAAGTTTGTTAGTTGTGCCTTGTGTGCAAGTTGTACAAGTTGTGCCTCAATAAAAATTAAAATTAGTTACTCAAACTATTGTTTTTGAAGAAAAAAGTAACCAAAAAAGTAGCTTAGTGGAGAAATTCTCAGTCAGTCCTTTAAAAAAATGGAAAAACTAACACCAAAAAGCTAACTACCGTTAGCTACATTAGTAGTACAAGCTAACAACAGGACTAGGTTGAGGTAATATGTGACTGGTCTGAAAATGTCTATTACATTTGAGAGATTTTTTTTTGAAAATTCTGAATAAAAACATTTTACTTTGAACAGAGTGAAGCTTTACAGTTCAAATTGTGTTCTCGTTTTAGTAACTGTTTAAATATATGTCAGTGT
>JAUZNJ010000011.1:17019-59335 GCA_034780135.1 Jordanella pulchra | reverse complement strand
CCCCCCCCCCCCCCCCCCCCCCCCCCCCCCCCCCCCCCCCCCCCCCCCCCCCCCCCCCCCCCCCCCCCCGCCCTGAGCCAGCCCATTAATGAAGCATCCCACAGGGAATCCTCCCAAGTTTCCTAATCGCCCACTCTGTGTTTGACTAGAACTATTTACCCTTCTTCAAAGCATCAGTTTTCTTACGCCTTCCCTCACTTAGTTTTCTCTAAGCACTACTTTGTGTCGTCTTAAAAGGGTAAAGTTTTAAATTTCATAGGTACATCTAAAATGTAGATACTTTTGGCACATAAATCTGAGTGAGACTTTAACTGTTTATCTAATGGCTTATTTAAGTAATCTCCAGTATACTTAAACCACTGGACATTAGTCAAAGGTTTATGGAAAAATGCTGCCCTCCTGTGGCCAAAAACAAATTTAGGCCTTTGAATAATCTTCACCTGCCGCAATTTGGATTTCCCTTAAAATAAAATAAAAAAAAAAAAAAAACACATCCATGTTCAATCTTCCCTCTAATCAGTTTCCAGTGAGCTTTGGGAAACAATTCAAACATAATACAAGCTATAGAAACATATGTCTCGGATTGAATATTGAAATCTATAGAAGAAGCTACAGAAAGTAAGAAAATGACACCTCCAGGTATAAAAGTGATAGATCCAGAGTTTAAATTGATTTATTAAAAAAAAAAAGATATCTTTCAATATCAGACACAACATGCAGAGATGCATTGCTGAGCTCACATTTATCAAACAGACTCTGCAGCAAATAAACACATGAACCAAAGTATTGAAGAACTCGGAGGTTAAAGAAACTGTAGCAATTAAAGAAATGATCCATCATGAAACAGAACGTGGAGTAGAGGGTCAGCAGCAACTTTCAGCTGAATTTGGCTTTAGAGAAATCCATCTCTGGATGCTGAGCCATGAACCTGCAGAGAGGAAACACAAAGGAAGCAGGTCAGAAGATGAGCATCGATGCATGATGTGGAGGATAACCATTTCTAAAAAGGTACAGGACTGTTTCACTCCTGAGTAGTTTAGTACAGCAGAGTCAACACTTGTTAACAGAAAGTCACCAGGCCTGTTTACTATTAAAGAAACCTGCCAGGTCACAAGTGAACTTTGAGGGACTCCAGTAGAGATCCCCTATGATGTCTCACATCAGAGTTTAAACTGCACTAATATAAAAGGTATTGCAGCTCTTTTTAAACAACATTCATCACAGAAATAACTACTGCAAAAGCATTAAAGACAACAACACTGAGCTTCATCAGCAAGTGGAAAACAACGTTCCAGATGTTTCATCTTTTAATAACTGGAAGGTTTACTCTTTTACTCGTTTACTTTCTTCTGCTTCATTTCTAGGATGCATATCACTCAAAGTTCTGGCTTCATGTTGGTTTTTGCCACCCGGCAGCATTAATGCAATGTTCAGAAGACTGGGGTCAGCAGATGTGATCGTTTTACCCTGTTGCTCCTCTCTGCTGTTTCTCACTGGCTCTTCTAGGTTAAAATGGAGCAGTGGTGCCACAGGATGGTTAATACTGATCATGCATCAGTTTGTATTTAAGAGCCACATTTGGTAGTAAAAGGGATGTTTTACACATTAAAATACATAAATAAAAGCAGGAGGTCATTTTAAGTCATTTTACTTTGCTGATCAGAACTGCAGTTGGTATCTCTTCAAAAAAAATATTCAAGTTATAAGAGGACAGCTGAGCATATTGAAAATCTCTGCAAACAGCTAACTTTAAATATAAATGAAATGAACACTGCGAACAATCAGTGGGCGTCTACAGAAAACCAACGTACTTCTTCAGGATGTCCTGTTTCTTCTGCTCTTCAGATGTGGGCAGCCCCATAGATTTCTGCCTCTGGTCGTACATCATCTTCTCCACCATTCCACGCGTCTCTCCGTCCAGGTCTGACAGCTGCTCAGCAGGAAACGCAGGAGAGGGGGTGACTTGATTATTCAATCCTAAAGTGAAACAGAGAACTTGGAGCTCTATGGCCTTACCTTGGAGTTTTCAGGGCAGATTTTCTTGGTGTTAATTTCTGGATCTGTGGTAACAATCCTGCTCCACCACTCCATTTTATTTATCTAGGGAATCAGAAAAGACAATCAAATCAAGCTGTTCAGGGCCTTAATAGCTGAGGAGGCAGAAGTTTCCAGAGGGAGCCAGACTCTCACCTTCTCCAGGTGGACAGTGACCACTTTGCCGTCGTCGATGAGCCAGGAGCTCTCCTCCACCTTCACCTCATTGTAGAGCTGACCTTCTATGACGGGAGGATGACCCTTCAGACCAACCTTGATGGAGCGACGCTGGATGTCCACCACAACATCTCTCCCCTTGATACGGAACTTTACATCAAAAGGCACAGCTACCTACGGCAAGACAAAAAGCCATTTTATCATTTGACATAGAAGCATGATGGGTTTAAGTCCAGTAAAACAAAAGTTACAAGGAGCCCAAATGTTATAAGAGTTTCTGGATAAAGGACATCACGCTTGAGAAATATCTACACAAGAAAACACCTTTTAGTGTTGATTTTTAGGTTTAAAAAGAAAAAAACTAACATTTTAATTATCTGCAATAGAGTCTTGTTATTTGTGTAAACTGGTTCACAGGGATTGGCCTTTTCAGCCTAATGATGACAAAAATAGATCTACAAAAAAAAAAAAAAAAAAAAAAAAAATAGGGCTGTGCCAATCGACCAGCCCTGATTTCCCTTATTTTGGGAGATCGATGATAAGCGGATACTTGGCTGTGAAGCTGCTCTAAACTTCTCATTGTTATTTGACACCATTATATTTATAAAGTAAGCCTTTAATATTACTTTTAATTTTGAATAAGATACGACTGAAATATCGAATCTGTATTGTGATCTTATAACATCTGTTATGAATAAAATGGTATTGATCAAACTTTGAATCAACATGTTGTGCTATTTGAAGATCAGCAGGAAATGCATCTGGTCTCCGTCTAAGATAATCACAATATAAAATAAAGAGTCTGATAAACATTGTCTTGTGAAAACTAATACAATCTGAGTGAAGTATCTTAAAGCTGGAGGGACAGGAGGACCCATGAGTCCAGGATATCTGTTCTTACAATGACAGTATAACAGATGAAGAATCAAACCTTTTCTAGTTTGATTGTCTAACTGCCAGCAGTGACACACAGTCCAGCAGGAACACAGCGCTGAGAGAAAACTCACATCGATTTCTGACAGCGTTTGAGTCCACTTGTAGTTAGGAAGGTCGGCCCCGTTTCCTGAATTAGGCTTCAGTTTATCTTTGTCCTTCTCATCCTCCTCTGTCTCTGAGTCAGACTGAATAAAAACAAATTGAAGGTGAAAACCCAGAAATGCAAAGAACAATAATTCAGAGCTCCAAACTGTTCACTCACCCCCTTCTCTCCTTTGTCAGATGTCTTCTCTTCATTCATTGTTTCATTCTTTATTTTCTCCTCTTCCTTCTTCTACAACAACAAATAAAAACAACATATCAGTCAATCATTTCTGGCGGCGTTGTAGTGGATAAACATCACATCCAGGTTTCACCTTGTCCAGCTCAGACTGAAGCTTCTCTGCCTCCTCGTCTGTCAGCTCCTGGATTCTCGGTCCATCTTGGTTCTTTTGTTTCCTCTCCTCCTCGGCGAGCTTGGCAGCTCTTTCTGCTTTCTCTTTCTTTTCCTTCTCTTGTTTCACTTGTTTGTCTTTGTGGGCCTTCAGCGCCAGCTTACTGTGGTGTTCAAAGCTCTCTTTAACCAGCTGAAAGGAACACAGGAGTCACATTTAAGAGGCGAATAAACTTGTGCAGTTATTTCTGATCTAACAGGAAGCAGAGGGAAGAGGTGGTTTTGCGTTTGGACAAAGCAAAAGGCAGTTTGAAGGAAATTCAGTTGAATCGACATAACATTTATCATTTTCATAGTGCAGTATGTTGATGTTTTTTTAACAAGCAAGGTTAGCATAAACTCCCAATGCTCTGGTGTATCCTCCTGTTCTGGGCCTGTTCGCTTTAATGCAAATGCTGATCCAAACGCTTCCATCTGTCGCCATAGTAAAACAGCTCACCTTCTCTGCAGCTCCTGGATCTCCGCCGATGAAGAAATCGGTCTTGCGCCGGAGGAAACTGAAAAAGGTGTTCACTAGCTGTTGGATGGAAAGAACAGAGTCTAATTAGAGGCATGCAGTTGAATTTGTATTCACATTTGCATCCTGCTGCATCCATACTGCACTTAAGCCTAATACAGAACATGACCTTTATAGCAAAACAGTTGTTTTGTAAAATAAAGGTAAAATTAGGCTAATTTTGATTTGCATCTTTAAACAAAACCACATTACAACATAAAACACAATGTAACTCTAAAAAGTGATGAAACACCTAATTATTTGTAAATATTTCAATAATTCTTTTAAAAAACAAACCAGATATGATAACTTCTAAAGCAGTCAGCGTGCAGCGTGTATAACCTTACAATTTTGCTTTTCCCCTCAAAACGACACCACACATCGTCATTAATGTCCAAAAGTAAGCACACCCCCAAGAGAAACCCATTGTGTTTGGCCACCATTACTACCCAGCACTGCCCTAAGTCTCCTGGGTTTGGACTTCAGCAGATCTTTACAGGTTTCCAACAGAATCCTCTTCCTCACCCCCACGGTAAGCTGGAGGATGTTTGAGACCTCGCTCTCCTCCTCGGTTAACTGGTCAGCAGGGTTTAGGTGGGTAAACATACTTGGCCGATCACTTTCTTAAACAAGGTAATGCAGCGGTTGCTTTCAGGGTTGCTAAGGAACATCCATTTAATGGTACGATCCAAGATCCAATGCAAAAAGTCTTAAAGCATGACACCCTACAAAACAGCATGTTTGAGAAGTCCTTGGGGATTTCTATAAAGTAAACTAATACTGCACATCTATATAGAGGGAGCAGTGCTAAAGCCCAGATTATGAACATCTCATGGATCACTGCTGAGACAGTCCACTGTGACGGGAAAGATTAGGGTTCAAGTGCAAACCAGGAAAAGTCTGTCAATCTGAACTGAAGGGCCTTTAATTTACTTTGAAAGAGTAAACCGTTTCATGATAGGATAGGAGAATGTGTCATTCTAGCTCTACGTTATGGACTGCCGTCATGCGGCAGTGCAGTGACACAACATGGCCATATTGTTCAAGACGGAACGGGCCAAAGGATGGGCAGTGTGGAGGTTTTTCGCACTACCTTAGCCTACTAACCCAATGGCTACTTGCAATATTTGTGGAAGAAACGTTCCGAGGGGCGGTGTTAAATCTTCCAGCTATAACACCACCAACTTAATGAAACACCGCCAAAAATCTGAGATCAAAGAGCATGATGAGGTTATCGAACTCGCCAAACAAAAAGGAAATAGTGGGAATCGGCTAACTTTGATTGAAGTAAATTAAAGAGGTGAGCATTCCCCAGGTAACAGTGTAGAGGCCAAAAAAGCCCTTCACAAAAGGCCATTTGTTAGCTAATAATTCAGTGCTGTTTTTGTTACGATACTAAACTTCAAATATCGGTATTCGTATCGGAGATGAAAAAAGCGGATCCCTAGTGTCCACAAGATAATGCTTTATTGAGTGGCACGAAGAAAACCCAATATTGGTTAAAGGTCATGAATAATTTTGGTTAAAATCAAAATTTGGTTAAATTCTTTAGTAAGGACTCAGAAACTGCTCACATCAGAGATGCTGAAAGGAGGCAAACAATCAATTGCAGAAGTTCATTTTACAGGACAAAAAAAACTAGGCTAGCAAAAATGGTTAAGATCAAAGAATCATCACTTGTCAAAATGGCCCAGTCCAAGTCCAGATCTCAATCAAAATGTTGAAACAAGACTAGAAAAAAAATACACTGAGATGCTCCCCATCCAACTCATTTTAACTTTTTCACAGAGAAGAATAGGAAAATGTCATGGTTCTAGAAGCAGGGTAGGGGGCATAAATAAAATAACTACAGCTGTTACTATGGTTACAAAAACAAAACAAAAACCTAAAGAACACAGACTTGTCTGTGTGTTCTCAATTTTACTGCAAATCATATTTTTAATTTACCATTTAATATCATTTAAAACATTTACACTTTAATAAAAAAATTAGGAAGCGTGTTGTCAAATGTAATACAATAATTTGCTTTTCCTCTAACAAAACGAGAAAAATTTCAAGTGATATCTAAACTTTTGGGAGGTCATTTTAAACTTAAACAATCACTGATCCTTAAGGGTAATGTACACAGACCTCTGATGAGTCTGCAAATTCAGCTGCTCTTTACTTACCTTTCCTTCTTTGGGCAACTCAAAACCTCTCAAGTCATTTCAAGGCTAAAATCCATTTAATTTCGTGTCCTCTTAGCCACACGTCAAAAGCCACGAGCCAAATTTACCAGGATAGTTGAATACTTATCGATATACAAAGCATGTAAAACGCTGTTCTGACATATTATGATGAAGTAAATTGATTTAAACGCGTTACTATTTCTACATATAAATGTTTAACCCTATAGTCCGGCTATTAGCATCCTAGCATTAGCATATTAGCAGCACGCTGGCTTACCTCCTGCACTCCTCCTTCGTGTTGCTGGGCCATGACGAGCAACATACCGTCATATTTTTCTTCTTCTTCCCCCATGTTGCTAGAAATTAAACACTTAAGTTTACTGTTAGATGCACGAGTAATAAAAAACAATGTAGGTAAACTAATCCGAAAAAAATTATCTTTAGGCTGAGCCTGTTGTCACGCGACGTACTTCCTGGAAACTAACCCCACCCACGAAAGTTTCGATCAATTGGAAGGACGTATTTTAAATGACAAGGCTTTGAGCCAATTAACTTACAGCATTTGCTAGGGGCGGAACAGAGGAACCAAAAGAATTTTCTAGAGAAACTATTTTATTCAGCAATATTTTATTAGTCGGTAGGGAAATAAAATAGATGAAAATAAAAAGCAAATAGACAAAAAAGAGCATGTAATATTGTTTGATTTCTACCGATTAATAGTTATGAAAATTAAAGACTGTACAATTAATTGCGATTGCTGCTGATCACAGCTTACCTGAGAGTTTACTTCTTTATAAGAACATTCTTTTTGAAACATAAGGAACATTATTTTAAAGAGTATTTATATTTTTCTCACTGTTTGGTACCATCTGAGTCCCTCACATTGTCACCTGTCTAAATGCAAAATAAACAGTGGATCCACATTTTCATCTTCACATCATTTATTTCATTCACGTTTTTGTACTGGCTTAAAAATACAGATACCACATTTCCAATATAGACTTTACATAACTGTATAATACAAGAGAAGGGAAAAAAGTGCAGTAAGTATGACAAACACAGCTGGAAATTCGTAAGTCAGTTGCATTTTGTGCTTTGAAATCCAAATCAGAAAGTATTACATAACCTTATTACTTTTCTTTATACAGTGCTAATTTACTACAAACCTAATTTCAAGGAACATTAAAAAACAAAACGGGCCCATTGCCATTCAGTTATACAGAAAATAAAACAAAAGCACCAGAAGATCTTCAACTGTTACAAATTATAACAAAATCATAAAGTTCACATATAGAATTGAAATGAAGCATAAAATGGTAAAATGCGGCTTGAGTGAACCATATAACCTTAAACAAAAAGGATAACAAGAAAATTATAAAAATAACTTCTTAACAAGAAATTTATCCCGTTTGTTTATAAGGATGTTTCCAACAATACCCCAAAGCAACAAAGCCAAACATGTTTAGCAAATTAGGCAAGTATTAATTGTCCAAAAACTAAATCTAGATTACAACAGCTATCACTTTCCAATGTGTAAAAACATACAGTAGAGCTTCAATCGTTTTATTGAAGTTACCCTTTAACAAAAAAAACAAAAAACAAAAAAAGATGTACAGAGAGAAGCAAATTAGCTTAGCTTTAGCATAAAAACAGAAGGGAGGTAGCAATCCAGGTAGTAAACTGGATTTTTAAAATATCTAAAACGCTCTAACCAATATATATTTAATTTATTAGGTAACAACAATAATTACTTTCAATGCAAAAATAAAATGTGCAGGAAGCTTTTGCTACATTCTCAGAGAGTCTAGCTCTTGTTGGCTTTATGCTAAGTTCACTCAGCTTGGACAGCGAAAAAATATTTGATTTGAAATTCAATCTACATTAGGTAAGAAAGACAAGATTTACTTATTTATTTAAAACTTATTTTTTTAAGTCTTCAAAAAACACACATAGATCAAATGTTGAAAAAAGTAGTTACTAATAAAATCTTTTCATAATACATTCAAAATTTCTTCATCTTATCTTACACAATTGCCACTTCGCACATCAAAAATGCCTCATTTATGAACTTCAAATAAGCTAAATCAGAAATATAAACATAAAAAAGGCAATGAAAAGACAAGCAACTAAACAAAGAACCAGGAAGTGTTGTAGTGAAATAAGCATTAACACAACCAAATACAAGTTACACAACAAAAAAAGAAAAGAAACATTAATCCTGGGCATAAAAAAAAAAAGAGTAAAGTAATCAAACCTACAAGGTCACATTTTAAAATGACAAACACTTCAAAAAGGAACGGACGGTTAACTATCAACATAAAAATCTTAAAACTCTACACACCATGCCAAATTGCTAGTCGTTTTTTATTTTATAGGTATTTTATAGGCCTGTTTGAAAACTTTTACCACCCTTAACAAGTCATATCTTGTACTATTTAACTGAAAAACTAACCAACTTGTTTAGCTAAAGAGCGTAAAAAAAGAAGCTGTTTGCATAGGTTTGCACAACCTTAAAGATACACAGTCACGTTGTATATACCAAAAAGAGCTTTGATTGTCCTTTTTGAGCTTATAAGGAACCCCAGCACTGGGCAGCAAGAGCTGGCATAAACGGATGGGGCGCCATTCCCGCTGTACTACCAGGAACCAGACGATGGCCACTGATGCAGCTACTAAATAAGTCGACCATACTGTAAAAAAACCCGACAGCCTGGCAGATAGCGCTTGGAAGCATTGCTAACACCAGTAGCAGTATTAGCAACGCTGGCACTCACATGTCTATCCAGTTCTCTGTGACATCAGAATGCTTCCTGACCTTTAGCTCCAGCTCTAGTCCTGATGTTTTCTCAGCTCATCTTAAGTTTTATCCCTCTTGCAATCAAACATCTTCTTGCACCGTTTTACTCTTGATCTTGGACATTTGTTTTCGTTCCACGCTCGCCCCCCTCAATGGTTTCAGCTTGCTGACCATTGGTATGTTGAGCAGTGATGCCATACGGCTCACATGATGTTGTTATGGTAAATGTGACTATTTACCTTTAGAGTATTATAATTTTCTGCTACGACTTCAACATTTTGTGTTCTTCTATGTGCTCTTTATGTTAGTGACAGCAAATGTGATCAACCTGAGATGAATTTCGGTCATCCCAGCAGGGTTTAAAGGGATACCACAGTGCTAATGTGTAAATCAACTTAAGAGTGGGAAAACCTTGTTGCACAGTAAAAACATTCATTTCAGAAGGTATACTGCAAAAACAATCTAGAAATGAGTAATGAGATGAAGTATGGGTGAAAAGAGAACATTTTCCCGCAAAGAAAACATCCGGCACTGATATTCCAAAGGTTTATGGGTCAATGTGTTATAATTTACAGTCACAGTTGAAGCTTGACTTTGGTTCCCAGCAAGTATCACCAAAATGAAACACTGTGGTGGTGGTATCATGATCTGGGATTTTCAGAGTTACTGAAATCCTGAATAGTTTCCTGTATGGGAAGGTAATAAAGATTTGTTTCTGAAAGGAAGTGAGGGGTCTGCTAAGTCCTCAAATAAATCCGAATGTCCGAACGTCCGCCATTTTAGATGAGTCCAAATGTCTAGTAGTGGTAGTGGGCTCAAAATTTCGCACAAAGCTTGAAAAGTAGTGTGTATCCATGGTCACTGGATGAGCAGATACATCCCAGAATACTTTGCAAGAGCACTCCTCGCAAAGCATCATGGGATTTGTTTTGGGGGCGAGAGAGAACAAAGATGGCGCGGGAGAGAAGTGGTGGTCATCTCTTCAAACAGTCAGTTAAATTAGTTTACTATAAAGTCCACTATAGAGTCCCCTCTCTATGTAATGATGGAGGGTTTTAGGGCGGATGTTCGGACACAGCCAGAGCGTCCAACTGACGAGCGTCGTGCACAAGAGATGTTCTCCCAATGTGAGATATTTGGCAAGCCAGAGTGAGCAGATTTGGTTATAAAGACTTCAATCAAAGAAGATTGAATCCTGCTTTAAAATAATAATAGTAAAACAAACTATTAGTCTAGATGTTTTAAAATGTTTTTTTGATGTTAATTTCTGAACCCCAGTCGCCCTCAGCAGATGGCCGCTCACACTGAGCCTGGTTCTGCTGAAGGTTTCTTCCTGTTAAAAGGGAGTTTTTCCTCTCCACTGTCACTACATGCTTGCTTAGTGTGAGGGATTGCTGTCAAGTCAATTATTCGATGCAATCAGCTGGTTTTCCTTAGATAGAAAATGTTTAACCAATCTGACTTTATGATCTGATTGAATTGTCTCTATAAAGTGCCTTGAGATGACATGTGTTGTGAATCGGTGCTATATAAATAAACTGAATTGAATTAGTTATACATTTTACATTAGATCTAACTTTAAAACAGTGATGTGTAAATTTTTAAAAGCCACTAATTAAATGCTTTCTGTAGAACTTCCAACCAAGCAATCCTTCAAAGCACAAATGTAGTATTTACAAACCTCATAAATATCTACACACCGAACCCTGAGGTCACTGAAGCCCTTCAGACAACATTTTCCTTCTTCCACAGCAAAGGCATGGCCTCTGAAAGGAGCTTGGCGCAGCCAGAGACTCCAGTGCAAATAATGTCTCCTTTTTAACATTCTGCATGTGGCAGAAACAATGTGGCAGGTATGCAGGGATGATTCATGTCCTCACTGAAGTGTGCAGCAGAGGGACACCTGAGGACTCCATCGCTGAGCCACTGGGCGAGTAGGTTGTTGGAGAACTTGAAGTGTGATCTAAGAGGAAAGAACAGAAAATATCATCAACCTTAAAGGGTCTATAACTCCCAAAAGAAACGTATTTTAAACTTTATGCTGGAAAAAAATGACCCCCCCCCCCACGATAAGAACTCTGTGAATTAAAACAAGGTATCTTCTACTGACCTTTCAGCCACCACTTACTACCATAGCTTTTACTGTTTGATCTTCAAGAGTGTTTGGGACCATTTATTTCACCATAAACTAAGACCTTTGCTGTGTATTCCAAGTTGGAGAAATTTTCCCCATCTGTACATTGCAGTTTTTCTACCCTTCCATGGACGTGGAAAATGAAGATGGAAGCTATACGAAGCACTACAGTGAAAACTAGGAAAGCACTCGGAGAGCGCAGACCTCCGCCAAGCAGCTCATTCCCCCGACATGTTGAGACCTCCACCTTCACACTGGACCCACAATCACCAAAATGTAATCATTTGTCAATGGTTATAATTCGCCCCTTCTGTGAAAATTTGAGCAAAATCCACCCGACACTTTTCAAGTTATTTTGAAAACGGCAAACTGATCCAGACGAGGTAAAAAGATGAACATACCTGTTTAAAGGCAAAAATTCTGTTAGACGCAAATCTATATATAACTTTATTTTTAGTCAACATTAAGATTTAAACAGTGTTAAAGTCCCAGTGTTTTTTTCA
Source organism: Jordanella pulchra (assembly GCA_034780135.1). Classification (NCBI taxonomy): domain Eukaryota; kingdom Metazoa; phylum Chordata; class Actinopteri; order Cyprinodontiformes; family Cyprinodontidae; genus Jordanella; species Jordanella pulchra. The sequence goes on along the minus strand of JAUZNJ010000011.1, from coordinate 47,597 downwards.
AAGCTTTATTAACACCCTTGCACAGAAAAGTGTAAATGAAATAAAAAACACAAAACATGGTATCTGCTGGTCACCTGTGGAAGTTTCCTCCATGATTTGGAATCTGATTGGAGACCACTTTGGACCAGCAGACTGAAGGCTACTACATTCTCCAGGAGAAGCAAAAAGTATTTTTGAGGTGGAAAGAACAAAACTGTGGGCATGTCTGGCCTAGACACTGCGTCAAGAACAAGCAGCTAGAATGCGCGTACTCTTGTGGCCAGTACGTGGCCATTTGAAGTCATGGAGTTCCGAGACCACATTCACCTCTTAGATTAAATCCTACATTAGAGAACCAAAACATGCCTATCAGGTAAGGGCCATATCTTTTTTTATTGCATAATAGCGTTAACCTTACATAGCGCTGGTGTTTTAAAGAGGAGCTCAGGCTGCTGCAAAGTGCAGCTCTTGGTTGTACAACCCGTTCAGGGACAGATCAAACAGTTACCACAGTGAGTTTTTGGGCAGGGCAACCAGCACAGAGCATTGATACACACAAACTGCTGAATACTGCCCTGAAAAATGATTTAATGTGTCAAATTTAGATGATCCTTGGGTCAACACTTACACAGTGCTGCTGTAATTGGTTAGGATCAATGCCAGGAACCTTGGGGGTAAACATTAGTGTACATCAGGCATTGCTATGCAGGCTGTATGAAATACCAGCTGATCACTGAAAACAAAAGGGACAATAACTGCAGCCAACTAATAACTAATATAACCTTTGTACTGGCTTCCCATTTACGCCAAAATTCATTTCAAAATTTTACTGCTAAGTCAGTCGCACTCCTTGCACGGTTGACTGATATGCCTTAGTCTCGTGGTTTCACCAGGACTCTTAGTCAGTTGCATTTATGTCAGCTTATCAGAGTCTGGTTTCTGGATCAGATCACGCTGGTGTAAACACAATCCAAACTCCTGAGATGGACCCTGGAACCGGAACCTCGCACAGTTACAGCTGTTGGACTTGGTTTGTTTTGGTCTTGGGATGGTAAATGCCTGCTGGGCCAGTGTACCAAAAACAGAAAGAGAGGATGCAACGTAAGAGGAGTGAGAAAAGAGGAAATCCTCCAGTCAGTTGCTGTAGATGGCTGTTTCTGGTTGAGCTTTGCTCAGTGTGAGGGAAGTGACTGTCCAATGCCGCTACAAACTCATCCAGGGGGAGTGAATTTTGCAAGTCAATTATTTGATGAGGTCTGCAATGCTTCCTCATATAGAGAACCTTTTCACAATCTGCCTGTATGCTTTGATTGAACTGTTTAAAGTGCCTTAAAATGATGTGTTGTAAATTTGCAATGTGTAAATAAACAGATTTCATTTGAAAAGCAAACTAGGAGCTTAAATACAAAAATGTCCTATAGAGTCACATGGAGTATTGAACAGCTGCAGGCTTCTAAGTTCATTTTAACACCAAAGTAGAAACAGAAACCTGATTAGTTGGACTTTCTTCTCTGTGCTTTTTGTTTTCTCTTTATAGGTGCAATACTGGAGCCAAACTGCCCCTGGAGCATATCAGGTAAAATATGACGCAGTTTGGTCCAGTCTAAATATCTAAATCGAAAGAAAACGGTGCACAGAGAAAGTGCTGCTCAGTTTGTCACAATGAAATTCATCAGACAATATTTTTGAACATCTTTAAGACCAAAACAACTAAGCTCTAAAAATATTTCCATTAAACACAGAAGTACGCATGGAAATAACCACGGTTAAAGCTTTACCAATATAGACATGTTATGCATCATCAGAAAGCTTTGATTCTCCACAATTCAACCATCAAATTCATTTAATGGATACAACAACCACCAAAGCACAAATAATAAAGATATAGAAGCATGTTAACTCATAAACTTTAAAAAAGCTTCTGCTTTCTAACTTGGAAGATGTGCTGAGACCATATAGTACATCCAATCTTCAATTGTTTATATTCAGTTTGTCTGTAAGGGCCCACAGATTAAAAGTAATCCAGCATATTCTTAACAAAAACATTCAATGAGAAGAAAATGGTCACATAAAGTCTGTTTTTTGCCATCAAGAAGGGTTCGCTCATCAGAGCTATTGCTAGTCATCTTGCTAATAACATTAGCTTTCCAAAACATTTTCCTTAGATCTTTATGTGTGTTTTCTTCACTTTCACAAGACAAAAGCATCCCCATTGATTTCTGTTACGATTTGACTCCGGGACAGCCTCTGATGTATAACGAGCGCTCTCTATCTGTCCGCGCCTTGTGCACAGAGTCCCGTCAGATGAGGCATTATCTGATAGTTAAACCACATGCAATGTTGTTTTTTTTAGCCAATTAAATTATCTTTCAAACAAGGGTAAGCATGGCTAATATGAATAATGCAGACCTGATATATAGCCTTTCATATCGGTGCACAGAAAAATCTATGCTTCAAAAATGTTTTGTGGTCATCAAAATGCTTCAGTTTGATTTTACGGGTCAAACAGCTGTTTAAAAGCAATAAGCACCATTTGCCATAATCATAATTTAATGACACATGCCTGCTATCAAGCGTGTATTTTTTACTCCTGTTAATTAAAAAAAATTAGCTTTTCCATTTTGCTAAGAAAATAGGCAAGGATTACTTCAAATGAGGTGAATGTTTAGAGGTTAAAATCACATATTAACATTGAATAAAGAAGCATCCTTACCTTCATTCTTCCTCCACATGTCTCTGGCAAACTTATCAGTGGAAGTCAAGTCTGAGATTTGGATGTTTGGATTTGACTTGTAGTCATCTTAAGGAAAAGAAAAACACAAATCAAACCCTTTTATCTGACAACGCAGCGTGTTAAAGGAGTGAAAACAGTCAAACTTACTGTTGTTGCTGGAAGGAAAGGATCCACTCCCAATCATGGTCTCGTGCCCACTGTCTGACAGCGTCCTCTCCATCATGGGAATGGGTGGCCTTCTTTTACTTTTCCGGGTGCTGATGCGGATGATGCCCCGCACCAGCCGGCACTCAGCTTCCTGCTCGTCCATTTTGTGCTCCTCTGCCAGAGAGTTGATGAGTTGTGTTATGGCTTTGCTCTTCCTCAGAAACACGGAGTCTGAGGTGCACCTGGCCAGCTCTTCGATTTGATACTCAGAGTAGAGCTCCAGTAGCTTCTTGGTGATCAGGGAGTCCACATTCCCTTCCCCGTCCTCCCAGTCTTCAAATGTCAAGGACTCATGCAAAGAGGCAAACCCTGAATGAGTTTGAGAAGGTAAGGAGGCATATGGTGAAGATTTGCTGTTAACGTCTAAATATTCTTTCGGACCGACTACTGGGACTCCATTAATGTGAAAGTCTGTCAGTTCGGTGTCAGACTCTTCTTTTTTGTCCTCTGGGTTGACGCCTCGAAGGCTTATCTTTTCTGGCTCATTGGAGGAGCTCTCATTTGGCGCCAAGCATGGAGAAAGGATGGAGCACTGGCACACCCTGTACAGTCCACAGGTGATCACGGTGCACACCAAACTTTTACAGCTCTTCATGGAAGAGCAGGGATTACAGCTGGTTGCTGAAGACGAAGGCTCGGCTGCACCAGGAACAAACCTGATGGTCTCTGACTCATTAGCGTTAGCATCTTTAAGACGGCCTTTCTGGCCGGCCTTCAGCTGTCTGGTTGGCTGCCTGAACTCCACTGGGTCCACGCAGCACTCTTCAGTAAACGACACTTGCCTGCTGCCCCCTGGCCTCTCGCTGCGTCTCAGACTGTCACCGTTTCCAACAGACATGATTTACTAGCTGCAAGAAACCAAAGAAAAATGATGCAAAAAGATCAGTTATTAGAACCGTAAGAGAACGCAGAAACAGTGTCACTTACAGAGCAGAAAGTTTTCACAGCCCAGCATCTTTTCTTCAGTTAGTAATGTAACAGCTTTAAATGGCATTACATTCATTTTCTATCCACCAAATTCAATGTGGAATATGTTTATGACTGTTGCAAATTTAGAAATAGAAAACTAAGACATGACATTTAAACAGGGTTTTCCCAGCATTTCCTTAATACTTTTTTATCAACCTTTTACAGAAATCAATTCTTTTTCAACTTTGTGCAATAAGCTTAGCTCATCTATCAACAGTTTGGCCCATTTCTCTTTGCAGAACATCTGAACTTCCACCAGGCTGAATGGAGAACGTCTTCATTTTTAGGTTTGTCCAGTGATGTTCAATCAGATTTAAAGCCGGACTCAGGGGCATCCAGGGTGGGTCTGAAGCCACTTCTTTGAGACCTTGGGTGCGTGTTTTGAGTCCCAGTCTGAGGTCAGAGCTCTCTGAAGCAGGTTTTCAACCAGAATGTCTCTGAACATTTCTGCATCCAACTGACTAGTCTCCCAGTTTCCTGATGGTAAACCTAATCCCAATGGCATGATGCTGCCACCTCCATGCTTCATTGCAAGGATATAACTGACCTTGTGATGAGGGGTGCCTGGTTTCCTTCAAACATGACAAACTCTATACAGGTCTTTTATTAAGTGTCGGCATGCATCTGGCTGCTGTGCCATAAAAGCTTCTTTTCTCAAATTCTCCATTATTTGTTAGTTTAACCATAACTTAATGTTCTATCTGCTTTTTACTTAATCTGGTCTGGTTCTTCATTTAAGATTGGAACTATACAGGTGTGAAGCATCAGCTGGGCTCCTGCCATCAACTACATACTTCAAGTATAGATGGTAGAATTGGACCTGATTTACAGTGTTTAGTCCTGTTTTTGTTGCTATGGGCTCCTTTTTTTCTGTGACTAACTGTATGTGCTCTCTTTCAACCTTTTGACATGAAAACTTCCTCAGAGCTCGTATGCTTCACTGTTTCTTTCCTAGACAGAGCGGCCTATAGATAGTTTACCCTTACCTTTTCTAACATAGAAGGTAATTATGGATCAGTGTTTCTCTGATGTGTTTTTCTGTGTCTGCTTATGTCTTCTTACACACTCACACTTAGCCTGGTTCTGGTTGAGGTTTCTTCCTATCTACACTGTTGCTGTAAGCATTTGCACTATGAGGGATTGCTGTAGTCAAAGACACAATGCAAGCAAACATCAACTGTCCCTACATGCGGATCCAGGAGGAGCGAATCCTGCAAAGTCAGTGACTGGATTAAATAAGCGGGTTTTTTGTTGTGAATAGGTGCTATATTAATACATCTAATTGTGTTTTCTATTTTTATTTTTTATTTTGGAAAACTCTTAAAAAAAGAACTTTTTTCCATTGTTATAATAGGAGAATGGGTGTAGAATTTAGGAGAAAGAAATTTATTTAATACGATTTGGAGCAAGACTGTGACATAACTGAATGTGGAAAAAGCACTAAAACACTCTTTGGATGTAGTAGCTTTTAATCAGGTAGAATCTTAAATCACTTTAAACAACTTGAGGGCATCTTTCTTTTGAAAAAAGAAAACAAAGGGAACGACTTTTACATGCAGGCATCGGGTAATGTGGCCTGACAGGTTTAACAGTGTTAGAGCCATGTCAGAGATAATTACCCATTCATAGATCTGCTGATCTGTGTGATGTCATGGTAGTGTTCCCAAACAATAAACAACTCATTGAATTCAGTCACAAATGCAAACTCATCTCCGTGTTTCATCACAACTGTTGAATAAAGTTACAGGAAACCCATAATTCTGGATCCTTTAAATGATCAAGTCATATTAGTAAATAGATCTAAACATTAACTGAGCTGGGTTAATAGTATTATTACAACTGTTACAACTTCTACTGCTTATTATAATATCTATTGTTATTGTTATTATATTCATGTTTTTTTATGGATTATCAAATGTAAGACTACATGTACTAATTGAACACTTATTAAAGTTGGTAAAATATCGATCTTGATTAGGGCTTAAACAATTATAAGGATTAATCGTGATTAACTGATATCTGAAATAATCCTTAATGAATTTACTAATCGATTAATCGTTAACTGGAGTATAGAGACTCTAAAACATGTCTTTAGCTGACACTCAATTAAACCAAATTTGTATAAAAAAATATATAAATCGTTTTTATTTAAGTTAAAAAAGTTTTTTTTAATCTGTCAATATGCTCTAATTAGAAGTGCTCAAGTGGTAAAGTTTTAACTTCACTCGATTTAATTATTAAAAAAATAAAAAAAAAACTTTTGCTATCCAATTATTAATTGATTATTTGACAAACTAATCAACAGTCCTATTCTTAATATTTACAACAATGAGAAAAGGGCTGCATTAGAACAATGGTTTCTTTTATATCTCTGCTTCTTTCCGTCTGTCTGCTTCTGTCTCCTTGAACCCCAGTCGCCCTCAGCAGAAGGGCCGCTCACACTGACCCTGGTTCTGCTGGAGGTTTCTTACTGTTAAAAGGGAGTTTTTCCTTTCCACTGTTGCTACATGCTTGCTTAGTGTGAGGGATTGCTGTGGAGTCAATGATTCGATGCAATCAGCCGGTTTTCATTAGACAGAAAACTTTTAACTAATCTGTGATTTGAATGAACTGTCTTTATGAAGTGCCTTGAGATGACATGTGTTGTGATTTGGCGCTACATAAATAAACTGAATTGAATTAAATCACACTAATATTGAACAATGGTAATATTGCTACTGATTTAATGACTATCAGAACTACTACTAATAAAACACCACTGTCAACAATAATTCATCTTATGTGGTATAAAATTAACCACAACAAATAATTGTGTTGTTGTATTATAAACATTCTGCTAGACTGAATACTATGAGTAAGAACGTCCTGTTGACGTTAATCTACATGAAGGAACTTTTAATAACGTTAATATTCGAAGAATGATAACTTTATGGTTAGATGTGGTTTTCATTATTCATAATATTAAGTAAGGTTGTGTGCTGGTTGAACTAGCCTGCACACGGTAGCTTGTACATAAAACGCCTGAGTTGTCGCGCGGTTGTTACTGGTCTTTGCTGACGTTTTCCACCGCGACGATTGTTTACAGTACAGAACGCAACGTCACTTTAATCTTGTTCATTCAACGCAAACGTTCAGTTGTTTCACCAACATTTATCCTAATCACCAATTCAATAAACCATACATTCAAATTCTGGACAAATGTATTCATGCTCACTTTGTTTTGTAAAAATATCATTTTCACTTTCATGGCGACTTGTCATTGCGGCTCCTTCCTCCATTATAGGACCGACAAATTACTCACCTATAGTCACAGTACGCTGCGTCCACAAGCCGACTCCCCCCCACCCCAATATCACGGCTTTCTACGTGTCCTACAAGTAGATGTCAAAGTTTGAATCCATGTCCTGCAAGCAGTTAGGTTCCGATCAGTCCAATATAAAAGAGTCGGGAAAGTTTTAGGGGAAAACCGAGTACCTGAGCGTCAAGGTACAGGAAGCGAACCAGGTAAGGCGAAGCCAGTGGGGACTTCCGGTTGAAGGTGTTTTTAAAAAAATAAAATTCAGGTAGAACGATCAACACCTTAGAGTTGTATGCATTCTTTTCCACCTTTCTATGCAAATTATTAATATTCTTCAACTGCTTAAAGCCTTTTACATTTTTAAGACAAAGATACCGAAACCTGCCGCTCACATTGTTATTTTATTTTGATAGAATTAAGTCAAATATTTAAATATCTGTTGAATAAATTAACAAATTGATGTTTTATCAAACCTACAACACTTTTATGTTTCCAAAATTATTATCCATTAATCCAATAGCACTGTATTGGTTATTTAGTTCATTTAGAGGGCATTATCCCAAATAAATTGCCTTGACTTCTGTGAAGGAAGACAGGCATTCCTTGACGATGAATTAAACAGTGCTGCATGGTATTTATGGTATTTATTATGTTGAGTTTTTCGCTAATAGTCTCAAACAAACCTTGAAATTTCAGAGACCTATACTGAGATCAAACGTTGTCTCTACTTAGGCTTTGGACAGTTGGTTGAAATTGGTTTAAATTTGATTATGGTACGAAGATTTGGTACCAGTGTGCGCCTGGTATTTATTTTAAAATAATCCACAAGCGTTGCATTGTTAATGTTCAACCTCGTTTTTGTTTTACAAATTACTTTGTTCGATCCTTTGGGGAAGGGGCATATAAGAGTCGAATCTTTTAGAGGGGTCGAGCCATATGAATTGGATCTCAAAAAGTGAACTGACATTCCCACCACTAAACCATTAGGTTGTAAAAGATGTTTCGGGATTTTACCTGGAAGCGGGAAGCATTCAAGACAAGTCGGGTATTTTATTGGGTTTAATTGCTGTATAAAGTGTCCATGAGAGCCGGGAGCTGTGTGTGTTTACCGGTATGGATGCTGTGCAGCTAGCAGGGCTGTTGGTGCTCAGTGATGTTCGGTTCAATGTAAACAGCTGGATGAACTGGCTGCTCTGAGGGGGAGAGCTAAGCTAACGATGGACACTGGATTATCGCCTCAGCTGAGACTCACTCTTCCTGTAAACAAAAGGGAATTAATACCGAAAAGGCATGACATTTAACAGGGACTCTCCGGGTTCTCACTCTCATTTATTGACCACCCACAGAGAGATATTAGCTTGTTTTTGCCGTGGAAAGACAACGCTCATAACGGCCGTCCACCTCAGCAGAGTGGTCGGGATCCGGTGATGCTGTCGCTCGGTGCCCTAATCGGGACGGAGCTCCATCTCTGCTTTAGAAACCATGAAAAGCCGTGAGTATCAGCAGATCGACCCGCAGGAACTCCCGACCCCCACCCAGACCCCGCAGCCTCCCCGCCGCCCCGCTGACAGGAGGAAGGAGCCGAGGACCCCCAGGAGAAAGTGGGAAGTTTTCCCCGGGAAGAACCGCTTCTTCTGCGATGGAAGGATTATGATGGCCCGTCAGAGTGGGGTCTTCCCCCTCACCCTGGGCCTTATCCTCGTCACGAGTGGTTTATTTTTTATATTCGAGTGAGTTGTTTATCCCACGCTCAGACTCTGTCTCATCTGCTTTGGGGTTTCGATCATCAGATTATTTTATAATTTAACCTGCAGTTCTGTGAAATCAGACTCACTTCAGGGAGTTTGTTATCTAGACAACATTTTCTGTAGTTCGTTGTTCAGTTTGTTTTGCTTTTTTGCTATTTATTTAGTATTCCCCCCCCTCCCCCATAAGACAAGCTTTTACCTTCATGCTTGTGCTGAAATCTCACGAGGCAAAAATAAACAATCAGAGTTATTTTAAGTACATTTATCTCTTAAAAAAAACTGTGCTGGTTTATTTTTCACAAAGCTTCAGCGAAATATTAAATTCATGTGTTAAAACATTGCTCTGGTTTCAGAAAAAAATAGTAATAACAGAAAGATTCTGATTTTTAAGTCACTAAGGGCAGATTGTCCAGGTTTCATAGGTAGAGATTCAAAGAGGAGGCAAACTGTAGGTTTTTAGTTACCATTAACTAGATAATATCACTGCATGTTTAGTAGAGGTATAATAATACATCCATCCACATCAAATGATTCACATTTCAATGACATCTTTGCAAAACGAAAGCTTTGATTCACATCTTCATCTTAAAGACATACTGTTTGAAAATTCACAAGGAATGAGACTATAGTAAAAAGATGATCTGTTATATTTTTTCATCATTGTAAGAATAAAACAATCAACTTTTCTGTATACTGTTCAGCCTTTCTGTTAGTGGCTGGAAGGCTTGCTCTCTCTCTCTCCACACAGCCTAAACAATACAGCAGAAATCAACAAAAGTAGAAAATACATTTTTCTTTTAAATAGCTTCTCATTTTTTCTCCGTCTGGCTTTCAGCCTACATCCATTTATAACTTTCTCTCGTCAGAGCAATGTTTTCTTACTGGTTTTTGATTGAGAAAAACTTTGGATTTCTGAATTTTTAACAGACTTGTTTATTGATCAGTTTCAACCAAACAGAAAATTGGATAATTCGTGTAATTAAACAGTTAATTTCTCTTCTTCAGCTTCTTTTAAGCCAGATTTGTTTAAAAACTACAGGGCAGGAGTTGGTTAAGTCAACTTCAGTCAATGAAACATTGCTATTACATAACATAGAGTCTTCTTTAAATGATAAAACTTTCATCTTTAAAGTGTAATTGTTTATCATTTTAACTGTTTGTTTTACTATGTAACATAATTCAACAGCATTAATAATACAGTTAAAAAAGTACCAGACCCCCTGCTTATCTAATAAAGATCATTTTTATTGTTATTTTTATTAATATGCTCATCAAGAGCCAGTGTTTGTACTGGGCTTGAAGCGAAGACCTTATGAGCTTTAAAGCACAATGTGAAAAGAATGCAGTTTGTAAAACTTTATCTAAAAAAGTACATTTGAAGAAAAAGAAAAATCTTAAAAGAAAATGGAAAAAATAAAGTTTGAAAAATTGAAATATGTAAGAAAAAAATTCTAAATAGAAAAACTAAATGTAAAAAAACATTTTTTTTGATGAAGTTTTTTCAATTGCAATTTTTCACATTTCCATTTAAAAATGTTTTCATTGGTTGCAACAAAATTTGCTCCATAATAAAGCTGCTATTCTCAGTGTCACCAAGAGTTCGAGCCTCACAGGATTTCAGACGGTAATTAAAAGCCTCAGTTATTAAAGGAGAGCAGACTGTAAGCCACACTCAGGCTGTTGTGTGCTCTAGTTAAAGTCGGCCTCTCTGTATTCTTTTCTCTGTTTGCATCTCTGTCCATCAAAGCTGCCCGTTCCTGGTCAAACATCTGACGCGCTGTATACCCGCTATTGGAGGGCTCCTTTTTGTGTTCACGCTCATCACACTGTTCCAGACCAGTTTCACCGACCCTGGCATCCTGCCTCGAGCGACGCCGGAAGAGGCTGCAGACATTGAGAGGCAGATCGGTAAGAATCAACCCTAAAGGTCACACATTTGGACATTTCTTTCCATTCTTTTCAAATGCAGAGGTTTGCCACTAGTTCCTTGAACTGTTTTCTATAAACTGATCATTTCTGTTTGTTTTATTTGTAAAGTTATCTTCGTTCAAAGGGTGTTTTCCTGCAAAGAAACCCAACATTTAGACTCAGATATTACTGTGAACTCCCTCTGTTCACACTTGTGTTCCAGAAGTTTTAATGTGGTCGTGAGTTTTATGCTTTGCCAAAAATATCTAAAGTTATCTTCTTGGCTCCTAGGAGCCTCCTACACAGAACTAAGGTTTAGCCTGCAGTGATGTAGGATGGTTATCCTGTTGAACTGTGTTACTGTTGTTCCAGTGATCTTAGGATTGTGCCACATATGGTCCTAAATATAGGTTTCTTACTTCGTTTTAATTCATTCTTGATTTAGACTTAAAACATCAAAACTAATCTCTTAGCAAGACAAATAAAAACTATTCCAGTTTCATTCAAAACTATTGCATCACCTTGAATTCGACACATTTTCTCACTCTGAAAGTGTGAAGGTCGATGCATTTTATTAGAACATTTATGACAGAGCAGCAGGAAGTAAAACATGATTGTGGGATAAAATTGTGCATTTAGAAAACAATTTTTATACAAATAATAAATTCAGCATTTAATCAGTAATTATACTTTGAATGTGTGAGCATCTCATCTGTGTCCAGATGTTCAGCCGTGGTCTCAGGTGTTTGATGGAGAACGTTAGAGAACAAAAAAGCCAAGAACACAGCAGACAGATGATTAAAAACATTACTGGGTGATAAATCTATCAAAATCTTTGATTTTTTTTTTCTTTTAGGTCAACATTTACCAATCCTACTGAAATATGTCCATTCATTTCAATTGATGGGTTGGACAAGGAGAGCATTAACCACTGAATAAACAGAGAGATCCACAATGGTTGCATAATATTTTAGACAACCCAGTGAAAAACCTCCAAATTTAACACATGCAAACTTCGTTTATAATTAATCATATAGATATTATTTTAAATATTATAATGATATAATTATATTACATGTGTAATTAAGTGCTTATATCAGTATGAAGAAGTGAAGCTCAATCAATCAACCACTTCACCTCCTGCAACCCATAACATCAGCAGTCGTCTCGATTCCTATTCAGTCCACACTACTCCAAAAGACCATTAAGTAAAGAGCAAATAAATGAGTTTATGTAAATTTAAACATACATATACAGATTCATCCAATTGTTACCCACAATCCACAACACTATTAACACTGCAAAATATGTATGCATCAATCCACAGTGACTAAGAGTATCCATTGATGTTCACCGCCCTTTTTTCATCTTCTAGCTTTTTAGGAAAAGTCTCATGCTTGGATATTGCTTAGTTATGGAAAAGGTGTTCCATAAGTAAGCAACTATGATCCTTGGTTCATTTTAGATTATCTGTGGACAGACTGACTGCTTGGTCATGCATTCTACAAATCTGGCCTTTATAATTTGCAGAAAAACTCAATCCTCAATGTAAAGGACACAGCAAACCTTTCTGGAAGAGGCCAAAATATGAAAACTTGTTCCTGATTCAAAATGCTGTAAGACTTAAAGCCAAAACTACACTACATTATTTAAGTTTACAGTTTTCTAATGATACTACCATCTGTGGCCAAAACACAGAACTGCTGCACTCTTCTGCTCGTCCTCGTAGCTCGTTCTCCTACTTAACAAGGTTTTTCTTTTTTTTTACTTTCTTCAACTGACCTGGTGTTGCTGTTGGTTTCTTAGTTGAGTTGGACAGCGGACGCTTCTGAATATCCTCAAAATCCATCTTGAATTGAGGCTTCGATATTATTCTGCTCATCAAACCATGTTTTAGTCATAAAGGGTGAAATAAAAAGGCTATTTTTCTGTAAAAACGTACATAGTGTTTAAAGGACAAATTTTGCATATCAGGAAACATTGTGTTGTCATCCAAACAAATCAATACAATACTGTATCATGATAAAAATGGTGATTTACAGCATTATTAAAACATACTGAGGCTCTAGTGAGGGTTCCCCTTCCAGCAGGAATGTACCAAATTCAGCACATATGTAGATTAAGAGTCTGTTGTAAGACTTGAAAATTGCTGCCCATCCAGTCTGACCTAGCATGAGCTCTTTTGAAGAGGAATGTACAGAGTTTCTGTCTCTAGAAGTAAAAATCTAGAAACCTCCCCCCAAAGGCTTTGTAGCTGTAATTTTAGAAAAAGACAATTCAATTAATTTAAATTAGATAAATTATATTACTTAATTAAAATCACGGTTTAATTCAAACCTGATGATTGACATGTAATAGAGCAGCAGGTAATCCAGACTAGAATGGGTTACCTTAGTCAACCCGTTGTTTACTTATCATTCGATTTTCAGGAAGAGGTCTGAACACCTGGGAAAGAATGGGATGGGCTTCAAAGGCAGCCATGTTAAATAAACAATGTGTTTTCCAATGCCCCTCTGTGTAGATGACTCTGGAAACACCAGCTATCGGCCTCCGCCGCGCACCAAGGAGGTCCTCATCAACCAGCAGGTGATCAAGCTCAAGTACTGCTTTACCTGCAAGATGTTCCGGCCTCCTCGCACTTCCCACTGCAGCCTGTGTGACAACTGTGTGGGTGAGCTGTGGATAGATTCACACTCTGTGACATTTAGCTGTTATCAATAATGGATGAGGATTCAAACTTCCTTATAGGAATGTTCTAATACTTTTTAATTTTTTTTTTGTCTTGCAGAGCGGTTTGACCATCACTGCCCCTGGGTAGGGAACTGTGTTGGGAAACGCAACTACCGTTTTTTCTACACCTTCATTGTGTCCCTTTCCTTCCTGACGGCATTCATCTTTGGCTGTGTGACCACACATCTGGCTTTAAGTAGGTGGCATTGCTTTAGCCTTTTGCTTGGTTTGGTTCGGTCTCTGGAATCTGGCTGAGAATTTGTACTTACATTCTGTTGTATTTCTTGGAGTTAAAAGTGCCACACTTAAATCTGTGATGAAGTCCTTTTGAATTCGCACCTCATGGTACTAATCTCTTTTCTCACACTTCAACCCATCCCAAGTACAGCTGATGGAAAGTGAGACTGGTTTTGCCAGAGATTCTACCTCAGTACCTGATAAACACAAGCTGAAAGAACAGATATCTTTAGGGTGATTCTGACTTTTGGTCCTGTCCAGAGAACTCTTCAGGAATTGTCAAGGGAATGACCAAAGGGTTTTTTAAGGCTTGAACCAGGAAAAAGTTCAGGTATTTGTCCTGGGAGCTGTCCAGCAAATAGTCAAACTATTGCCCAAGGACTGGCCCAAGGAACAGTCCAGGTATTAATTTAGGGATCAAACCAGAGAGCACTCCAGGAATCATCTAGGCTGCGGTCCAGGGAAAGGTATAAGGATTATCCAAAGACTGACCCAAGGAATAGTCTTAAGGATCGTCCAAGGATTGGCCCAGGGAACAGTCCAGGAATTGATTCAGTGTTCAGCCCAGGAAATGCTCCAGAAATTGTCCATGGAGTGGTCTAGTGAACTGTCTAAGGATTTTCCAAAGATTGGCTCAAAGAAGAGTACAAGGGTATGGTCCCGAGGTCAGTCAAGGGAAGGGCCCCAGGAACGTCTAGGGTTTTTCCAAGGATTGGGTCAGGAAGTGGTTTAAGGATTGTCCAAGAATTGACCCAGGGAGCGATCCAGGAATCGTTAGTGGAACCGCCCGAGGATTGAGTCACGGATCGCCCCAGGGAATGGCTTAGGGATTGTCCAAAGATTTATTGAAGCTAATGGTTCAGTGAACCTTCCAGGGACCGGTTCCATGGGTTGGTCCAGGCATTCGCACAGTGAACCATCTGTGAAACAGTTCATGTATAACTCAATGAAAGGGTTTAGGGAACATTCCAGGGAATTCTCTAGGAATTGTTCAGGGAACAGTCTAAGGATCAACCAAGGATAAATCTGACAAAGATGGACTTTTTTATCCATCCTGGGGGGAGGCTGTCAATCGAATAGACTTCGTACACTCAGCTCTGGGATTGGTTCAGACAACGGATCATTAAAAGATTTAAAAAAAGGAATTGGTTTATAGAACAGTCCAGGGACGGGGATCCATTCAGAGAACAATCCAGGGATTGGTCCATGGAAGAGTTCAGGGATATGACTACAGATAGGACCAGTAATCATCCAGCGACTGGTCTACGGGTGGTCCAGGAAACAGTTTAGGGAATGGTCCATGGAACTGTCCAATGATGGTGCAGGCATACAGCCAGTGATCATCCAGGTATCAGTTTGATAAAGGCAGACTATTTTCTCCTTATAAGGGAGGAAGCTGTCATTCAAGTAGAACGAGCGCAGGTATCCGGTTGTCAAGTTTACCAATAGTTGTAGGGTGGATCAGGAACACTGAGCAATGGGATATGGCCTGCTGTAATACAGGTAAGGTTTGGGTTCATAGCAGAAAAGAAAGAGCTAAAGCAACTGGTTAATCTCTGCATTCATAAATCTGTCTAATTTAAGAAGAATTTGGACGAAGTGATTTGGACAGGTGATCATGATGATTTCTGGTAAATCCCACTGGAAGTACATCCTAGGGATGAACTGGAGAGTTTCACTTGTCATAACTGGTGTCTTAACTGGATCCACATATTTTTCCCCCTTGAGGTAATAATATCACAAATAAAACCTTGTATTGTCAGAGTAATAGGGTTCACTCGTCTTTTGTTCTTTTCTTTCTAGGGGCCCAGGGAGGTAAAGGCCTGGTGTTTGCTCTTCAGGAGAGCCCTGGCAGATATCCTTTCATGTTTCATTTCCTCTGGCAGGTAGAACTGTGCTTCATATTGAGCTTAATCTAAGCTCTTGTTTCTGCACAGGTTAAAGGAGAATACATTGCTTTAACTGATGCTAAATGACAGAACCGTTGAAAAACGGTGTCAGAATTTAGATGAGCTTCTGAACTATTTTAGCTTTTAGAAGGTAAACAAACTGTATTGCTGTTTAGGTCATATTTATGCTATTATAATATGAATGGCCTCAAAGCAAAAGACAAAATCATTTCCAATTAGTTCTTCAGTTATAGCCTTTGTGATCCTTGTTTTATTAATGAATTTTTTTTATAAAGCCAAAATCTTCAGCCGTTTCGTTGGCTCATTTTTTCATATTTCATATTAAATGTACCAAAAGAAAGAGTCACATTGATGTAAGTTAAACCTTTTCTGAGGCTTTCCTTGACCTTCCTGCTTACTGCAGTAGAGCTGGCTGTATGCTTCTTCTCAGTCTGGTCCATCTTGGGCCTCTCGGGCTTCCATACCTACCTGGTTGCTTCCAATCTGACCACCAATGAAGATGTAAGTGTGCTTTACGTCTCTGTGCTATTGTGAAAAGTCGCAGAAGGATTGTTTGATGAAAGAAAACCTTGATAGAAAGTAGATAACATAAAATGCAATACTTTTTCTGTTCTTCATTTCTTTGTGATATATTTTTTGTCTTGTATTTCTTTCCTTTCTTGTATCCTACTGTCCCTGCTGCCTTCCTTTTCTCCATTACCTTTATTACTGTATGTCCCTCCTTTCTTTCCTTGTTTGTGTCTCCTAAATTCTTTTTCTTTCTTTCTTTCTTTCTTTCTTTCTTTCTTTCTTTCTTTCTTTCTTTCTTTCTTTCTTTCTTTCTTTCTTTCTTTACCCCAAATCGTTGCTGGATTATTATTTTTAAAGGTTCAATAAGATAATTGTAACATTGAAAAACACTTTTAAAGCATTTTATCTATAGACCAGATTCATATCTTTCTGGCAGCAGAGATGTTAAGGATAATGTTTGGAAAATGATCAGGGTTATATATTTTTGTGTTAGTGTGCCTAATAAAAACCCCAAAGACACATGTGGGATGCCAGCGTTTGGGTGTTCTTATTATGTAATTGCTAACAATGAAAAATAATTGTGCAGAATAAGACAAATTAAACATGTTATTTCCTTCAGATCAAAGGCTCCTGGTCAGGGAAGAGTGGAGACGCTGTGACCAACCCCTACAGTCAGAGGAACATCTGTATCAACTGCTGTTCAGTTCTCTGTGCACCTATGCCACCCAGGTTAGTCTCTAAACCCTAAAGAATGATACAGCAATATTATCTTTATGATATCCTCATTCCAAGTTACATTTTGCAAACTACCGAAATGTTTCAAACTACATTTGATCATGTTGTGTTTTGTTATTTACTTCTTGCTTGTTATCCTGTAGATTATATTTATATAGAGGCAGCTTTATACAAGCAGCTGACGTGAAATCTAGTTAAAAGTTCTGCTGCGTATTAAAAAGGTTTAATAACAAACCTGAACTTCCAGTTTTTTTGTCTTCAACGCCAAACATTTGAAGGAAATGCAATCTCATGCTACAGCTGCTAAATTCATGCTGTACAGCAGAGCGCCGGTGATGCAGGACATGCTAACAAAAGATGTTAAAAAACAAATCAACTGGAATCCAGCTCTTGTAGAGCAAAGTTCTTTGTCTTTTATCTGAATTGTTCTTTTTTTATTTAAAACTGCAGCAGGAAAAGTTTCTAGCTTTTAAGGCTTTTCTGCAGATTGACCTCCTGTTGTTGTTGCTGTTGATTTACTGAGATATTTGCTCACATGCAGGAAATAATTAGCTTCAAACTGACTGAGCATCAGGCTTAATGCTGAATTATATGTTAAGAAAAAATCAACTTAAAGCCTCCTTTTCTTTTCAGTGATTGGACATAATCCTCGCCAGCTTTTAATTGAGGAAGCTTTTTGGATGAAGCTCACACTTTCAATCTTTAACACTGACCTAAAGCTCTGATGTCGAAGCTTTATACAGTGAATAAAAATACACTGTAGACAGAAGTACACCCTCCTGGTGGAGATGTCTGTTCTCATTTCAGGGGTACTTTACTTCTAAGGAGAGCAGATTGTTAACCAGAGTTTATCTTCTTTCTGCCTTTAAAGTTTGATCGACAGACGAGGCTTTCTGCCTGTGGAGGAGTCGGCCCAGACCAGCGGCGCAGAGATCGAGCTGCCCACTCTAAATCATAAAAACGAGATGAACGTGGTAGGAGGATCACTCCACGTGGTTTTTGACTTGCAGGAATCCTCCTATGACTCTCCCCTGTTCCTGAATCGGTCCAGAGCCGCAGCCCTGCCTGCCAGAAGCCTTGTTGCCTCCTGTGGTCCCAGAACAGCGTCTGTCTGCTTGCCTGTGTTTGTGTGTCCTGTAAAGGTTGAACCCCTCCGTGCTGCATCCAGACTGCTGCCACAGGGCCCTGCTTTTATCTGGGTGGGGTTAGGTGTTGGTTTCTGTGTCTTAGCGAGGCCCACGTCATAGCAAGGCGCTGCTGGTCTTTTATTAAATGCACAGAAATCACTCTGTCCCTTTGTGTAAGGGTTGAAAGTGTTGGTGATGCCTCAGTGTTTACTTTGATTATTAATATGGTCATAAAACTCAGGCACTGCATGTCCTCCTCGTCTTCTTCAGTGCTCTTACTTTTCCTGGTAAACGATATGAAAGAATATCTTAAATTTGCTGAGAACGCCTTGTTTTCAGTAGTATCTGCACCTCAGGTGTGGTTTCAGTCCAAAGCGTCTGTACTCTGATATCCGATAGCTGCTGTGTGGCAGATAGAGACACACAGCTTTTGTTTACAGTAGAGGAACACATGTGAAACCGTCTCTGCAGCGTTTAGTGTACCGTGTCTTACTGAGCTATTCTTGTCCCTGAGGCTTTCTCACATTTTGTTTTGTTACATCAACAAACCTTTTTATTTACTGAGATATTATGTGACGGATGAAAAGACATTTATTAGAAGGTACAAAATATACAGTTTTCAACAGAAAAAATAAAAAAGGAAAAACGCTGTGGGTCACGGCGGTGGTTCAGGGGTAAACCTACGAGGTTAAAGTTCGACCGCATTTCCTGTCAGCTGACTTTCTAATAACTCCCAAAAAAAACGCAGCTTAAATGAAATCGTGCAGTTTTGTAAAACTCCAGACCTACAGTTCATTAAGAATCTGTGGCCAGATTTGAAAACTGTTTCCATCTGATCCGTGTTAAAAAAAATGGAAAAATGTCCAAAAGACTTTCTGATGGAAGGTCAAACATTCAAACCTTTTGGATTTTCCTTCTGATAAACATCACTTTTTGCTGCTTCTTTCATAAAGATCAGAAGAGTTATGGGGTGTGAATACTTTGGTCTTATAAGGCAGTTATCAGCAGTAGATTTGTTCCCATTCTGTAACTATGCTCTTTATGTTGCCGGAAGGATGGAGCGATCAGCATCTTTTCCTTTTTTGTTCTTTTGTTTTCATGTCTTTTACCTTTTCATTAATTCATATAAATATTCAAAACAATCAATTGAGTTATAAGTTACATTTTATTTGTTGCCTCCCTTCTGTGAACTCATTTCTCATTGTTTAATTGCACCTTCCACACCTGGAACGAGTGGAGCTTCGGTCCGCTCCCATTATGTGTGTTCAGCTGAGCCCAGACTCACTGTTCTCTGTGTGGTGTGTCTCTGTCCCTGTGCCCCATTGCTTTCATCAGGAAGAGAAGTGTCTGGACTTTGCAATGGTCTGCGCTGGCTAATGAGCTGCTTTTAGCGCAGGAATGATGAGGCTTGAGCATGGTAAGCATGTTTAGACAAAAGGAAGGGGCAGTATGTCGATCCGGCGCCTGCTGCTGTCTCCCTGCATGTCTCTGCAACAGCACTGCCATAATGCATGAATAGGAACATGGAGTGTCAGCACTTTGTTTTGCACAGTGACATACTTGCCTCCTTACAGGTTTCTTCTGTTATTCAATGATCAATATCACACAAAGATAAGCTGAATAAAAACAAAATTAGGTTTTAAAAGGATGATTTAATATCTAAAAGTATCTAATCCATCTGGAGAGTTAGGAACATGCTGTGATTAACCATCTTTTTTTGAGCCTGATGGCTCTCAGTGAATAACAGCTCCTCCTGGGCTGATCATATAATAATCATCCCATCGCTCTGTACGACGACCTGAACGTTGTGAAATGCAACCAGAAAACCATCATCTTTATGTTGCTGCCAAAGTTTAGTTTCCACGCCATGTACTTAGTGAAATCATAGATTGCATGTAATCCTATAGCATAATGTACATTTTATAGCATTAATGGGATCATTTGCTTCCAATCATTGCAGTTTTTATTCCCCTGCAATCGCTACTTCCACAGTCCTCTAATCTGTTACTACCTTATTTAAATAGCCTTATTCCTTCATTCTTGACTTTTCCTTCTGTTTCTTTCCACAGTGCACACAGGGGACCAAAGGTCTGCTGGAGTCAGCGGCCCTCTCCCCCCTGCTGGCCACCTCGTGTCCTCAGGTCAAACCGCAGACAGCTCTGCCCGTCCCAGACGGCAGCCCTGCACCCAGATCGGACCCGTCCCTGGAGCTCTCCCAGAGGTGCAGTAGCACCCCCAACAACCCCAGGACCTACGGAAGTACTTCTCCTCCGCTTCCGACCAAACACCGCCCTCATAAACACAAACGAGCTGCTTCACATACGCCCAGGCCCACCTTCGACTCCCAGGTTTCCACCTCCGCCCCTAAAGGCGGCCAAACCAAAGCCAGCGGCCACAGAGGGGCCAAATTTGCGACCCTGCAGTGAAACTTTCTCAAAGGAAGGCGCTTTGTTGGAGACCTGCGTTGTGTAACATCGTTCCAGGAGATTAAACTGTTCTCCTTATTGCTGTTAGTTCAATAAAAGTCACAGGACTATGCGTTGGATTGTGATCCATGCGACAGAGATTATTGTGGACGCAGTTAAATGTCATGGGCATAGAAAGCACACATTAAACTTCTTTAGGATGTAAAGAGCTCTAAGATGAAGGCCTGTCAGGGATTTTATTGGTTGTGACGTTAACATGATCTATTGAGGTTGTTTTTTTTCATCTATGGAGACATTTTCTTCCATTATTGTTGCAAACCAAGAACACGTTTTGTACATCGAAATTTAAAAGAAGAAAAACTATCCAGAAATAAAACTTTTTTTTTTTTTTTATTAAAACGCTTTTTCAAAGTTTCTTCAAAAAGTTTCTCAAGAGCATTTTTTTAAGTTTCCATTTACAAAACATGTTTGCGACAGTAATAGAACAAAAGTCAGTAAGTAATCTCTAAACTGTTTCCAAGCTGGAGCTCAGATTCTTAAAGCTGCTCTTACAGGAGGCGTAAACTGCTGTGAAGTTTTGGACTGGAGTTGTTTTAGCTTTAAAACCCATTTTGGTTTTGCATCCTACAGGACCAAGTGATCTAGATTTATTCTAAGTGAGGATCCGAAAAGAGTTACCTACTGCCAATAAGACAGTAACTACTTGCAAAGTTTTACCTGAACCTAACTTCAAAAATGCTGAACTGTCACTTTATGGGAACTAAAAAGTATCAGATAGTCAAGACAGTAGATGGGTTAAAATGAAACCATAGTATAAATAAAAGGAGCACAGGTGAAAATCACATTTTTAGTTTAGTCTGGAATAGATCTGCTAACCTTTCAGTTGATTTTTCCTTCCATTCTTGGTTTTCACGATGATCATCAGTCGACCTCTCATCCAGACTCATTAAACATCCAGACTCAGATTTCTGGGAGTCAAATCAGTGTCATTGTTGATTAACTTTGAAGCTACTTGGCTGTTTTGTTGAAAACTGTAAATCTGCACGACGTGAGTTTTTTTGTGGGTTTTCCCTTGAAGCTTGCTCACAATGCCCTCCTGGGTTAGAATGTGTGTCATATCAGCTGTATTGTGTACTCTTCCAGTGCTACAGAGATAACAGAGAATGCAATTGCATGGTCACAACTAAACATGTATTTTATTAATTAAGAATGCCGTTCTTTGCAGCTTCAAACCAGCGTTTGGTCAGAGCTGAAGCTCCTCATATCCATGCTTTTGTTTTTATCTTCATCATCGTTATTTCCTCTTTCACAAATACCTGCTTGCACTTTTTACTCCAGCTGATCAACAGCAAAACCTTTTCCTCTCCCTTTATCCCTTATATCTTTTTTGTGTTCTTCAACATATCAGTGGTACGTTTTTATGAAGGAGTTTGTTCTCAGGTTGCAAATTGTAGTTTAACTGTTCAATATGCAAGTTCAGTGTGATATATGATGGCAATAGCTGCACAAAAATGCAATGACCTCTTTGGTCATATTCGCACAATAACCTGCATGAACTTGTCAATTCTTCTGTGTTAAAACGCTATCTTGGCTCCTACAGTGATATCAGACTGTGAATGCAAGCAATGCATTTGGGAGTAGAAATGTACTGTTTTCTATTTGTATGAACCGTGGGCTTATGGAAGCCAGTATCCTCCTAAATAAAAGCAAGGAAAGCACAGTCCAGTTAAATGAATTTGCCTCTTAAAACAGCACCATATTTTATTTACCACCAGATGGCAGCAGAGAATCACTCATGTTAACACTGAATCGAAAACTGCAGTAGGCCTCCAGGTACAGGAATCTGTTTGACTTCTTGACACAAATCAAAGAGACTTTTAAGAAGAGGTCTGCTTTAAACTTAAACTATAAATAGAATTTAAAAACATCTGTAATCATGTTACTCACCTTTTCCAGGAACCAGCTAAAGTGCCAAGTCCCAACATATATTATCTCAAAGTTCCTCTGGAGACAGTGGACATTTGTTTCCATTCTGTCATTGACTCTACAGTAACCCCTCGCATCGAGCTTGCTTGTAGTGATAGTGGAGAGGAAAACTCATTTTCAACAGGAAGAAAATCAGAAACAGACTCAGTTGGAGCAGCCTTCTGCTCATCCTGACTGGGTTTCAAGGAGACTGAAGCAGAAATACAAAAAGGAGCAGAGATTAAAAAAAAAGCAACTATTAACTAGCTCCACAGGCAGCCTCGTCCAGGAAAGACACAGCCAGGTAGACGAAATCTGTGTCAGCTCCCTTTTAAGGGGATGAAAGAGAGCACATACAGTTAGTCACAGTAAAAGAAACAGGACTAGAGTAGGAAATGGCCAAGCTGGCCATCTATAACCAAAAATGTTGATAACAGCAACACAGCTGATATTTCAATCCAGGATGGAGTCACACTCAAACAGGAACGGAGCTACTATGATGAGAAAAAGCCGAGAGAACATAAAGTTATGGGTGGAACTTAACAAATTTTGCAGAATGGGAGATTATAGATAGAATTAAGCAGAATGAGGAAACGTGGTCCCCATGTCCTCCAACAGCCTAAACATAAAGTAGCATAAATATAGAACATAGCTCAGGATGACATAACTATTTTGGATGAGGTCTGAGAAATGTAGAGCCACAGTAAGGCCAAGGCAGAGCCAAGGAGAAACGTCTGTTCAGAAATAGTTAAGCAGATAACCCCTGAGCCAGTTTTCATGTAAAAAGAATGAAGAAGCAGATCATTTGAAGCTACTAAATATAAGGCATCTTAACAACAATTCAATTCAGTTGATTTATATAGCACCAATTCACAGCACATGTCATCTCAAGGCACTTCACAAAGACAATTCAATCAAATCACAGTCAGATTGGTTCAAAGTTTTCTTTGTAAGGAAAACCAGCTGATTGCATTGAATCATTAATTCAACACTGATCCCTCACACCAATCATGCATGTTAGCGACAGTGGAGAGGAAAAACTCCCTTTTAACAGGAAGAAACCTCCAGCAGAACCAGTGTGAGCGGCCATCTGCTGAGGAAGACTGGGGTTCAAGGAGACAGAGAGAGAGATATAAAAGGTAACTGTCATCCAGCTCCACAGGTGCCCCTGTCCAGGAAAGACACAACCAGGCAGACGAGCTCCAAGCAGCTCCCATGTCAGAGGATGAAAGAGAGCACATCCAGTTAGTCACAGTTAGAGAGGAGACAAAGCTACTATGATGAGAAATAACAACAGAGAGCATAAAGTTAGAGGTTGTACTGAAAAATCCTGCAGAATGGGAGAATGGGGATCGAATGAAGCAGATAGGATGATGAAAAGTGCTCCCTACGTCCTCCAGCAGTCTAAAGCAGCATAATTATAGAGATAGTCACTCTAACTATAAGTTTTATCAAAAAGGAAAGTTTCAAGCCTAGCTTTAAACGTAGACAGGGTGTCTGCCTCATGAACTAAAACTGGTAGTTGGTTCCACAGGAGAGGAGCCTTAGAACTAAAAGATCTGCCTCCCATTCTAGGAACCACAAGTAAACCTGCAGAGTGAGAGCGAAATGCTCTGTTAGGAGCACAAGGAACAATCAGATCGATGATATAAGACAGAGCTTAGTTATTTAGGGCTTTATAAGTGAGATGGAGGATTTTAAATTCCAGTAGTGTGTTAAACTAAAGTATAATATACCCATAAACTGAATACTGGGCCCATTCTGGCCCATGGCAAACCTTTGTGAACGGACCCTCCTCCAAGTTTGCCTTCATGTCCCAGTAGACCCTGAGTGAACAGTTCTGGAAAGCTGCCACAGTTTTCCTTTCTAACCAGACAGTAGGGCAACATTTTACTGTAGTCCCTCCTCTGGCCTCTCAGACATGAGCCAACAGCATTGAAGAACAAATTTGCATATTAGTATAGAGGGAGCTGTCAAACTACAGCGATGGGCCCCAGCCTATACTGTTATATATGATTGATGCACCTCAATAAGAAATACAGTTAAACTTTACAGTATAGGAGGTTTTTTGTTCCAGCTTCTTCCAGGAGGCAAATGGAGCTCAGGTGATAAAAATATCCCTCTATCTTAAAAAAACTGATACAGACTATAACTGTAATATTTGAATATAGAAAAAGCATTCATAGTGATACATTTTGTTTTAGCATAATATACACATTGCTTAAACTACTGGAAATAAAAAAAAAAAATAAAGATTTACAATAACTTTACAGTTCAAGCTTTTTTTAGTGGTGGAAGTGAAGTATGGAAAGACACAGAGTCCAGGATTGATGAAAAAGAGGAGAAGGCTGATAGATATAATGAACCTCAATCTGAACTTTTGCTGAATCTAACAAACAAAAGATATTCATAAACTAAGAATAACACAGAAACTGAGATTAATTTGAGTTTTTGTAATCTTTGTCAAATGGTAACATCCTAAATCACATTTATTTATTAATTTTGGGCTTTCAGGATAAAACAGAGGGTCTCATCCTGGACTTTTCTTGGATCGTCATCTACTGTCCTGTTATCATTATCAATAAATTTTAGTAATTAAGATCTGTACATGTAGTATGTTCTACAATAAACAGAACTTTTATTCCTTTATTAACAAGTTCAGTTGATATAAAATTACATCATGAAAATAATATTCAGAAAAGTCAGAAAAGTTGATTCTTATTTATTAACTGCTATATCTAATACTGCACCTTCTAAGAACCTAGAGCTGAATGTATAGAATCAGCATAAAGGGAGGCTACTGTTGGACTCCCCATCACGGCTCACTGGCACTAATAGTTGAGTTATATAGTTAGTTATAGTTTCCTGAATAATGAGCTGTTGTTTTTTCTATAAAATACAGAACTGGACTGACAGCTACAATGAAAAGAAATATGGTAATCTTAGAGACCTTTCAATATAAATTAGTGCTTTGATTTCTACTAAACAAAGGACTAGATATGTTTAAGATCTTGACAAAGATCCACCTAGAAGTGCAGAGAAGGGTTCCTGCTGGTTTCTATCACAACTTTTAAGTCCACCTGTGGTTCAGGTGAAAGTTCTTTACCTTATATTTACCCTCTGCTCTTTATGATGACCCTGATATTGTCTTCTGAGTAAACCGTCACCTCTTGTTTAGCAGGTTGAGTAGGTTATTACCTGTAACTAAAAACCAGCATATTCTAATAGTATTCACTATTTTACTTCTAACTTCATCCTGGGTCAATCCATCCATGTCCACCTTTTCTTGTGTGCATCCTTGCACCAGCCTCCAGCTCTGTGGTTCACCCCGCAGCAGCTCTGAAATCCCCCTGGTATAGCCCAGTTTGAGACCTTTAGTGTAACTTCTTGTCAAATGAACAAGGCAGGCTGTCGTACCTGGACTGAGCAGCTTTTCTGGTAGGTACCCTAGGAGGTAAGTCCGCCTCTGCTGGCTCACAAAGGCTCACCAAAATCTTACAACGACAGATTAGAAAAATGTTGCTAATTTTGATTCGTCTTTATTCCAGCTGCAACATTTAGACAGAAGTGTCAGAACAATAAGATCAAGTAGAGAGAAAAATCGAACAAGGAGCTTAAATACTGTCAGGTTCTGGGGTTCTTTGTGTTTTCTTTGTGTTTTTCCCTTCATCTTTCTGTCACTAGATAGAGCCAGCGGCTGTGGTGGGAGCGGCTCAGTTCCAAGCCTGCAGCTGATCTGCCTGATTTGTGGACTACTGTCTTGCCTTCTTGGTACTTCAGAGCCCTCCAGCGTAAGCCTAGAACCTCCAGTTGATTCCTAAGATCTCTGTTTGACATTGTCTGTTTTTTCCTTGAGGGAAACTTCACCTCCAGAGAAATCCAGCTTTCCTGAAGCAATCAGTCGCTTGTTCCTCCTGAGTCCCAAGACGCTGGTCGCCAAGCTCCTTCAACTATTCACTACGAAAATAACCATCAACAAAATCTTCAACCAGACAACAACCATTCTCCGCTGAGTTCCCTTCAGGTCTGGTCAGATCTCTTGCCCTCCTCCATAGTCAAGTCTCCATCAACCGCTACACAAACCTCCCTGTCAACTATCTGTTGTCCAAGACCCCACCGGAAAAGACCCCAGACCTGGACAACCTGCTCTGATCATCAGCCCGTCTTCTCAAGTAAGACTCTCCCAGTTTAAGTTTTCAAAAAATTGCTACCGTCCCTGAACTCACCAAACCTCTATCTCCAGTGCGAGAGTCTCAGTCTGAGATCCTTGAGAGCCGATCCGACCCACCATACCTGTTAATTCTTATTTCGTATGATAAATCATTTGTTTCAACCTTGTCTCCTGTGGTGTTCTGCATGTGGCTAAGAATCTAAACCCAAACATGACAAATGCCACTGAATTGTTATTGTGTCATGGGAACCAGATGAGTAGAGTCGAAAGAATAAATGGCAGCTGAGCAGTGAGCAAGTTGAACAGAATGAAGAGATTAGACTAATGACATCATACAAAAATAAAACAAAACAATAACCTGAGTAAATAGAAACTAACAACAGAAAATACAATAACTATATTTACAGATTAATCAAAGTAAAAAGGGCATTAACTCTCAAACTCAGTGGGTTATGACATAAAACCACCATGAAAGCATAAAGGGGAGAAAATATCTATAAAAGCTTGTACAGTATCATGTTTAGGGGAGATCCCTCTCCTTCTCAGATTGGGTGAGGTCTTGGAGTTAAGGCTGAAACTTTTTCGCAACCCTTTACAAAGTATTTACTCCTCAGTACTTAGATCTGATTTGTCCAGATCCATTTAATGGCCAACGTTCCTGTGCAGAAACATTGAAGATGGTTTCAGTTTTCCATTCACACTCATGGTTATATTTACACAACAAAAAATAACCCAAAGTATACATATATTAAAAACAAAGGAGCAGTAAGCACCCTTGCATTTGTACAGTCCATCTTCTCTCTTTTTTTAGAAGAGAAAGTATGTTGTGATAGTGCAAAGGATTATTTGTTTCCAGCAGAGCAGCTGACTACCGTGGCTGTGAGGTGTTCATGGTGCTCATCAGAGAGACAGCCTGAAGCAACAAAAGAAAGGCGACTTGTGGTTGTTGTTAGAACTCTATCTGGAAGGTTAATAAGTTAACATCCTATAACCAACATGTACAGGAGTTGAAAGAAATATTGGTAGCCTTTTTTCTGGCCTAAGACCCATCCAGGTCCAAGGCAATATTAAGTTACCATAGGAAGTAAGTCTCTGCTGAGGAACTGATTCATTAAACCACGGTATAGTCTCTGCCTATGTTTTGGAGCTAACAATGTGCTAGTATGGTTGGACCTTATCTCTGTACCTACTGGAATACATATTACCCACTTGAACCCATCAACCGAAACAAACAGAAAGGGACACAGAGGTGGAAGTGGGAACTGCAGGTTTATTTTCACACACAATGCAATCCAAAAACCAGGGCCAAAATGAATATAACTAAAAACCTGTAAAATTTGGGTCTAACTGATAACTTCAGCTGTCAAACATTTATAACCAGATAAGAAACAAATTTTGGTGCAAATTTAAATTAGAATCTAATTTCAATTCCAAATCTGTTCCAATTTAAAATACATCCTCATTGAATTGTAAAGGACACAGAGCAGCAGATACTGTATCCTGATTTTCTGGGCTACCACAAGAAATGCTAGAAAGTTAAAACATGCTCTAATGATGAATAAAAGGATGTTAATTCACATTTATGACAATTGCTGAAAGAGAAAGAATTTCACAATGATTTATCAGAGACAGACACCAAAAACTTCATTTTGGTTATTCATCTAGGAGTCAAAAAAAGGCTGAGGGGAAGGAAAGTGTGATTGTAAATTAAACTTCGGCTGGCTGTCTAATAAAGTTCTTTGACATGAATAGCATGTGCCTGAGCTCTGAACGAAAATCTAAAAACTTTGAGAACCCACACCACAAAACCTAAAGCTGTAAGAAGTTGGCAGAGTGAAACTTCTGTCTCTGTCCAAACCTTTAACCATGACTTTACATTGTATGTCAATTTGATTTACTTTAAACAGATAAACTCCCCAAACCTTTTGTTGTTTGAATCCAAATGATCTACTACTTGCTGATTTTCTTCATATTTAAACAGTGGTTCTTTACTTTGGTCATACTTGGACCTTCAGACTGGTACCTTTAAATCATGAGATAAATGTTGTTTGCAGGTGTAAACACCAAAAGTATGTGACTGAGCCCTACGACTCAAATAGCATCAAGAGAAGACAACTAAAAAGGAGAAACACTGTATTGTCCCACAAAGTTTATTTCTGCGTGCACACCCATGACCAACACCAACCAGAAACAACCTTTAAGCTTCTATTTTTTTTTCTCATCTGAAGAAAAATTTCTTTTGTTATGCCAAGTGTGGTTTGACATTCTCACACTGCTGTAAGCAACGGTGGAAAGTAAAGCAGGAGGTAATTAATGGGTAGTTAAAGAGCATTGGGGAAGTTGAGAATCTCATTCTCCTCACATGCTTCAGAATCAGAATCAGAAAGCCTTTATTGTCATCATATTCTACAACGGATACAAAGAGATTTTTGGGACTTCCATTTCAGCTACCGTGAAATAAAAAATAAAACAATAAATATAGTAGAAGGAAAAAAGGAAAATCTAAACAGTACTAGCACAGTCTGTGTGGGGGTGGGGGTGGGGGGGGAATAGTGCAAAACAGGTGAAAAGTTTAGGGATTAGAAATACTTCAACCAGGAGTCTGTCATGCCCAGAAAAAAGCACATACAGTAAAGAAACATGAAGGAACAGACACAAAAAGGCTTTTGCCAAACCTACAACAAGCAAACAATCTTTATCAAATGAAGAAAGCTTTGAACAGGTACTGTAAGAACCCTGTGACCGCTGGGGAAGAAATCCATGCAGTTAAACTTTGGTCGGACTCTTGGTATAAAACCAAGAACCAGAAAATGAGAAGCCTAAAATAAGGCAAAGGACTGCAATTGTGTCAATGAGCCGTGTTTTGTGAGTAAAAATAATCCAGTGGGAAAAAGTAATCAAAGGGCGCTCCATTCCCATTTTAAGGTTGAAACAAGGCTGCTCAGAAAGCAGCACTTGTTTTATTCTCCTACACTAGCACAGAGGAGCGGCTCTAGGGAAACAGCTGACATCCATACGTGCATGAGAAAAATCTTTTCTTTTTAAACTGTCCAGTGGAGAAAAACAATGGGCCAAAAAAAAGATAAAACATGTATTAAAACATTTTTAAAATAAGCTCCGGTCCAGTTTATGTAGCAGAGATGTGTGTTGTGGGGAGGATGGTGGACTGGAAGGTACATTGGTCCAGTTCAGTTTAATCCTGTCAAAACTCTCTGTTTCACAAACACCAAAGCCTCTCCCTAACCTTACCCAACATTGGTTTAGTTAACTATAACCATTGCCTCGCCCAAGCTGTAAATACAGTACTTTCAGTTGCCCAATTTAACTCAAGCCAGAGTCACATGGACCATCAGACACTGCGTGTACCTAATGTAACAGTCCAGATGGATTCTAGTGGGGGTTTTGTTGAGAACCTATTAGTGGTCAGAATCTTGCTAGCAGTATGTACTGATCTGCATTTTATTTTATGTCTCCATTTTGAGAAATTATTTGACCATAAGACCATTCTGATCAATAAATCTACTTTTTAGACATTACAATCACTGAGGAATTTCCATTACACTGTTTACTAGAACTATAAGTTAGATTTTAGAAATACTTTTGGAAAAACTAAGAATCTCCACTGTCTGTTTTTACAGTAAACTTGCCAATGGGGTGAGTTACACTATAAGAGATGTCAACATTAGCATTGCTGGCAATCCATAGTTACATGAGCACAGATTTTACAATCCTGAGCATTATATGAGTCACGTTGTCATTAAATCTAAAGTTTATATTTGAAAAAGAGTGATTTTTGCTTAGTCTCTGGGTGAGTAGAGAGGTAGGTGGAGGTAGAGCTCGATCGGTTGGGGGAGATTTTCAGTCAAGAACAGGACATTTCTTGTTTGCTCTACCTTGGTCCTATTGTGGCTGTACCTCTCTCAG
>JAUZNJ010000010.1:288522-313437 GCA_034780135.1 Jordanella pulchra | reverse complement strand
AAAGGTTATACAATAATTAAAGCTTTTCTGTTAAACTGTAAATAACTGCCAATCATAATTTCAAATAATAAAGCTGTGAGGAAGAAGAGGTAAAGAGAGACTGTCTAAAAAGTCTAAACGTAAGCAGGGTGTAAAGTGTACATTTTGTCGGTTTATTGCTTTAGTGAAACTGGTCCAAGGTTAAAAACTATGTGTAGGATCTATCAAGGAAAGAAAAAAAAATGAGCGAGTAGGATCAAGTGTTTGAGGAAAGCAGGAAGTTTTTCAACTCATTGGAGCTCGAATGTTAAACCATGTGATTAGAAAACCAACATAGAACCATAACACAAGCAACATGGAAAGAACAAGGAGATAAGCCAAAACCCCAAAACATAACAAAAACCCATAAGCAAACACAATTATCCATTGACCATGACTCTAAAGCCTTTGTAGTACTTATAAGAAGTCTCTCAGTTAGCCTGGTTCAGTATATTTTAATTAAACAGCTTAAAAGCAATGCTTTACTTTCCTCCTATGGATTTCCTCCACATATGCTTTTGTTTCTCTCTGGTTGAAAATAAAAAGAGAGGCGAAACAAAAGAGAGATTTTGTTTCCAGGCAGGAAAAGTTTGAAGTTTCTTTGTTTGGAAGCAAGGTTCCGGGTGCAGCACGCTGTTTAGCTCGGTGACCCTGTGACTGTCTTCTGAGGAATTGTATGAGCAGCCCTGCAGAATGCGCTCCAGGGCCGGCTTTCATCTTGGCAGTAACCTGTGGACTTTGAAACTCAGGGCGATGGAATTGCAGCTTTGTCAGTACACTGCTAATTAGAAAATTCCTAACCTCGAGCAAGATGTTTTAATTATGTGTTGTGTCAACGAGTTTGCAGATTTAATCCACCGTTGATACACACTCAAGTGTGCAAACTGTGTCGCACGTTGTAGTAGATCAAGTGGAATAAAACCGGGGCTTTCTCTTTCCTTCGTCTTCTCCTTTCCCTTGTAACCTTACGCCTCTCTTGAACCCCTCTTCGTTAGCGGATATCACATGCTTAAGTGGCCAAATTAGATGTAGAGTTAATGTGTTAAAATCTGGTCTGATTTGCCTTGGTTTGGTGGAGGCTAAACAATGTGACAGCATTGTGCTGGGTGTGAGCTCTCTGTTGCAGTGAGTCAGTGTGAGGGGAGGCAGGAAAGGGTTAAACAGAAATTGAGCGGGGATGCTGGGGGCAGCAGTGCTGCAGAACATAGCAGTGTTCGTGCGAAGGCAAGTCATTTCCCGAAACACTGCAGACACATGGCCTGCGGCACTCTAAAACCTTTGGAGACCAAAATGGCTTGCAGGAGTTAGAAGTAATAAGGTGTTTTTTTGCCTTCTTTCTCCTTGACTGAAATTCTGCACGGTTGCTATGCATTGCCATGGAGCTGTGTAGCTGTTTTTATGGTTTATGTGGGTATTAAGATACTCTACAACTGGCCATTTTTGAGATTTGTTGTTGTTTAGTTGTGAAGCAAATGGAAGTTGTTTGTTTTGAGAGTAATTCTCCCATTTTTTTCTCTTGCAGTGATCGGAAGGCCAGGCCTCACTCTTGTTCCTCTTTTATATCCCTCTGTGTACTTTATTTGTTTTTCTTTCCATCACAAAAAGACAAATTAGCAAGAGCATTTTGGAGAGATGAAAAAACAGATGTAGCAAATGTGCTTCACTTGCTTCCATTTTTTAGAAGAGAGCAGTAAAACAGCAATAATTTCTTGACAGTTTTTGACAGAAAAGCACAACTTGTGACAAAACAAAGTCCACCTGTGTCAGTGCAAGGACACATAGACTAGCAATACCCTTTTGTATTAGGAGTATTGCAAGTATCGTAACTCGTCCTTTCCGTATTGGGATAGATACTGCCATGATAGTTGGACTGCCTGTTATGGGAAGGCCACTGCTCCATTCGCTGATCAAAACTTTATAGATAAGGGGGTGGACAGCCAATAGATAGATATATTCTGTGTCTAGCATTGTATGTATTTATGCTATTTAATATTCAATTAAGTAACTTTTGGACTGTCTCTGTGTTGTTCTGTGAACACACACCCTACTGGCTCTGTTTTAGAACAGCAAATGAAGTTAGGATTCAAGCTCAAATCATGATAAAACATAATGTTGGACAGATGGAATAAATTCAAAACAACCTCTGTTGAAAAAATATTTATTAAAAAAATAATAGTTCAACTCTCAATCAAACCTTTTACAGTTAGAAACTCTTAACTAAGGTTGTAAAACTTAACTGAACTAAATTGCTAAGATGTACCCATAAAAGAAAAAGGCAAGTTAAAATTTTTGAAAGCCATTATCAATATTATCAAAGTTCGGCATAAATTTTACGTTTTATCTTCTATTTTTTTGAGAGGTTAATGGGCTCTTAAACTAATTTAGAGCAATTGGAATGTGTTCAAATCAATTCACATTGCAAATCTAACTAGCAAATAGAATATTATTTTAGTAAATATCAAAATCAAAAGATTTGCCAAATAAACAATCAATATTAATTTTATGATGTTTGAATATTAACATTATAATTCCTGAGGAATTGAAAAGGGGTAAGCAGAGGGTTTAGGTGTTTTTTTGTTGGTTTTTTTAGCTAGGTTTTGTTTAGGCAAATGAGCTTGCAGACAGACGGGAACTGATTTTAAATTACTCTTTGGTTATACTTTAGTATTGAAATGTAATGGTATAATCTTGAATATTATCTTTTTTAACTGTTCATTGAAAAAAATAGTAATTTCTTTATAAATAACACTTAAAACGCATTAGGATCTGGTTAGCTAGCATCTACTAAGCTAGCAAAAAGTCAGCAATGTCATCGCTAGAAGCTTACTAGCTCTCAAAACACAGTAAAAACATATCCAACGTAATGCAATCGTCAAAAACCTGCTAGCTGTTTAGCTGGAAACGCTTTCCTAGTCACTACCATACCTGGTTCTTCTGTTGTTCTCTGTTTGGCGAAAGCTAAGGCATTTCCAGTGGTCAAGAAATGTTTAGCATATCCAGGTTGTGGCCTAGATGGGAGTGCTAGCTGTGTTCTTTGTGAGACCTCGTGGAAAAAGCTGCTTTATCCAGTCTCTGAGGTCTCTAGATCAAGCTGCTCCTGCAGAACTCCAGAGAAAGAGAGAACTGCAGGTAGCTTGATGCTACCTTGTTTTTAGAAGCAGGCAGTATTTTACATTTGATTAGAGTTAGATATGGTCCCTGTACCTGCAGGGGCAGACATTCAGCTGTTCCCCCCGAATGCGGATTTTTACTCTGGATTCTCAGGCAAAGTGTTTTGGATGATCACATCTTTTGTAGCAGTCTCAGGAAGGGGTTGAGGATGTCATTTAAAACTCCTCCTCGGGTAGTAGAGGTCTCAACGTATATTTGGTAGGATCCCGGTCCGACCAATGTTTAAAATTGATCATTTATGTTTATATTCATATCATGGCTTGTGGCCCCAACACCTAAATTCCTGCAGAAGAGTGGCTGCTGCTCCAAATTGATGTAAGCAATGAGCATCCCTAAAAATCTTTATGAAGTCAGTGTTAATTCTTATCGTGGTAGCAATAATATTTTTAAGTGTAATTTATCCACATAGACCAAAATCACAACGTCATTTCAGGAAACTTTATGGAGATAATTCATTCAAATCATACAGACCAATTGGTTTAAAGTCTTTCTGATGGAAACCAGCTGTCTCCATCCTTTCATTGACTTTACATAATTCACTCCTCCTTGATGTGTGGGTAGAAGTAGATGACTTCACTTACATGGATTCCTTGACTTTGCAGCAATCCCTCACACTGAGCATGCATGCAGCAACAGTGGAGAGAGAAAACTTTATAATAACAGGAAGAAACCTCCAACAGAACCAGGCTCAGTGTTGGCAGACTTCTTCCAAACCCGACTGGAGGTTCAAGGAGACATAACCAAACACACAAAAGGACCACTGAAATACAAGTACTTTATTAGAGATGCTAAGTAAACTAGCTATGTAAGTGACTCTAGGAAAGAAAGGGTCAATCAGTTGAGGTATGAGCTTTCTTTCTGGTTAAAAGGATGAAAGGGAGGATATAGAGGTACTCAGAGTAAAACGGAGCCCATAGCTATGTCTAGGAGAGAAACAGGACTAAACAAATCACAAATATGGACAAGCTGGTTGGAGCAAAGGGGGGTGATGTGTTTCATTTGTATTTAAAGAGTCCAAGCCAAAATCAGATGCCTTAAAATATCAGTAAAATGAACAACGATGAGCTACAACAGTGACAAATTCAGACCAAAGCATTGCAGTTCCACTTTATATAAACCTCAACTGAATGATTTGATTTGGGAAGGAGTTTAAAAGCACAACATTTGGTCTTCAAACCAAACTGTCGTAACATGATTTTGTCAGCAGCTTTCAAAAGTATTTGACTTTCTCTGCTAAATTGTAAATTAATTGTGGTTTAACACATTTTTTTGTAAAGCTGATACTAATTTTACTAGCTGTGCCCAAGCCTGATTTGTATGAGCCATTATTTAACCAGAACCTTTCTACTATCACAAAGGCTATGACCAAATCTGAAGAAATTAAAGAACAGAGTATAAACTAATTCTCTGGCATATATGTTCACATTGTGCACCAATCCCCCCTAACCCTGATAGTCCGAGTCTCTACACTACAAACAAAAAAAGACTGAATGCTAATGTGGGAATGCTCTTTAATATGTATCAGTAGTGGCAGATATCTAAATCGCAATTTCTGATTACAACCAAAGATCAGGGATTAAAGCATCTCTAGGCGTCATCAATAGATGCAACCAAGAGCTTTTCATTCCTTCGTTCTGTTAAACGTTGCTGCCTTGTTCCCTTCAAAGAAAGGTTCCGGCATATAATCTGGGTATGTACATCTGTGAATTATTATTCTAATTCTTTATACGTTTATTAGAGCTGAATAAACTCCACATCAAATACATCACTCGGGCAATGTCAGGAAGCCCGGGGCAAGTCAGCCGACATCTGTTAACTCTTTCAAAATGGCCTCATCCAGCATGTCTGTGGGCGTAGAGGAGCGAGGAAAAAAGAGGAGAGGCGAGAGAGCCGGAGAGGGAGAGAGGAGAGCAAAAGTCTCTGTTGCTGATTAACGACAGCCGTAGGAGAGGCGTTTTTTAGGCCAGGAGTGGGGATGGAGCGGGGCTGCACTCCCACGGCTGGGCTGCACACTGTAAACAGGGCGAAAGAGGACGAGGCAGCGTTCCTCGACTGAAATGCAGCATGCATGAAAACATGTGGGAAAGCTTTGCTTCCTGGCACATTCTCAGTCAACCAGGGAGTCAGTAAATGAGTCACTCAGTCAGCCTCCCAGCCAGTCATTCAAACAGCCACTTCTTCTGATAAAATAGTCAGTCAGCAAATGTGTCTTTCAGTCACACAGCTTGCAGACTGGTTGTCAGGCGCTCAGATTTGTTAGAGGACCCAGGTTAAAGGCAAAATATTAATGATTGGGCCAACAGGACAAGCTATGGAGGAAATAGGTCTGTTTTCTAAAACCAAAACATCAGATTTTTCACCATCAAAATATTAATAGAGTAACGTAGCAACATAAACTACATCTGTTTTCTCAAACATACATTTTTTAACGCGATGCTGAACAATGGTTTCTCCCCACGTTGCAATTTTAGTTAACAAAGTAGGTTGGCCGGTATGTTGTCAGATACTGGAACAAGCAGCAAGCGTACACACTTTCTCACCATGCAGCCTGTATCTGTAACGTCTGCTGTGTGGAGGGAGTGCTGAGGCAGCAGGTTGGACCGCGCGGGGGCCAAGCAGCTCTGTGTGCCTGGCAAAGTGGGCCATTAACCCACCGCCCTGAGGTGTGACCTGGGCCAAATCCAATATTGGCTCCAGCATCAAGGCACAGGTGCCACTCAGGGTTCAAAGCCACAGATCAGCAAGAACCCCCACTTTTGCTGCCCCAACCTACCACCCCATTTCTTTTGTTTACAATACAGAAGTGATCGTAAATGCAGACACATGCATCGTAAATGTTCCTGTGATTTTAGTTATAGATTTAGGTATAAAGTTTCCAACTACTGACACTTATATAATTCATATTTTGCTTTAAGATCTATAGCATAAGCAGGTGTTAGAATATTATTTTTATAGAAGAGGAGATAGGAGATCACTCTAAAACCAGGAATAGCTCATAAAAGAGTGGATGTTTTAAAGTTGCTTTAACATTGTATGTGTATTAAAAAAGCATGGCGCAAGTACCAGAGTTTTTGCAAACGTTTGGCCCCTCTGGCGACGGATGAAATGGCACCAGTTTTTCGCATGCATAGGATAAAAGTAGGTTCAAACCTAACGCAAATTTTTGCCGGTGGAGCGAATAGTTTACATGCTATTCCTATATGGAGGGGGGTTCTGGAGTCCCACGAAGGGGAAGAGAGGCAAAGGTCATGATTTTAGTGATATGAATTGTGAGTTTTTAGTGAATTCATCGGAACAAGAGTCTATCTCCACTTTGGTGCACTCTGCCAGACAGGCTTCTTCAATGTACTGCTGTCCTCCTTCCATCTCCCTCAGTTAGCCTCTACAGCCTGCCCTGGCCAACCACAACCTCTCCACTGCTCTGTCCCTGTTTGCCTGGGGGGCTTCTCCAATCTACCGCTGTGATTGTTTAGCTCATCAGGCTCACTGTCCAGATTCTGTGACTCTCTGACGCGGTCCACGGTGAGTGCTGTGAAGCTGATGTTCATCTGAAATGCACAGAGGTCAACTCCTCAAAGAGCAGAATGAAAATACCATGGACATAATGTTCAACATGAACGCACCATAAGAGAAGAAAACCTGCAGTATGCCGCTACAACTGCACCGGTCTGTTGTCTTGAGTCGTGATGTCCTCTGAGATAACAAAGTTACAATAAATATTAAAGCTGCTACCCTCAAGTTTTCATCAAAAAGCATTTTCAAAAATAATTCATCAACAGAAAATCTATAGAATAACTGTTTATTTAAAAAAACAAAACAAAGAGAAAAAAAAAGCAAATGAGGATGAACATCGGTCCAATTTTTTTTTTTGCTGGTGCCGACTTAAGGAAGCACAAGGGCTTAGAAGGCTGGCAGGATATTTTCACAGGATCCGTAAGGGTCATCACTGCCACTTGGTAGTGCATAGTTTTACATTTTTGAGTTTGAAAGTGTTCAATCTGTAATCATCTGTTTTTGTTCACCAGTTGTTTTCTTGGTGCATTTCTAATATAGATGGTTATAGTCGCTATAAAAATAAAGCTCATTCATCTGCAGCTTGCCAACTACCAAAAATTGTTTTACCATCTTAGATCTATCCAATTTCTTTATGTTTATATTGATTTAATAAGCAAGAGCAGCTTCTTTTGGATTATTCTTCTGAAAAACCAAAACCTCAAAATAGGTGCCATAATCTGCCAGTGTAGTAATACAATTGCACTTGGTAAGACATCTCAAAATCATGGTATATATTCGCAAAATAAGAAGTATCTGTTTAAGACAAGAAGCAAGCGCTGCCCTTATCAAAGTTTTTGTGACAATTTGAAGCTTAGAGCAATGCAGAACAATCCCCCCCCCCCACCTGTTACTGTACATTGCCAATACCCTGGTTGAACAATTTTGTTCAAAAATAGCACTTTTGGAAATATTTATGGTTTTGAAACAGATATGGTGCCAAAACTACAGTACGAATAAACAGTGATTTTCTTTTTGAAATGAAAAACAATTCCCAGTGCATTGTAGACATTTGTGTTTTACATTTTTTGCATAAATACAGTAAAGATGAGGTATTTTCACTCACAGTAATCATGCTGCGAGAGTCTCATTCCAGCCCACATCTAATTGGTACAATTTGTATGCATGCCAACACAGTATTGCTGAGGACTAACAGCATTTATGAGGCCTCAATACAAACTAGATTTAAAAGCTCTTCTCTCCTCAGGTTCTATCCTGTGTGTTTTTTCTCCATGTCCCCTAATGTGAACAAGTATTACGTCTGAAGAGATGTATTGAAGTATCCCTGCACATTCTGTACGACGGATATGTCATATGACATAATGCCTTGCAGCAGCCATCACAGATAAAATGACAGATGCTGTTTTTTGCCTCATGGATCTTTCTTGGTCAAGTTGATTTTGAGAATTTTCATTTTGCTTTGCCCTGCTGTCTTGCTGATACTGCTCTCCTGCATATTCTGTCCTCCTTTGCCTTTTCTTTATAACCGAACTTACAAAGGCTGCCTGCTTTTGTTCTCCACTGAATTTCACAAACAACGGTTGGAATGTAATTGTTTGCGACAAGGAGACCATGGCTGTAGATGTCTCACTTTCTTTTTTTAACTGACACTCAACCATCTGCTTTGTTTAGCTGCGATGTTTTCCCCGCCCATCCACTCTGCCTCCTCCACATTTTTTCCATTCAAGTACCGGTGAGACAACTGGTCTCCATAGATACTCTCAAGCCATGATTTGACAGGAGAACGGCAATGATGCCGTGTCGTGAGAAATCCATGGATGAGCCTTTGACCTTTCTGTATGTTTTTCACTGAACGCTGCCCTTTTTCCTGAGGGAAACAAGGCATTCTGGGAGCTACCCTCGCCTACTTCAGTAGAAGCACCGACTGGCTGCCTGTGGCTACTCCTGCCATCTGTCCAGGTGGATGGATGATTATGATTGGAGAAAATCTCTGACCCTGTCGTCAGCCTGACTCCTGAGTGGCAGTAATTGGCATGGCAGTAGGCAGGCCCATCTTTCACTTGTGGTCAGCCATGATTGACCTGATTAGGCCTGGGTAACTCCCCAGAGTATGGGGGTCTGGTGTGCCCCGGGGCACCGATGAGCTGGCTGTACCAACGTGCCCCTCAAACCAGCAGCAGAAGATGATACATGTTGCTAAAGTAAGTTGGCAGCAACAGTGGCCTGACTAGCTTCACTTGTCATGTCGTATCCAAGGGTCAGAGAGTTTACCGAGGGGGAATCTGAGACACGGCATGGTCATACAGAGTACGCACAACAAAGCATCTGAGAGGGTGGGTGCTGGAGGGATTTGGTTCGGTTCCTGTAAATTCAAACCCGTCATATGTTTGCAATCAAATCTAGTACGTACAGTGTGTTTACTGAGTGCTCCAATCAATGTAATTGGGAGAGAGTGTTCTTGACTGAAACGTCTCTCTTGTTTCTCTCTCCGCCTTTGTTTAAGTGGGCACTCGCTGAATTTGTCCAAATGTAAATATATCTCTTTATCCATCCCAGCTGCTCTATACGCTCTAGTTTTTTGAATCATATATGTTTTTTGGGGAATGAAATAAAAGCTCCAAAAAATCTACACGCACATCCTTGATCTCAGCAAAACAACAAGAGGTCATAAAAATGTTAAAGTAAAACACAGAGTTAAGGTAAACAATGCAAAAGTTTTATTTTATATATGTAAATATATCAATAGTAACCATTGCGTTATAAAATTAGGCCATTGTTTGCTGTGGTAAACACTTTTGTTATGCGTTCTTTAAAACTAGGTTGTGAAGTAAACCTTTTTTTTAAGTATTTCGTTTGAAGAACATAATATGGAAATAAAGCATTAATTTTATTAGAGGAAAAAAGAACAGAAGGTACTTAAACGGACATAAAAGATAAAAAATTTCCTGATGTTTTTATGGTTTTTTTCAGAATCAGAGTTCTCAGAGTTCCATCTAGACAGAAAACTGGGCGAACTGTTCTTCCTGTGGTCTGAGGCAGCTGTTGCATGGTTGGTCATAAATCTGAAGTGGATTTCTTTAGTGCTAACAAGCATCAATGCTGTCTGTCCCACTTTTCCACTGGACCTTCCAGAATTTCTACACTTGAAATTATTATGAAGCATGACTGAGATTTTAAATCTCTTCAAGGAGGGAATGAGAAATCCTCAGTATTTACAAGTATCAGTTAGATTCATACAATGACATGCATAAAATTATACAGTCAACATAACTGACTCAAAGGCAGTTGCCGTTCACAAAGATCTCTTCTTCGTCCACTTTGATCAGGACTTTGAGTTCAGCAGGTGTCAGAAGCTCCATCAGTCTGGACTCTTGTCTAAAAACCACTCTTGTCCGACAGGGTTACTTTATTCAAAGGCTCCTTTAAATAGTTCAGTTACAACACTGGAAACAAACATATAATGATAATCCTTTGGAGTTCATAACTGCTGTGGGATGTAGTCGTTAAAAAGTCAGTTTACGGGAAGGTGGTCCCAAAGTTATTTATTCCAAAGTTATTTATATAAATTCACATCTTAAGAAACTTTAAAAAGAAAATTGAATCAAATATTCCAGACAGATTGGTGGAAAGTTTTCTATCTAAGAAGAGCCAGCTGATTTACAGAGTGAACTTTGTTCAATTATTGCTGCAAGCAAAAAAAAAAACTCTTTATGTAAATAGAAATTTGCAAAGAAAATATGCAGTCCAAAATTAAACTTTGAAAATTCTTTTGAAAAAGTGTTTTGTGACTTTTCTGTTTTTTTCTTTTATCAGATTCTATTTTATTTTTTTTTTCAAATTTTATTAGTTGTTTATTTTTTTAGATTGAATATTTTCAGTAAATTCTTTATTTTTATTTTTCAGATTTAGTTTTAAAAAAGTATTCTTTTTCAATAGCTTTTTACAGATCATATTCTCTCTCCTTCTCAGGCTGGGTTTTCGTCTGGAGTGACGAGCAAAGTTGCATTTTTATTGTTCTGCTGGGCGTGAGCAGCAACATTTTTATTGTTCAATGTGCACAAGTGAGCGTTCCTATTGGGCTTGAGGTGAAAAGAAGGTGATCAGTAAAACACACGTTTTGAAAACAGTACATTTTTGTAAAGCTAATCTGAAAAGAGAAACAAAAAAAGAAAATACAAAATCTTTTAAAACGAAAGTCAATTTTTAACTCATAAAAATACAAAAAAAGCTAAGTTTCTCTTGAAACCTTTTTTTTTAAAGTTTTTCAAAGTTTCATTTTTTTGACCTCAGTGTTGTATTTTTAAACTTCCATTTACAGAACAGGTTCTTTGCCCACAAAGTTAATAAAACATAATTTTACTCCATACTGCTTGCATTCAGTCATTGATTTTGCAGGATTTGCTCCTCCTGGATCAGCATGTAGTGACAGTAGCCATTCGCTTGCAATCTGTTGTTGACTTTGCAGCAATCCCTTACTACGAGCATGCAGCAGTGGAGAGGAAAAACTCCAGTTTTGCACAAAAACAAGGTTGTCTGTTTGAAATGTCCGCATCAAAATAAACTTTGTTCTTGTTTTTTCCACCTCAAATAAATAAACAAATGCCATTGTTCTGGCAAAGTATGCATGAGTAAAAATTGTTTGCCATCTACTGACTGTTAATGATGAGATGGATCTCTTAGTGTTAAACTTTTTTCTTACAATAACATGTTAATATTAACAATGTCCTTTAGATAAATTCTTATATTATGTTTGGTCATTAATTTTTTTTTCTGAACCTTATTTCTCACTCGTGGCTTTCTTACTAGTGACTATTGTGACTTGTGCAATTATTTGCTCAGTCAGCCAGTAGAGGTAACAGAAAAAGAGTGTATGCGACCACAGACTTCGACCCAGATGAAAACCAAGCTTTTGTCAAAACACAAAGAGTTGAATGTATTTGAATGGCCGTGGGAAATGAAGGTATCGTACATATTCTCTTACCTACTCTATAGTGTGCCTTTGATCTTTTTATGGCTACTCCTGTTCACAGTCAAACCTTTTTAACTCAAAGCAAAAAGACTGATGGATCACCCAGAGAACTCGGGATAGCAACGTTGCTATCT
Source organism: Jordanella pulchra (assembly GCA_034780135.1). Lineage (NCBI taxonomy): Eukaryota > Metazoa > Chordata > Actinopteri > Cyprinodontiformes > Cyprinodontidae > Jordanella > Jordanella pulchra. The sequence goes on along the minus strand of JAUZNJ010000010.1, from coordinate 301,632 downwards.
GTGCTAACAGGCTGCAAAGAGCTTTGCTGCAGTACAGTAACGGTATGCTAAAATATTTGTATTTCAAGGTCTTGTTTCTTTGCTGTTTGTCCAAAATGTTACGCCCTTGCGTCCAACCTTCCATTGTTTATGCTTTTCATCCCTTCTTTTCTTTCCAGTTTTTCTCCATTTCCTTTCTTTATTTCCTTTCATCCGTCCTTCTTTCTAATCTTATGTCCTTCATTCCCTCCTTGTGTCTTCCCTTTTTTTTTCCATTTTCCATCTATAAAGCTCTCCCCATTAGAAATGTGTATTATTTTTTTCAAACTAGACTTTTTCATTTTACTTTTATGGTTGTAGGTTAAAAAAAACTAGAACTTAGATTTCACCCAAAATCTGTAAAAAAATAGTTGTTTTTTTTTTCAAATTATTTTTATGAAAGAGTGAAAACTCTGTATAATGGGATTGGAATTTCAGCTCAAGTCTTTGGCAGCAGCTTTGTTTATTTGTATGGCAGATCTTTTTCTATTCCAGGCAGCATAAAGAACATTCTTAACTGTGGCTGTGGTTACCCTGGTTATTGACAATATTTTGTAAATGTTTTTCTCAGCCTTTGTTTGGAGAAAAGGTTTCAGCGAGCACCTGAATATCTGGATGTTATTACGCCGCCTTTTTGATCTCATTCATGCTCTACAAGCGGAGATGATTTTTTTTTTTTAATTGGAGGTGTATGCTTCCTTTGAGGCCACAGCATTCCTTACTCTTGATACTGTCAATGTGTTTGCCATTCAACAAAGATGATCTCATGTCGTCAATTGAAAACACAACTACTGCTTCCTTGTTCAAACTCCCATGCAGTTTGTTTCCCCATAAACAACAAAAAAAATACTATCCCTCAAGATTTTGCTTACAGTACAAAGACCTTCTTTAAAGTAGGGGTGAATTTCTCAGATAAGAAACTTTAAAATACATCAACGCATAGAAAAAAAGATTTGTTTTATTGAATCTTAACAGACCAGTCCCTCAAGTTGCTCATCACAGAAAGTGAGGTTTTTAGTTCTCTCAAGAAACGGGTATCCAGAAATACAAGTAAATGCAGCTGATTGTTTTACTATCAAAAGTGTAGTCAGTAGTCAGAGTACTGGGTTTTTTTTTTTCAAAAAAAGTATTTTTACAGGTAGGGTTTGCGTTTGTGGAAAACTACTCGGAATATCTACCTAATCAAAGTCAGCACATTATCAGTTTGAAGTCACAACAATCTTAGTGTATTAAGAGCTTTGGATTTAAAGTAGTTATAATGGTCCAGAAGGAAGCTGGTGGAATCCATCCTTCAGCAATGGATGTTTTCTTCAATAGCAGTCTGTCAGGGATGACAATGGTCAGGAGACTGGTTGCATGTCCCTCATATGACCTACACAAAGTTCCCACCTCTGCAGAATTACACCAGTAACAAATTCAGAAAAATCCAGAAAAAGTGCTCGCTATTTCAAAAGTATTTTAACAACAAAGATTAAAAAAATCCTCTCAAGTTTTGTTCCAGAGCACATTAAAGTTGCATTTTGTTGTAGCTCTTATCATAAGTGTTGTTGCAGATGCTGATGGCTGTGGGCAGGAAGGATCTCCTGTAGTGGTCTGTCTTACAGCGGTTCTTAGGAAGCCCCTGACTATAGACACTCTGGCTGTACATTATTGTCAGGAAGAGGATTTGATTTTTTTTATTCTATGAATGAAAACAAAAACAATATATAATTGTAGAAAGTAATGTTAATTAAGAAAAAGATCCCAAATAATTTCTCTATCCTGTCTCACTAATGTGGAGGAATTTTGACCCATTCTTCTTTGCATTGTCTCTTCTGTTCATAGCTAGATGTGTGTGTATCTTGTTGCCTTGTTAGGAGCTGCTCGTTACGCCCAAATGTCTTTGTCATTATTTCTCAGCTATTTGTTCCAAAAGTCTTGTGTTTGTTGTTGCAAAGTCCCTCTGCACAGTGGGAACTTACTGGGATGTGGGCTCCTAGAGAGCAGTGCTAGCGGTTTCTGACTTGTGCAAGTTGAGCTCAATATTAAAATACCCAGAATACAGTTACATAATTACCAGATGCTACAACCAGTTGAACAGAAGAACGTGGCGCCAGAGGCAGACTAGTTGTTTCTCTTCCCGTTATCATTGCTGATTTGATTTGATAGCACTTCTTGAAACCATTCTCAGGGAGACCATCCTCATTCTCAGAACAACAAGTCTTACCAAATGCAGTCGCCTTCCTGCCCTGGTAGATTATTGCACCTATTTTGAATGAAATTCAATAGAAAAAAGATTAATAATCTAACAGAAATAAGTAAATCATTGTCAAAATAAAATAAAAAAAAAGATTGAAGAATTAATTAGTCAGTGTGAGTAAAAATCTCAGGAAAGTATGGTGACAGGTTTGTGGAAGATGCTGCAAAATGTTTAGGCCAAGTTTAAAATGAGTCTGGAAGGCTTCATAGTTTGTATTTTACTAATAAAATCCTTTAAATTGTCTTGAAATGTATGTGCGCTTCTAGGCGAAAATAAAAAAAATAATAAATCGAGCTCATTTGGACTCCTTTTCATACCAGTTGAATTGTCGTTCATATGGATGTTAGCATCATTAGCAGTTAGCCATGGTTGGTTTAACATCATTTAGGTAAAAAAGTTAAAAAAAAAGTTTCTATAAAAAAGTTTACAAAGGCAACACTGACCTTCTGCAGGTGAAGCACTTGTTGTTGGAATCAACCCTTTTTTGATGAAATAGAGACCAGAGTAAGAGTGGTGATAGCAATGTGTGCTAATGTTAGCATCCTTCCAGGGATGATGTCAATAAAGGAGGAGGACTGAAGTCTCTCACTGCTCAGAGTGCACTTTATGGGCAAAATAAAAAAAACAAGCCACTTTCCATTCTTTTTTCTGGCAGGTTTTAACTGAAGCTGAACACCAGCCCACGTTTAAAATGAAATAAGTCAGATTTCCAATTGATGACAGCTTTAAGTGTAATTCTGTTTGACACAAATAACTAAAAAGAAACTCATTAATCATGCATTTAAGTGATTTAATACATTTACATTTATCTACCTAAGCTCAATGTTTTTCACTAGCTGTTAGTCTATTGCTCCTCTTGTGTTTCCATGGGCTGATCAGCTGTTTCTCTGATCAAAGCTCCTCTTAAAATTAGTGAATGATTATTAATGAGAGGAGCTTTGAATATCTCAGGGTATCAGATTAAGTTTTTTTAATTTATTTTTCTTCCTCTTATATGATAACCATGCAGCTCTTTGTATTAAGTCTATCCCATAAGATTCCATAAGAAGTTTATAAATGTAAAAAACTTCCATCTCACATGAGAACTTCTTGTCTTTAGGTTTCTGGCAGCACGGCAGGCTCCCCAGCGTGCTCCTCCGTCCCGTCCACCTCATCACGCCAGTACACTCGGCAGCGCATCACCCGCGTCAACCTCAGGGACATAATATTCTACATGGAGCAAGAGAGAGAGACCGCCCACTCCCTCCTCCTTTACCGTGCACTGCTCAAGTAGCCTCAGCTCCGCTCAGCACCCACCTCAACCTCCACCTTCTCCTCCTCTTCCTCCCCAGCCACGTGCCTTCAGATCAGGTCTAATGTGTCAGCTCTCTGTCTCTATATGTACTGTAGTGATGTTCGATGTAGCTTTTAATACACAGAGGTTTAGTAAAAAGCTAATTGTTGTTCCTTGTATTCTCCGTTTAGCTTCACAGTGTGTAGTTAGAAGCTTCAATTTCAAGTTCGATTTGTTCGAGGAAGGTTATCAGAACCCTGAACCCATTCCATGTGTTCTGGTTTTCTTTTCATCTGCTCACTCTGGTATCGACAGGTTCCAGAAATGTAAGTCAGAGGGTTATTTTCACACCTGAATGCAGATTTCCATATTTATTTAAGAGCTATTTGTTGAACGCGGTTCAATGAATGTAGCCTGAGCTCAAGAGTTGAGATTTCACGGACGCCTGCGCCCGACGACGGAGCCAAGACGCAGATGCATATCAGTGAATTGCAACTTCTTTGAACAGTTGGTTCATTTCTGTGACTCAATTAATGAGATGAAATTCGCACACGATTCAGTTCACACACACAGAGGGATTCATTTCATGCTTTATTTTTTCTACATTTTGGTGATTATTGCTTACAGCAAAGGTTGACCAAAAATAGACTTTTTGAGAGAATTACAATATTAACTAATGATAATAAATAACTAAGCTAGTTTTTATTATATACGGAAATGACCCACTGAAATAATGTCCTCAACGCCGGATATTAAGGTGTTCTCTCGGGGATTGACCGCCCACCATGGAATATAATCTGCCCCTCTTAGGTTCGACGCTTCCATGCGGGCGTACGGCCGCCCTGATGCTTTGGGTCCGGCTGCCTGGGTCCGCTGCAGCCTTTCAGAACCGGATCCATCTGCCCTCTGCTGCTCTTAGATGCTGTTGATTCCAGGTCTTTCTTCCACCATCCTCACCACACTTACAAACATAAACCTCCGGGTTTCAAACTCAACAAAAGCACTCTTAATTCTAAACATATGCTCACCCACCTACACACATACACCTACACACAGACGATCCAAATGGTTTAAGGTCATACTAACACCAGCTCCAATAATAATATTAGTGTGGCCTGCCTACTTCAATGCTGGACTGAATCTGGATTCAATGAAGTCAATCATACAATTAGCATACTGTTTAAGGTATACTTTATGAAGAGAAAAACTTCCTTGGCACCAGCTTCACCGTATAGTCTGATTTATAAGCAAAGATCAAAAAGAATCACACAAAATATTAATATGATAGCAGCCTTTAGCTCACTGCTGACCAGTCTTGTACAGCAAAGCCATCAACATTAAATATGTTAAATGTTAGATATTATTGAAGCTGTAGTTACAACTGTTTGTTGTGCATCTTTTTGCTAATGCAGTTTTTCCTTCCACTAAACGTTCCATTAATATGCCCTGTTACAGCACTCTGGGAACCCATGGCTTCTGTGGAAGTAGCTGCGATTGACATTGTAGAAAAATAAATTCATGAGATGGTCGTATCAAAACTGTTATATTTTGCAAAAGTGCAACAGAAACACGTTTTTCACATCACGTGATCTGCAGCTGGACCTTTGCCCTGTTAACGGACAAAGAAGAAGACGGGAAGTAGTTGAAAGATGCTGGCGCCCCCTGCAGCCGTGGCTGATATATTTCATGTGTTTCCATCCGCTGTTGCCATGTTGTTTTCAGAGTTATCACAAAAAGAAAAATTTGTGTTTAATGGAAATACTGCAAACGTGAAACTTTGCATTTTTGAAATTAGCTGATTATCGACATAGTTTTGCACACATTTGTAACAGCAATGCGTCTAGTGATTCATGTGCTGCTTGGCTGCAGATTCAAACCACCTCTATGTAGGTCATAACATCACAGCTCTAATTTAGAAATAATTTGTGTTTACCTCCAGTTTTATCATTTTGTTTTTCTCCAAAAATGAGGTCTGTTATTAGCTGTAAGCCACAATCATCCAAATGAACAGAAGTTCTCATTTAGACTTAAACTCCTGTGCATCAAATTAATAATTAATTAATGCAATCAGAGTTTAATAGAAATTAGAGAATAAGTTAACTTCTCCAACTTATTGAGATGCACCTGTAACATCATTCTGTGACATTGCTGTATGTGTAAATAGTTCTCTTTGAATTATTTTACAGCATGTATATTTTTTTAATCACAGTTAAGCTTTGTAAGAAATGGAAGCATTTCCCATGTGAATATTCGAATGTTTTGTAAAAGGAGAGTCCGATTTTGATGGTTTAATCTGTAGAGTATTGTCATCCCCACCCCCCCACCAACCTAGTAGACTGAGTCAGTATTTTGTTAAGGTGAAGTAAGCAGACGGCAAACACATTCCTTTATCATTTCATCCCAACTTCCTGTCTCTGCATTGCTCATGTTAATAGAAGATAAGCAGCTCCATCACAGAAGGTTTCCACGCTCACTGAAGAGTAACGGTGACTCACTGGTTATGACGCGCAGCAGGGCTGGTATGGGGTAAGGTAACCATCAATAAAAACGTGTGCGTTGGTGCCTGAAATGTAAATGGAAATAGATGAACTTAAATACATTTAAGGTTTCAAAGATACAGGTTTGCAACAGGATAAGTTTGAGTATGAATATGAGATATGCAGGTACAAATCTATGACCCCTGATGAAGCTGTTAAACCACCACTTGGTGGCGATAATCTACCTGAAAGTTATTCGTCAACGACATTAAGAGGAAGAAGATGAAAATAACCCATCATTTGAGCGTTTGATCTTTACTAAAATGTTTCTGTCTCTTCTTCTGTTTTATTGGTGCTCTGTGAGCATTTTAATGTGCTTCATTAGGGGGTCAGATTACTGCCACTGACTGGTAAAAGTCTAACAACTTCATCAGGGGTTGTATATACTTCCTTGTAAATGTTGTGATTAATAATGAGTTTGTGCTTTATGTTTGTACTGATGCAAGGTTGTAACTTTTTAACACACAACGAGAGGTGTGAACTGCTGAGAGTTTGGCGAGATGATATACAGTATACCAGGATACATGTATAGCAAAACAATTTATTAACAAACACTATATGTTTCTAATATAGCTCTGGAAAAACTAACAAACTCAATTCAAAAATACTTTATCCCAAAGGGAAATGAAATATAAATCAAATATAATTATACCCCCTTCACACTAGCAGGAAAAATTAGTTTAAACCTGGGAATAATCGGCTTTTAGTGGCAGTGGGAACAGCTCACCGACCCGTTTAAAACCGCGTCAAACGACTCGGCAAGCGACCCGGGTTATAATCACCTTCCCGCGGAACAACAGAGCCGAGTCAACCTGCTAATTTATGTGATACTAGATGCTACTTGAGTGCAACTTACCAACGTTGACACAGCGCACCGGTCGCGTCTGATCTAACAAGCCTGAAACATCTTTGTTTATTTTCTATAAACATGATGCAGCTCTGGGGGAGAGAACAGAGGCTTGGGTTTTGAGAGAGACAAGAAAAACCGTTTTGAGAGAGAAAATGTTTTTTTACTCTGATTACAAAAAAAAAAAAGATATTTGAGAGTAAAAATATATTTTTTTAAAAACGATGGAATAAATTTTCCAAATCTCAATTTATCTTTTATTTATTTTATGACAAAATATTTTCCCTAAAAACTAACATTGTTTTTTTTTTTTGCTATCAGGGTGAAAATTTGTCTCTTCTTTACTTTTTAACTTATTTCTCCCTTTCAGATCGTTTTTTTTTCTTGAATTTAAAAAAAAAACCACAAAAATAACTCCATAATAACAAATGCATGGGCTAGTTTCTCAGCATCACCCTGGACAGGATATTTCTAACCTTTGCATTATTTCAAAGATGAAAGAAATACATTCTAAAAATCTCTTTGACATACGATTTAAATGAGAGATCAAACATAACAGCAAGATTTTTTTACTTTATTATCTGAGATCAATTTAAACCCCTCCATAGGAAGTGACTGACTGATCAGCTTCTTTTTCAGAGAATCTGGTTCAAAACAATAACTTCTGTTTTGTCTACATTCAGAAGTCACACAGATTTTTATATCTTCAAACATGCCTGTAGTCTACGTATATTAAGGGTTAGTTTCATTAGTTTTCTCACATCTGTCTAGTTTGAATGGAAAAGGAACAAATAGAAATCTTAATCTTAGTAACTTTATCAACCTTCCTGTACAGATTCAGACACCTCTGCATACTTTATTTCATTGACAGTTATGTTACCTCAATACGATTGTATTTTCTGTATTTTTCACCAAAATGACAAAAAGCTATAGAATTGGAAAAAAAAAAGGTGTTTAAGAATCCAGTTCATTTTTTGTTTTTTTTGTTTGTTTTTAATCATTCGACTGATGTTTGTGACAAAAAATGTTTTTACAAGTCATTTTTTTTATTTTTGTACTTATGTAATTCTTATTGTTTTACATAATATTGTCCAGTATTCTTTTTATATATATTTTTCATATATTTAACTAGATTTCTTGGCCTCTATGCAGCTTTTCTTGTCAGATTTTAAAATTATTCTGGGGTGGGATTCAAAGCAATTATCGTGCATCATAGATTTAAGAAGCACTTTTTTAAAACCTATTTTACCCGACAACTCAAAGTTGTCGCTGTATTATAGCAAGTAGGAAGCACTATTGCCAGTTTCTGTCAGTCGTCACCATCAATATGTTGGTTTTTTGGGGAGGATTGGCTTTTATCCTCAACACATTCATTTCAAAGTTCATCATGTTTTAGAAACAAGCACAACTCTACCAAATTGTTGTTGGTTCAGTCACAATTGATTCAATGATTCTTACCGTTTGTTTTTTGTTTTGGGAAGGGGGGGGGTTCACAGGAGAACATTTCTACTATTACTATTACTACCACTACAGCTTTTTAGCCAAAATGAGAAGACAATAATTCTAATGTAAAACCGCTGTTGGAAATAGCATTTCATTGCAAGGATGATTTGTAAATATTGTTTACAAAACTGTGTGTTTATTAGAACCACGTTATTTTTGGAAAACTCTTGTACATATCTGGAAGATTTCCTGTTTGTGTGATAAAAACAAAACTTTCGTATTTGTACTTATTTTGTAAAGGAATAAATGAGCTGTTTACTAAATTGAGCCATCTTGACTTTGTCTAATGCTTCTCTACATTAAAAGCAGGGCGGTAAGAATTTGTGCAAAGCATTGGCTCGTTCCTTTCTTCTTCTCTTCACTTTTCCAACTGTTTTTAAGCTTTTTTCAATGCAATCTGACTGTTGTTTCGATTAAAAAAAACTCTGCCATTCCTTGAAAAAAATCCGCCCCCTGAATAACATGTGGCAGAGATGCCGTCAGTTCATTCATTTATTTCTTGGTTGTAAAATCCAAAGCTGTCTGTCTTTTGCAAATCCCAGCCTGCCTACCTTTTTTATTATGTAAAACTTAATAGATAAAACGTTGCACAACTAAAACATGCTCCTGAGAAAGTAGGAAGTGGTTGGATTTGCTGCCTCTTGGTGAACTGTCACATCATGTTTGATCCCATTCTAAATCCAGTAAAGTCGGGCATGAGAAAACAGGTTAAGATTATACTTTAAGACAGCGTCGTTATGGCTAATTCTATTAATTTCCATAGAGTGCCCGGATGAAGTTTTTTTTACCAAATATAAACATCCCTGCATTTGATCTCATAAACCCAACAAAACTTGTTCATAACTGAAAAGGGGAAGGAAAATGATCCACTGGTTTCCAGCAACTACAAACCTGACAGTGTAGCATTCCTGTGTCCTGACCTTTTTATTCTGGTACCCCAACATAAGTCCATCTTTGTTTAATTGTCGCTGTAAATGCTAAACATCTGAAAACATCAGGTCTGAGATAAATTTGTTGAGATGCTTAAAGCATCTCTGCCTAACGTTTGACACAAATATTAACTTGATTTACAATAAACTCAATGGAATCCAAGAAAGTAAGAAGAGCACAAAATGTGATGTCCTAAGATGCAGCTACGATCTATGGCTCTGGTAGGAAAAACGTTTTATTATTTTATTCCATTTTTATCTTCATTCAGTGCCAAGAAAAAACATTTTAAGGAAAAGTTTTAAAAGGCCAATTTAAAGTTAGCAAAGTACACTGTAGATTATAGAAGAATGTCGAGAATGAGATGTAAGGAGAAGAACTTCCACTGTTCCTTCACCCTGAACACATATGATGGTGGCAGCATCATGGTGAAGGAAGCTGGTCAGAGCTGATTGGTGGAAGATTGTTGGAGGCTGCAAAATACTTTAGACCAAGGCTGAGGTTCATCTATAAGGATGAAAAAAAATACCCTTAACAGAGAGTCAGGGCTACATTCCTAAATGGCCTAGTCAAAGTCCAGACATTAAACTCATGAAAGTGAAATGAAACAATGATTATTTTAATATTTCAATTTGTGAAGCTGATCACCCAGAAGACCTCCAGCCATGTTTGCTACAACAACTAAAATTGAGCCTAATGCACAGCAAATTACTCACAATTTATTGTTGAAAACAGGAAACCAAATCATTCAACGTACGGTTTCTTAATAAAATAGAATGAACTTTGTTTTACCTTTATAAACATTTTAAAAAATTCTTCAAGAGTTGGGAATACTGCAGCTGTAAAAGAGTGCATGAGACAAAGTCCATTTATACAGTACATCCTTTTATTATCGCAAATATGCAAGAAAAGTCAAATGGAGACACTGTAAATGAACACATGCCCTTTAATACCACAGTCTAATTGTTTTAAACACTTTAAATACTATACATTTGCACCTTATTATACGCTATGAAATGTTTTTTTTTTTTTTTGTAATCCATATCTACACAATGTCATTTTCTGAATTTTCTTTTAGTTTTTTACTGCGAAGGTTTGTGATTTCTCCAAAACATAAAGGTCCCATAAAGTCTACAAGTCCTGACAAGTCAATACACAGTAACTGTACAAACCGAGCCGCCTTAGAGGAGGTGGGGGGGGGGGCAGGCGGGCCGGCCAGCCGCATACGGACTAGTGCTTCATCTGAGAAGATCAACGACAGTAAAGGTGGTCAAAGAATGTTCAGTCCTGCCAAGTTGGTACAGATCTGTTGAGATGCTTAAAAGTTGTTGTCTTTTTTTATCTATAACTTGTTGCTCCTAAATGGCAATAAGTGTTCCTTTAAGTTGTTTATCACAGAAGTATGAATCAGTTTCACTGAAACAACCAAAGTGCATTGAGGTCAGCTTGCCGCCTGGCATGTTTCTGAGCGACTCATCGGTTTGTTGTGGAGAAAAACGCTTGACAAGCACCTTCACCTCAAAAACAAACAAAAAAAAAAAACAATGTCTTGGTTGACCTTTCCCTTTGAGGCAACTGAAGCGGTCCGTTTAGTGAGAAACTTCTGCTCCTGTTTGGACAGCAGTGCCCCAAGTTTTATGAACAACTAAAGAAAGAAAAAAAAAAAGCAACAAAAAAAAAAAAACAAGGCCAGTTTAAATCAAGTCACTGCTAGCACCCACCAAGATCAGAGTAAGCTGCTTTTCTTCTCTCTTAGCTCCGGCTTTTGTAATGGAAGAAACAGCATGGTTAAGTTATACACAAATGAAAAGCATGGAAACTCTCTTGCTTTTGTCTTTGATCGAAGACACGCTGAGAATAAGAGCAAAAGAAGAAGAGCAGGACTGAGTAAAATGCCGCTCACGCGTCTCACGCCAACAACACGCTGATGCTGGCAGCTGAACTTTAGCTCCTGCTGCATGTAACGTTTGAAGATTTCTGAAGTAACGCGGACTCAGAAGTGACAATATTCAAACAGACTTCTCAACAGACCTGTCAGGACTTGGAGGATCAGATGTTTACATCCTTCATACAGTTTTAAATTATGCAGCGTGGCTCAAAGAGCATCTTTATGTTCGTACAATCAATAAAACCAGCATGGTTTGTTCTTTTGGATGTCTAATTTTTAAACCTGATGTCCACCTGAAGGTGGAACAGCTCGGCGTGATGCTCTTTCCTCTGAAGGAGCGGGGCCACGCCAGCTCTGTGGTAAAAACAAAATTTCAAGTGCAAACAAAAGTTAAGCATTGAAAGCCTAGTAAACCTGGGTTCCTGCTGGTCCTCAAGTCTTTCACATTCCCACTCAACTGCTTTTTTTTAACCTGAATTTTAATCATAAAAGCTGTAAAACAGAAGAAAATCCAATCAAAAGTATTTGCCACCCTAAAGAGACTTCCTCTTCTCTCACTGATTTTTTTGGCACAGTTAAATGTTTCAGATGAGAAAACTAATAACAAAAAATCAGTTTTTGAAACAATACCTTTAATGTTTTAAAGGGAACTAAAATCATTGGAAAAAAACTTTTCTGGTGTGAATCCATCATGGTGGTGGTGCCACTGTGACTCTTTTAGTCCCACTCCACTTTTCAAGGTAAGAATATTTTCATTCAGTCCATCTGAAGGTTTTCTGAGTAAAAACAACTTGTTTGAAGCAAGCATCTGAGTTGGAACTTTGACTAGGCCACTGTGAAGCCCTTACCCGACCATTATTTGTGATCTGGATAATTCGCCTATCTTTAAGGTTCCAGACCTTTAGCTGGGCATTTTCCCTCAGATTTTTACTTGAGAGCACGAATCACGGTACCGTCAAGGTCAACTAACTGTTAAGATCCTGAAGGATCCAAATGTTTTTTGTAAGAAATGTAACATGAGAACTTTCTTTCTGTGAACAATGGATTTCTCCTCGCCCAGTTGCCTTTCGAACGTGAAATCTTGAACAATGAGCCTTACTGGGCCAAGTTAGCTATGTATGTCGGGCTTTAGATGGTGCTTTGGATCTTTTATAACCTCATGGATGCACTATGTCACTTCTGGATTACAATGAAGTCATAAAAAAAACGTTGTTTTGTGAAGGCAGCTGCATACTCCATGAGAAATGAGAGTTTTTTTCTTTCAATACCAAGAACAAGAGAAAACCTTTTTGTTTTAAAGTAATTATACATCACATGACACTAAGCTGGAAGAGTCACTGACAATGGACTGAAGGGGGGGCGGAGAGCCCAACTTAGAGCAGAGATCAGGGTAAGTTTTGGAAACATTGCAAACACTTGGTGTCAACTTGCACAGATAGATGAGGCATCTCCGCCTGTTTATATCCTGCCCAATCACAGCACGGTGGTCGGACACCGAACCAGACGTTGTGGAGAACAAGCAGTGAGAAGCATAAAGAAAAGTGTGAGAGAAAAAAATGTCTCAGCTCTCGTGGAGATCGCAGCATCTTCCCGTGATACATGGGAAAAACCTTTCTTGGGTTCTAACATTTCATCCGATAAGGGACCTGGTGTCTGAAAGCTTATGGCCTACTTCATATTGTCTTTAATCTACAGGCCAGAGTTTAGCAAGTAGAACAACCAAAAACGTAATAAATGACGGTTGTTTGTTTTGGAAACACCTCCCAGTGGCCTGATCTTTCGCTCCTACTTTTCATTGGATATTGGTTACTTATTTGATTATCGGAAACAGTAGGTTTGGCCAATAAAAAGAAAGGGGGGGGGGGGGGGGTGTCATGA
>JAUZNJ010000010.1:269781-288512 GCA_034780135.1 Jordanella pulchra | reverse complement strand
CCCCCCCCCCCCCCCCCCCCCCCCCCCCAGGCAAGACTTTTTTTACGGCACTGCATGTTTCAGAGCAAACAAGCAGAAATTCTACAGCTGCTTTCCTTTCTTCTGTGTGCAACACATTTGGCTATCAAATTATGGAAACGTCGAGGTTTTTTCTTCTATCCCTGTTGGAACAATGGGACTTTTTCTGGCTCTGATTTTCATTGCCAGTCATATTGCTTTTGCCACATAGCCTGCAGACATCTGAGTCGCTGCAGCCATTGCCAAGAAACGCTCCCTTTTGCAAGCTTTCGAAGCCTAATGAATACAATGTTTGTACATCCTTCATTTTTGGAAACAGAGAGGGGGGGGGGACATGAAAATATTCCTATTAATAATAATAATTGTTTACACCGTGTCATGATAAAAACAGCAAAGCGAAGGAAGAAAACGTAGAAACAGTTTAACGAACGATGACGAGCCCGCTGAGGTTCGAAAGGGTCACGGGGATTTGGGGCCTCACCAAACGATTATGTCCTTAACTCGTCATCCTCGATAACATCCGAAGCTTCCCGGGACCCGCGGCGGGCCCCTGGTCCCACAGAAACAGGCCTGGAGGATAGAGGTGCTTCCCATTGCTGTACATTGTTTTCTTTGTGTGGGAGAATCAGTCAGTAAATCTGTGCTAAAAACAGAAAGCTGTGAGATGCTGATGCATCCGACGGTCCAACAGATTCTTTGGGTATTTTTCAAACATAACCAAAAACAAAAAACATTTGCTGCTTTATGCTTTCCTCCTCTGATTAGTCCTACATTCCCCGTGGAGTTCAGCAGAGCCGGTCAGGTTAAAAGCCTCTGCTAATACTTAGTTATGTTCTTGGAGAGAGGAGGCTGTGGTCCAGCTGGGACAGAGAAAGGGAAGGAGGTGAAGATGGAGGCGACGTGAAAAGATGGAGGAGGAGGAGAAGAGGATCCTTCTACCCCACAAAAAAAAATCTCTAGTCCAGGGGTTCCTGTTTTATCCTGATAGGGGTGTTGATTGAGAGACTCCGCCGGTCCTCACGACACAGCACGTACTCGCTGAACTGGGATGAGTCCACGCCGCCTCCACACGACGCCGCCACGCTGAAGCCCTTCTGAAAAAGACGCTCCAGAACCTGCAGACACAAGACGATCAACCCTTAATCCTCAAAAAACTATTGTAATATTCAAGCATTAAAGCCTACAAAGACATCTGTGTTGGTGATAAAGTCACTCACTTTTTTTTATGAGGAAATTAAAAATGTTTGATTTTACTTTTTTAAAACTACTATTTAGATCATTTATTAAATCAGATCAACATTAGAAGATCGTCATCCCAGGAAACAAAAAAATAAAACATGACACACATTAACCTACAGGTAAATGTGTGTCGTGTGTAAACTGACCTTTTTTTTCTTTTTTCTCATTAGTACAAAAATAAAAATATGACATGTTAATCAGTTTTATTTAAAGGTGTTGATAATGGGCTAAACAGATGCAGGTACATTTATTGGCACCCCTGGAAACAACCCCTGAGGAAAACTCATCTTGTATCCTAACATCATAAACTCAACTGAAAATAAAAAACATACCACGTTAGCAAAATAAATGTTTTTTTGTGTGGAATTTTTTAGATTTTTGTGACCTTTACTCAATGGTTTCAGACAATAAACAATTCAGTTCACCCCCCAGGCTTTAATGCAGCATATAGGTGTGAGGAAAGAACTGTTCCTGTATTGGGATCATTATTCTGTTTAAATAACCAAAGATGAATCATCTTCACTTTTATAAAAGAAGAACAACAGGTTTTTATTTAAAATATCCTGCTGTTTCTAAAAGTTTATGATGCAATGCTTTCTAACAGTGGCTTCTGGAGAAAAAAGGGACCCAGAGCCTCACAGATCCTCCACCGTACTTCACAGCAGGGTTGAGGTGGTTTTTCCAGCTCAGACCCACCAGGAGGGGATTGCTGTCAGAAAGCTTAGTCTCATCAGATCAAGGCAAAACAGTCCACCTTTTTACACTTGTGATGGTAGGAATTAAAATGCCCTTTTTCCTGTCTTTTTGTTTCAGTAAAGCACTTTTTTTTGCTGCACTTTGGAGACTGATTTCGGTTAACAGGAAAGAAAGCATCTGCAAACCTTATTGTAAACAGAAATCTCCTCTAGAGTGTAAATTCCCCTCAAATCTGGACTCCTTTAAGTTAAATGAGTCATTAGTAGTAAAGTCTATGTTCAGCAAATAATAAACAACTAAATGAGAAGTTTCTGTTTTCTCTGGTGGAGCAGCTGCTTTCTACGACTCAGAGGCTGCATTAACAATAAAGATAAAGATCAAAATTCATATTTAAAGAATGGACACGAGTGAAGCGCTGCTGTTTGAGTGCTAAACTTCCTCAGATAGTCATCAGTCCCAACATGCAGCATGTGCCATTAAACCTGTTCTCAATCCAATCACAGAAAGTGATGGAAACCAGAGGGCATTCCCAACATCACACCACCTCTGCAATATTCATGCGGCTCACGCAGGATCGGCCACCGAGCTGGGGGCACGGGGAGCTCAAAGGGATGTGGAGAGCCTGAGTGTGAGTGGGGTGTGTTAAGGAGCCTGACTGGAGCTCAGCGCAGTGATTACTGGGGCTTCTAATTTGAGTAATGAGGCTGGGGTGAGGGAAGGAGTGAGGTCCACGAGCGAGAGAGCGAAAGGCAGCGACGTGCAGCGAATGAGGATAAGAAGCTAGATGTGGCTGATCGGTGCGAGGACAAAGTGTGGGAGCTGCGGGGGCAGAGCAGGAGATGAGGATACATGTCAGGCCTCCAGTCTGGACCCTGACACACAAACACACCTCCCCCCCCCACCACCACCACCATGCAGAGGTTCACTCAGACACGTGAACTCCAGCATCTCATCTGATCATCTGAAGTAGTTTAACATTAATTAATTGATTATTGTTTTTTTTTTGGGTGGGGGGGGTGTCTAAGTCCCAAAGACAGAACTAGTTTTTATTTACCCCCCCTTCCACCTGACAAAGTGTGCAGAGTGTGAACATGAAAGGTCTCACCAAGGGCAAACCGGTTCAAAGAGACAATCAGCTTCACCCAAATACGACGTTTGTTTCACACGCTGAGACGTCACTCATGGTGAACGGCAGCCTCTCTAAGTACAGGCAAAGGTCTGCAGCGTCACCCGGAAATCACAACAACAGAAACTTGTACAGCAGACCCCCCCCCCCCATGTTAAATCCGCATGCAAATCTTTATTAAAACTGAAATGCAGATCGTTGTGCAGCTTGTAAGTCAAATGGACCACTCTGAAGATCCCTCCCCCCCACCCTCCTCCTCTGGCCATCCGACGGTGACAAACTCAGTAATTTGTGAGACAGAAGGGGCGGCAGAAAGCTGATGGTGAGGACGGCTAATTAAGAGACCTGCCCAAGCATCAAACACTCCAGAATCCATGACAGGCGACGGAGGAGCCTAACGATTATGGAAATGATATTACATCGCCCTCTTTGATCATTGCATCACATTGCATTCCCCCCCCCCCCAATCATCTCTTAACACATGTGGGACTCCGTTGTGTTCAGCAGTGAAATTTGGTCACAGAGGAGAAGGGCCTGATCAATAAAGATAGTCTGAAAACACTTTTATGATTAACGCACCGCAGCACAAAAGACTTAAGGATATTATTACAGATTGTTGTAGCTGATTCAAGGATACTGTAATGAATCTAAGACGCCATAAAAAAAAGTTCACGTTCAGTTTTGTCACAGTGAATTAGTGCCATGGGGGGATAAACAATACACAGAATAATTAGGTGGAATCCAAGCTGAGGCTTCCAATGTCCACAGGACAATGTCCTGAGATCAATCCCCGCTGACAAGGAAAAGAAACGCTCTACGTTAAAAAGTACAAACACGTCTGGTTGCTACATTCTGGTGACCGCAGGCCTTCAGCTTATGTTGTACTCATGCAGATTTCCCTGCTTACTTCCCGAGCTCGTTTGAAACCATAACAAAGAAGTCTGGCTGAGAGCTCTGCTCAAACAATCTGATTGGATGAAGAAAATGATGTTCATGATATGGGATTATAGATCCTTAGCTTTTTTTTCCCTTTATTTTCCCCTTCTCTGAACCTTCTAAAATGCTGTCATAATCACTGTTTGCAGTGGCTTGAAAACTTTTTCCATGCTGTTCCTTCGCTGCATTTTTGTTGGTCGTTTTATAAAGAAAATTCACTTCAAGTGTTTTAACTATTCATCCAAATAATAAAGATTAATGTTCACACTGTAGTAATTAAGGGAAAAGTTTCTGTAGATGCTTATAGTGGAGTGAGATTAAAAAACAATATCTAAAACATTCCTATCTAAATCATTCATATTGGCAAAAAGCATTTATCGTATAGTTTATCATTATCGGGATAAATTTCTCTCCATTGTCTAAATGATAAATCATAATTAATATTTTTATGTTTTATTGTCTTTTCTTTATTTGAGCAAATTCCTACTTTGAAGAACATTAAACAATAAATCCAGTTACTCTAGAATCTATAACGATAAAAATCACTTCTTTATGTAACTTGTGCCCTTAAAAAGCTAATTTTAAATGCTTTTATTTTTTAAGAGCAGCAGTTACCTGCTACCTAATAAAGACCACAAAGAAGTAACAAAGAAGTTTTACACAACAGTACCACTAATTATTATTATATTAAGATTTTTAGTCCATATCACCCAGCTATAATTTCTGGTTAAAAAACAATAGTGGCAAATTAAAATAAAATAAATCACAGTTACCACTGTGAGACATGGTGGCGGCACTATCATGATGTGGGATTACGTTCTGTTATGAGCTACAGGGAAGCGAGTCAGAGGTGACAGAAGAAGGATGGAGCTAAATGCAAGAGGCTGTAGCAGAGGCGTATCTTTTAAAAAGACATAGATCTATAGTTTTAGATCAAAGCTACGAGTTGGGATGAGCAACAAAGTGTAAGTTCAGTGCAGAGTGGTTCTAAAGAACCGAGAAAGATGAATGTTTATACATCAGCCCCGTGGCACAAACATTTAAACATAGGGTTTTTTTGGATCATGTTTGAATATAACTTAAAATTAAAGCAAAGTTTATTGATCTACTGTGGAAAAAACAGGAAAAGTTAAATTGGTCTGAAAACTTTGATAAATATAAACCATGGGAGAAGACTGTGGATGGAACAGCGCAGAACCCAACTCTATGTCGATGTTCGACTTCATTACTTCTGTCTGTTCCTTTTCCCTGCCGGTGAGACTGAAGCTGATTAAAAGCGTCTCCTCAGCCTCTCCGTCCCCAGTGATCTGAAAACACGGTTCCTCCAAACAAACGCCAACCGTTCCATATTTAACCAAGTGAACGAGCTGCCACTCAGCCTGAGGTAGCCGCCGCTGTGAGGAGGAAATAGCATCGCATCACTTCACTACCCTCCCATAAAGGACGCAAAGAGGGTAAAGCAGGAATCAAAGTGGAGGAGTTTTAGGGCTGGAAAATGGGAACGCCATGCAATATTGATGGCCGCCGGAGCGTAGAGACGCACCTCTGAGGAGGAGCTGCTCCTCGTGGCCCAGGACTCAGAGCTGATTGACACGTGTGACACGAGCTGCACTTGTTTAACAATGCACAAGCCTGACGAGGATCAGTAACTCCAGCCTAAGCATCTGGCACCAAGCAGTGAAGCTCCAGCTCTTTGTAAACCTCCGAACCGTGTGGCAGTGTCTTCAGGACTCACCAGTGACAAAAACACTTCGACACTTGGGAGTGTTTTCATGCAGAGCTGGGAGCAGATGAGCTGGGTTTACCAAAAGCAAGCGGACATTTTAAGATGTCTGCAAATGATTTTTGGAAATGTGAAGAGCCACCCAGAGAGATGGACGGAGTCAGAGCTTATAAAGTTCTACTTCCCTCTCACATAACTCACGTAGAGCAAGACGAACAGGAAAACAAAGGGAACTTCATCTCCCAACGCAGAGGATTTTACATCTGCTTTTCATTCTATCCAACTTTAGATCAGAGTTTGAAACTACAATAAACTGTTAAAACTATGGCCTCTCAGGCAATACATCAACAGTAACCAAGTCATTCTTGTCCAGTCTTTAGTTTCCATTAAGAACAAAAATGACTTCACAGGACTTTTCATAAAAAAACTGTGTAAAAGAGCAGATCCTTATAGTAAAATCGACATCACTTCAAATAAAACATTTAAGTAACCTCCTTCACCACTGATGTCTACATTTATACTTCTATAAAATTTTTGCGGGAAGCTGGGATTTCCTTTTTAATCAATTTAGACATATTTTTCTTTAGTTTTATAAAACTTTACAACTCATAAAAGAAACCAGACAGTGTTGGAGAGACATTTTATAAAAAAAATGTTTGTACTGCTAAATAGGGAAGGTTTTTACATGTAAACAGAATGGGCACCTTAATGGGGTCATATTAAATACTTTAAAAAAGTGCTTATCTTCTGAAATATTCAGTCTTTTTTGTATTTTTTGGTCACATTTGACTCTTTCTGATCATCACCTGCATTTCAGAATCAAACAAATATAATATGGTAAAAAATAGAGTGTTTAAAGGATAAGTTAGTTTATTAAAAGAAAAATCTATCCAAATTAAGCCAGAACAAGTTATTAAACTAAAATGTCCAACAGCTCGGAATAAAGACATCCCCTTTACGAAGGTACGTATTTATAAGGCTTTAGGAATACACCGATCCACAATAACAATCTGTATCCTTAATAGTAGAAAACCTGGCAATCCTTCAGTCAAGTCATGGAAAACTAATGCAGGAAATCTCAAAAGCATGAAAAGCACTGCAGACGTCACCGCTCTCAGTTGAGGTAAGATCCTGAGCAAAACCTGCATCTATTAGGGATGCTGACTAAAAAAAAAGACAAAAAACCTTTATGAATTAGTGTGATGGCGTGGAGACAACATGCTGGCGTTGACAGGAAAATGACTCAATAGAAAAACTAATTGAAGGTCTTAGAACGTCTAGACTTAGAGCCGATGGTGAGGCTGTAGCATGAACAGCAGCAGGCTGCTAACGCTTTAAAAGCCTCTGATGTGGTTGCGTTGGACCAGTTCCTCCGTAGCAATAGACTCATTCCTAATTATCCCAAATGCTTGGCTGCACTTGTTGCTGTTTGGTTTAGTCGCAGTGACTTTTTACTGTCTACATCCGGTCTGTTTTATTTTATTTTTACGTCACTAAAGTCATTATGAAAACTGCTTTTTGTATTTAGCTGGGTTATTTTCCATTTGCCTGTGCAACTTCTCAGTCCTCCTGGTCGTACCAACCACAAAAGGGGCTTAAACAGGAGGCAACTGGACCTTCAATCTTTTTTTTTCTGAAAACAGTCCGACTACCTTTGATCTCAGCCTGTTTTGTGGTTATTTTTTGTTAGTATTAAATGTTTCATTTGTATATTAAGTCTGAGAGAACGAGCTGTTTTTTTTGCTGAGTCTCGCATTGGGTCAATCTAGAAAACTGCAGCTTGATTCGGCCACTCAGGCTGCTGCAGAGGCGTCTGTGTGGCCTTGTCTGCTCCGCCGGACATTGCTCTGCCTCTTCAGCCGACTCAGGACTGATGGAGTGGCAGAGTGACATGTGAGAGGGTGTTACAGCATGTTGCGTACCCTGCTAGGCAGCAGGGGGGGGGAATAGGCCCCCATATCCAAGTCTGTCTCCGCTGTCACTTTGATGAAGGACGGATTGGCTGTGGTCTGATCCGAGTGCTTCATCATGATGATGTATAGAGCAGCAGCCTCAGCTCCAGAGCCTGGGCTTGTTTTTGTGCACCTCTGCGACTCTGAGGTTAAATGTTTTCCCTGCTTCCGTTCTGCGTCCCTGTGCTGCGTCTACATCACAAAGCAGGTGGTTTGCATTATTCCCCCCCAAAATTCCAGTCATGACTTCATGGAGAATCATTTGCCAAGGTAGAGTTGTTCGTTTGAACACTTCCACATTTAGATTCACAAGAACAAGAAGGAAACACAGCTTTTTAACTTTTAAAAATCTGCATTTATGATAACAGGGTAAAAAAAAAAAAAAAAGAACCAATGCAGTTCAGTTAAATTAGTAAACAACTTCTAATAAAAAAATGACATCTGTCAACAATCTATCTTTTTTTTCCTTTGAAAACCTTAATGAAAAATGTTTACACTTTTCTACTAAATGAGTTTTCTGCCCCATAAACCACCCTTGTCACTCCGTCACCCTGCACTGGTTCTATGTGCAGACCGGGGTGGTGTGTAAAACACGATCAGAGCCTCTTTGTCTTGCAGGTAAGATGAAGGAATATTAAGCCGTAGGACATAATGAGCAAGTTGCTTAGAAAAATCCCCCCTTCCAAAAATAAAAAGAAACAGCTCCATCTGCTCTTTACATCCTTATCTACATACACTTAGTGAGCCAATAGCCTGCATCTGTTCTGCTTATGATTTTGATGGACCTATTTTGTAAGATGTGTATGCAGCTGCACCTACCAGGGCTGCAGATGACATTATATTATAATTAACACTGCAATAGCAATGTGAGCTAAGTCACGGTTGCAGAGAGCTGCTTGGATGCTACACTTAGTAATTATATCTTTACAGGAATACATTCGTGTTCTGCATGCAAATAATACAATGCCTTGCAGATTTATTTATTAACTTTGGATATTTGCAATATTAAAGCTGAAAACTTCAACTGATTCTTCTGGGATTTCAGGTGATAGACCAAATAAAAAGTGAAGCATCATTATGAATTATTATAGGTGTGAAAGACTCTGCATTGTGCTACGTTTTTAAATTTGGACATTTTCATGGGGACTTTTTTACTATATTTTGTAGAGGAAATTAGGTTAAGAAAGGACCTTTGAAGCATGATACTGCCACTACCATGTTTCACTATAGGGATGGCATTTTTCAGGTTTTTTGCCACACAGCTTTTTGGTATTTCACACAAAAAACAACAATCATGGTCTGGTCTTAATGCGGACTGCAGTTTTATCACCTTAATTGACTTTTATTGCAACTTTCACATAAAGAGCTGCATTTTGGAGTCTGTTAGAGCTTTTTAACCAATCAGATCATTCCACCTCAGCGATGGATCTAGCCGGCAGTAATTTTGACCTAAAACTGGGGAGATAAGCTTAAAACATGAAGCTATTTTTCAAATACTGTCCTCAATGTTTTCCATTTAGCATACCATACATTTATGAATATAATATTCCAAAACCAGGATATTGATAAGAAATTCAACCTCTTTCTTGCCACAGGTCCAGCTATATTAAATAATATGTAGGGAAAAATCTGTATTTAATATTTTGTAGAGGAAGGTTTACAAAGATTGTCATAGGTTGTATACGGGCTCACAATAAGAAGAGATATTCTGCTGTTCAGACAGATAACAATCATCTGTATTCATTTAAAATCTACACTGAATGAACTCATATTAGGCATAAATATCAGTTATGGTTTTGAAATGTTCCTCTTTGTGTATACGTTCCAATCGTCCAAACTTTAGCAGCTTAGGTGAGCAGCCGTGACCCAATACTCCAAGAGATGTTGATATTTTCTTTTACTTTCTTTGGTTTTAATGATGCTGTTTGTTCACTTTTTCTCTCTCAAAAAACAAACAAACAGACATCTGAAGCCATCACAGAACTACTACATTTCGAATGGCAGAGGTTGGCTGTTTATAAAGTAGACAGCTTCTGCACAGTTATCAATCTGAATACAAATCCAGGCCACACTTTTCAGCGTTTTACTAGGAAAAACATTTAAAGCCAGTACTTCTTCTTAACAGTTTTGCTTGAAATTGTTTGAATCTGTCACTTAAAATCCTATCAAAAAAAGAACACGGCAAAGATCCAAAGGCGTACGACTACTTCTGTATGGAGATGACATAATACTAATAATATTAAACAACAATACCCCAAAATAGTTTTTTCCTAAAACACTGTAGACATGGAGCGTGTTGTGTTAGTGGCTGTTGGGGCTTCTCTCCCTGTAAAACCTGAACGATGCAGCTCCTCCTATCATTAGTGCTCTTCTTTTAGAGGAGCGTCTTTGCTCACCTTCACAGGAGCAGGTAAGAAAAATGAAAACACTAAAGTCTCATATTGCGTTAGTCAGATGAGCTCACACCCTGTCTCTCTGGTAAACAGAGAGGGAGAATGTTGTGTTAGTTGATGCGGCCAATTAATTATATTGTAAGTCATTTATAAATCTATAAAGGAAGTATAAACTGGTTTAGGCTGTTTGAGAAATTGTAAGTATGGTATTAAAAAATGCAATACGTGTATTTCAATCGCCCTAAGCGGTGTTATATTGGAGTCTTTTTAAAAAAAGGAGCTGTGTCTTAAAAAGGAGTAAAGCGTAAATTATGCATATCATTTCCCCCCCTTTCCATTCCTCTTCTTCATTTTTTTTTTTTTTCTTGTAGGAAAACATGGCCGCAGTCTACACATGCTTTGTCCCGCATGCTGGGCTCACCTCCCTGGAGGTGGTCTCTCACACCGACAGGGGGTGTATGCTGAGGGGGGGGGGGGGGGGGACGCGGTGGCGAGGTGTCAGAGCGCACCACATTGCCTGGGAGAGGGTCTCTCTGGGTGCTGGAGGGGTGAAGGCTCCTCTGTGTGTTAGTCTGTTTGTGGCTGGAGGCTCTGCAGAGTGTTATATTGAACCCGTGGTGTGAGACTCACATCTCAGTGCTTTACACAAGTGTAAAAAGTAGTTTTCAGAGTATCTCAACAACAGAATGAGATCTGTTTCAACAAAAGACTGCTAAACACGGTCAGCTGTACATTTAGGAACAAATATACGAGGAATGTGACTCAACTGATAGCTTTTTATATAAATCTAACAGAAATACTTTTTTTTTCATTTCTAAGACAGGCGCACTGTAGTGAAAAGCAACTATAGAAATCAGACATCAAACAAACAGCAAGTGTTAAATCTGCATGAAAGTATTGAACATGAAGCTCTTCTTTTTGCTGTTGTTTTTCTGTTTGGGAAGCTACATTAATACCTTGGCTCCAATGTTACAGCATCTGATACAGAATAAAGAGTTTTTTTTGACAGTCTATAGATCTCTGAGTCTGTGGTTCTTGAAGTTTTTAGCTCATGACCCCTAAATATAAGAGCTGTTGACCAAATAAAAATACATTTAATTATTTTAAATATAGAATGAGGAGACATTTTTAAACATATTTATTTTTTTAAATGACACTTTAATAGTATTTTTAATTATCTAATTGGACATTTAATTATTTGATTGTCTATTTTTTTATTTCATATATTTACAGTATCATTATGGTACATTTACATATATGTATTTAATGATTAATTTCATGATTTATTTTATATAGTGAAAATCTTCTCGCGGTTCCTAACTTGGTGTTTCCTGAACCCCAATTTGGAAACCAAGTAACGATGCTATATTATACCATCATCACAATTTAGTCTGTGAATTAGCACAAGTGTAAAGGAGCGATTGGAATATATAAAGTTGTGTTTGAAACTTTGCATACCCTTCTTTTAAAGAGAAAAAATCAGCTGACATTAAAATAAATTGAAAATCATGGAAATCATGACATTAGTTTAAATATATATATAAATAAAAGTAAACAAGAATGATGGAGCTCCTGAACTGAAATTCTGTTGAGCAATACTTTGAGAAAATCAATGAGATCAGGTGTTTTATTTTGGAAAGTTCAGGAAATGTTCAGTTGAGACTGTTGAGACTTCTGCGCCTGTTGACAAGTATAATGGTTCCCTGTTCATGAGCAAAGTACTTTCATTTGTCAGGGATTTTTTAATTTTTTAGAATTATATTTTGAACAAAAATTCAAAATTAGTATTTTATTTTACTAAATGATCATTAAGTAAATGTGTGTTTATTATTACTTTTTTCCATTGTGTGTTATTTAAATTACTAGTTTGAATTTTCTTTAAGGGAACTAACTTTGATTATCATTATGCACACTATGCATCCCTCTGATATTCACTGATGAAGGACTTGCTAACACCAGACACAGATAGTAGCATCCAAAATACTAACAACTAGTGAAAAGATGTGAAGAAATAATGTTCTATTCCTTTTTCTGATATCATAAAGCTCTAAATGTTCATTTTCATCACTTGAGGTGACCCAGTGGAGCACAGAACTGAATTCCCATGGATAAAATCTTGAATTAGCATTTTAATGCTAGCTAGCACAGGCTTGTAGCAGGAAAACAGAGTTGCCAACTTTTGAGGCATAAAATGGGATCTGGTGGCAGTATGTATTTTAAACACAGAAAACAAAATTATAAACAGCACCAACTGTGTCTCAATGAAAATCAAGGGGACTTAAATATTTGCTGAATGAACTTACTGCATGTTAGCATTAATGAGTTTCCAATAAGCTATTTGAATCATTGGAAAATAAAACAAATACCAGCACTTCCCTGCTGCCTTTTTTATCTTTATCTTGTTAGTAGTTTTATGGATCAGATGGTCATGCATCTGATTTAAAGAAGTCAGCTGCACAACGTGCAGAAATCCTAAATATGTTCAACATTGACACTGCAAAGCACCCAGAGCCACTATGGTAAACAGGCTGGATAGCAGGAAGCTAAGTATCTACTGACTCCTGATAGCAGAGATTTTCTTCTTATTTGTCCTAAGATCGCTTTCTATGGTTGCAGTTTCTAGCGACATTTTATCTATATTTCTCTTTCAAACAACCAGACATATTCCACATTAAAGCTGAACCTTCACTCTGATGATGACTATGCACGCCCAAAGCTCATCTAAGCACATCTTTTCTCCTTCAAACTGTTGTAAAATGTTCTCCTGTATTAATGAGAGCATGATGCAAAGCGGGTGGGCGTTCAGGAACAGCAACTCTCCAGCTTATATCATAATTTGGATAACTGTGAGACTTTTGGTTAAATATCTATAATTTATGAATACTACCCTTTTTTACTTTAAAGTGCACCGATGCCTCACCTGGACGGAGTTGAGCCTGCAGTAGCCGTTGAGTGGAAAGCGGATGACGTGCGTTGGGTCCTGGTTCCAGCCAGCGTTGACAGAGTTACACATAACGTCCCCAGTCTCAGGGAAGATCTCCTCTATTAGGACCTTCTCCCCGCTCAGGGCGATCCTCTCACCCAGGTCGGGTGTGACCCGGACGACGAGGCAGTCGCAGGGCTGTGCCATCCGCCGCTGTTCTCGCTCCTGCTTCCAGCGCTCCAGCTCCTTGATCATGGGCGTCAGCTGGTAATAACGGGCCTCCTCGTACAGCAGGTGGAAATCCTGCACAGACAGAATAAACACGGAGATTAAAGTAGTGAGTTACAGTCCTCCTGGCTATATGTGTGACTAATGCACAATTGTCTTTCACTATATTTAATCAAGGACAAAATCCAGCATGTATGCAGCACGATGTAGCATTAAGCATTTGAACTGAGGGGATAAACTGTATGTGTGTGTTTTGGACATGAAGGAGGGAGACTTTTGTCTCTTTTCCTCAAGCTAAAGTGAACAAAACTTCTCTCAAATGACTCTAGAAGTGAAAGCTGTACCCCTATCTACTTTGGACTTAGGTGTCATAATACCAAAATATAAAATCTGATATCGACACCCTGGGAAATATCTTATACTTAATACTTAAAGGCATAAAAAGTATTTTTCAAGAAACTGCTTTTTGAATTTTAAAGTGAAACTTGTTTTCAACAGAAGCACAGGTGCTAGATTAATGAGCGTGTAGGTAATTGTGGGTTATAGGGTGGCGCAGTGGGTGGTGCTGCTCCTTTGCAGCGAGAAGGTTCTGGGTTCGGTCCTGGCCTGGGGTCTTTCTGCATGGAGTTTTCATGTTCTCCCGGTGGTTCTCTCTGGGTACTCCGGCTTCCTCCCACAGTCCAAAAACCTGACTCTTAGGTCAATGTTAAGATAAAAGTTTAAAAAATAACCCCACAATTACACAATTTGTCAATATTTCTTTTAACGAGCAAATAATCCAGAAATCTAAAATCAACTACACCAAAAATACACAAACAACCCGTATTTTTAGTGTAGATACTCTTGTTTCAGGACACATTGTTTGAGTATTGACATTTTTGACAGCCTTACTTTACTTTCAAAAGTTGTGGAAAAGGAGTACTTTCCAGTATTCGGCTCCGTCTACCTTCTTCTCGACTCTAACCAGCTTCAAAGTAGTCCCACAGCATTATGCTGCCACCACCAGTCTGAGGTGGATTGTAAGTTTTCTGTTTTCTTTACTATCTAAACATTTGACCTCAGCAGCTCCTCCAGTCTTGACTGCCTGCTCCTCTGATTAATGCTCTCCTTATCCATCGTATTGCCATACAGTATATAGGAAACCATTTCTTGGTAGGTTTGAACTTACAGACTCTTTGTCCCTCATCTGTTTTCTGTGTTTTATTTGCTCCTCCTGGTGCTGACCAGGTCAAACACATTTGTGATCAATTAAAAAATGATGAGACTTTTCACTCCTACTTTTCGTGGATCTGTCCCGTTAAATGTCAAATATATTGACCTCAATGGCGGGAATACTTTTTAAGGAAGAGCAGAGCTTGTCGGATGCTAGCAGAGGAGCTGAAGTCAGACTGAGTAGATAACCTTAACAGTCTGACAGCATCCTACATCCTCAGCAAAAAAGAACAATAAACTAAGATCACTGATGGCCTGCGACCAGCAGGACGGCGTTCCTGGGTAAGCAAAGCATTGCGAAGCTGCAGATTGCCTCTCCAGCGGTTCTTGGCAGGGCTCTGCTGGCCTTTAGCATGTTTTGGTGAGCTGACTCCAGAAAGGCCATCAGTGGTGCTCCAGCAAAAGTGTTATGGTGCATTCCTGTGTGCAGACAGTCTGCAGCAGATTGCTTGCCTCTCACTCCTGGGCAGGGCTAGCTTGGGGCCATTTTCCCCCCGGTGCGCTTGCCTCTAATTTCCCACAAGACCAGATGGTACCATCATTCACCACTACTATAGAAAAAAAAGTGGGAGGAGGAAGAAATGTGCAAGTGAACATGAGGACAGTTATAAGCAAAGAAGGAATTTTAATGGTTTCCTCATTTCAGATGGGAGGTGGGAGGCATTGGGGGGTATTGGAAGGCGTATTGAGGGTTATGTTAATAAAGCTTGTGGCGCAATGTTAAGCTCCTATTAAAACACCATCTAATTAGGTTACACCTAAACCCTGCAAATCTTTTCGCTAAACAATCAGTAATTAATCCATCTGTGTTCTGATTAGTGTCTCACAAGGAGAAAGAATGACAGCTTAATCCATTTATTGTTTGGGAACTGTCATCCCTGACGTGCAGAGATATTTTCCTTCTCGATGCGGATGTTGCTGAGATGCTGGCTGGAACCGCTGCCTGTTTATCTTTATGAGCCAAAACAAAAAGAAGTGGAATAAATCAGCATCCAAAAAAAAAAAAAAACCTGGAAAAAAATGTGACAACGCAAATTTGCAGGGATGAAGAGTATATGGGTGATCGAGAGAACACGAGTACAGGGAGCTGCAGAATAGTTCGTCATCCTTAGACTTTTATTAGAATTGGCGTTTCAACTTTTTTAATTATGATCTGAAAAGTGTGTATTAGTGCGTTTCAGCCCCACTGATTTACTTTCTAAACCAGATTTTGTCTCAGCAGAGACTTCTGAGGATCCCTCTGACAGATTTTCACGTCTAGAAACTAAAACTTCTGCCTATTTTTCCTTTTTTTTGGAAAACTGAATGAGATCAGTGATTTGTTACAACTAACAGACAATAGGAGAGATATTTCCAGGGCGTTGGTTTGCAAGAAAACCCTTCATGGTTTGTGACGATATGCAAACAAGATTTCTTTGGCATTATTTTAAATTTTTTGTTGTTTTTTTTTGTTTTTTTTTTATAAAGGGTAGATTAATAAGATGCATGACTAATATTGGATTATCTGACCTGACCTGTGGATGTCTGCAGAGTTTCCACAGACCTTCTGGCTTTTTCTGTTTTTCAGCCTGTTAGTTTTGAACAGTCGGTCTGCAACATTGCAATTCTCTCTGCATTTTTAAAAACAGATTTATTTCGGGTTTGTTAATGCAGATGCTGTTAATTATTACATTTTGACATCAGTCTAACCGATACCTGATATCTGGAGCCAATATTTTTGACTATTTTACTTTTCCTTCCTACTTTTAAATGATAAAAATGACACAATAATAAAAAATGTTACAAAAGTATCAATTTTAACAGAAAAGAGACATTTACAAAACTAAACATTAACAGTGGATAGTAAATAGAGGGAGCAGCAAAATGCACTGATGCAAGAAAAGAACACACACTAATATCGGCCAAAACTATTGGCCGGCTGATGGATCGGTCTATATCTACTTCTTAGCAGTTTTTTGGTTGAAACAATATCTAATATGTAGGCACTCCATGCTTCAATGAGTTTAGTTTGTAAAACATGAAAACTAAAGTAGACCAGCAAGCCGTTATTTGGGGTCAATATCAACGTTTTTTTTTGTTTTTTTTCTTGTTTGCATTCGCTGGTTTATTAGCACATTCAGCAGTGAAAAACTCAATGCTGCTCCCTCAATTTTCTATCCATTGTTAATGTTTTCTTTGATCAGTTAATAAATATATATACTTTGCTTACAGAGACTTTTTTTGTCATTTTTATGAAACAAATAAAGGAGGCGCATCGTGCATTGGTTAGACTGGTGTCAAAATGATCAGTGCTGGTATTGGCCTTAAAATAATCAGTACTGATCAATTTCTAATGACAACCCTGTATTACCCTCTAGTTAACAAAAAGCACGCCCCTCTCTGACTTTCATTAATGCTCAACAAAAGGCACTAAACTGTAGATTTCATTTTCTCCAGTTGGAAACAAAAACAGAAGATGTCAGCAAACAACATATAAGTTAACCACCCCCCTAAAGAAGTGGAACTCTTTACCCCTTCATCTAAACTGTGGCTCCTTCTGGTCTCAGAGCTGACGCAACACATCTTAAGCTCCAGTTCTAATATTTAGGAGTTTTAGATCAAGAACGAAGGATGATGGGTCCATTTTCTCCCCCTTTTTTCTCCTCCTGTTTCCATCTTTTTCTTCTCTCTGCTGGCCTTCTTGCTGCAGCTGACAAAACTCATAGCAAGACGCTCCCCTTCAGGCAGCTTTCTGTATCAAAGTGTTGCTCCTCATCCTTCACAGGTCTGAAGCAATGGATGGATATGTTTTTAACAGGGGTCTGTCTGCGAGGCACTTTAGTCATCCTGAGCAGCGCAGAAAACAACAGAGTAATCCTAAGCGCTGAGGTGAGGATGAGAGGGAGACAAGGCCAACAGCTCTGTCCAGGTTGCTGAAGCTGCTGTTACCGCTGCCAGCTCTACCAGACTATTCATCCCCCAATCCTGTGTCCAGACAGCCCGTTTGAGCTTCAAAATAATGATCCGACCTGATAGCCCGACGGCAAGGCAACATTTCAGGCGAGGACATGGGGGATGGACTGATGGATAAAGAGAAGAAGAAGAGAAAAATGATGGAGGATGTCACCAGCAGGGAGTCGAACT
Source organism: Jordanella pulchra (assembly GCA_034780135.1). Taxonomy (NCBI): domain Eukaryota; kingdom Metazoa; phylum Chordata; class Actinopteri; order Cyprinodontiformes; family Cyprinodontidae; genus Jordanella; species Jordanella pulchra. The sequence continues at coordinate 270,943 of JAUZNJ010000010.1, read as the reverse complement.
AATAAAGACCTGCTGCGTGACTTAACCCCCCCCCAAAAAATGACTTAAACCACACAAGTAGAGGCTCGCAGGTTGTTGATTAAACAAGCCACTGGGAAAGAAAAATACAGCCAACTCCCATATAATGGAGATCAGTCACAAGAATAAAAACACAAGCTTGAGTCAATACATGAGGAGCCGATTTAAAGGAATAATCTGACACAAGCGGCATTAACTCGCTCCGCTTTAAAAAACATGCCCTCCGTATGACTGAGCATTGCTTACACTCTCCTGATTAATTGTACAGAATAATGAGCAGAGGAGAGGATATTAATAGGGAATATTTTGTTCCACTGACACAAGCTGGGAAAGAAAAAAAAGAGAAAACTGTTTTCCTATTCTGCTCTGACTTTCACATTGATTTAGCAAAACACACTGCGCCTCGGCTGCCAGCAGCAGAAACAGACCCAGGCCTGGGGCGACGGCGAGCCTGATTGTGTTCAGATAAGGACATGCTCAATTCCGCCTCGCACTATTTGCATTTTTTTCTTCTGGCTTCACGCAAATTGAAAGGTATGCAGATCAACAGGGGCTTATGCGAGCGGGTCGTAATGAGTCGAAACAATGAAGTCTAACGCGTTCTGGGTAAACGGTGGAGCCTGATTGGACTGTCAGGACTTCACAGAAAGAAATGGTTGGTGCAGCGGGGGGGGGGGGAATGAATGCAGAAAAGGGGAAAAAGTAATCAGCTATGAGTCAGGCAAATCGTCTGCCAAAATGTGCAGCGCTTTCATGTCCTATTCTGTTGTCTAAGGTTTGGCTCTTGTTTGTAGCATACGTGGGGCCCAGGGAGCCTGCCCCCGGCTCTGAGGGGCTTGGCCTCGCCTTGTTAGCTTGTGGGGAAGGTCATACGGTTTTAGGTAGAGAAGTGAAAAGAACAGTACACCAAAAGAAATCCAAAAATAAAAAAATCCCCAAAAATCTTGGAAGGATGCATCTGCTGGTAGAGCTACTATAATTAAGGCATATACACTGCTAGGCCAAAATAAAAGTCGCCACCTGGATTTAACTAAGCAAATAGGTACAAGCCTCCTATTGGATAAGTGCTGCATAGGCGATTATCTTTCAGCTGGCAACAAGTTATTTAACCCCAGCTGATGCAATGAGTAACTCCTCATTTCTT
>JAUZNJ010000010.1:259022-269681 GCA_034780135.1 Jordanella pulchra | reverse complement strand
ACTTATTGGAAACTCAAGACAGCCATGACATTATGTTTTTTACAAGTGTATGTAAACCTTTGACCACAACTGTAGACCCAGTCTGAAAAATATAACCCCCCCCCCAACCCCCCCAAACACACACAACAAAAATGGAGACAGTTGCCGTGACTTAACAGTTTAATGTAAATCCAAGACAAAGTGTGATTACATTTCTACACATATACAATATGCATATGTGAGCTTACAAATTCTCATTATTAACTCGATTCACCTCTGAGACCGAAAAAATGATCAAAAGTAACAGTGAATAACAAGCTAGAACAAGGTTTCCACAACGTGAGCCCCTTTCTCATCCTAGAGTTAGTAAGGAGGACAATTAAAAGAACTACTCTTTTTAATCTGACAAAGCTGTTTGTCTAATAAAACCCTCCTGCAAAGTTTACAATTGTGTCATTAGTTTTTCAAAGCCTAATATAAATTCACTCAGTTTTTCTACAACGAAAATGATTAAGAGAAGCACACAATATTCTAATGGAAAAAACACAAGCGCTTATTAGCAGGTACTCAACGTGTTAGGAGGTTTAAATAATCCTTTTTTTTTTTTCTTATTGTCAATATTATATTTATTTTAAAACATTCTATAAAGCCAGTAAAATATCCATTCTCATAACATACTTGATAATATTAGGCTAAGGAACAGGGTATACAGAAAACGCTACGATAACAGATTGAAATGAGACATCACTCCCCAATAAACAAAACTAATTAAGAAAAGACCATCAACAGAGATGTATACTAGGAAATACTGCAGCACACTTTAGCTTCATAACAAATAATTAAATATCACAACATTGAGAAATCATACAGCAAAAGACGCAAAATGGGGGTCAGGGTTTGATGCGCTCATATAGTCGGTCCTTTAGATGAAAAGCAGATATTTAAATAAGCTGTTTGATGGGATATTTAGAGGACTCCAATTAGGGATTTAACACAATCTCCAGTCGAAAAGCACCAATCAACCAGCCAGAGATCAGAATCCCAATTTTTTCTCTCCAACAGCTCTGATTGATGGTCCTCTGGTCAAATACTGAAAAAAAAATCTTTAAATGTATCAAAACTTATTACATTTTCAGTCTACAGACACATCAAACCAAAGCAATACTTTACCAAACTTTTTTTTTCTTTTAAAAAAAAGGAACAATCCAGTAATGGTTAGGAACAAGGCCTTTGATGCATAGAATAGAATAATCTTATAACTTCAGCTGGAATCAAATCATAACTGCAGACGGCGACTCTTCAAAAACATGACACATTTTTTCCTCTTTAATGCATAACAACTCCAAGAAAACAAAAGTGGACTTGGCTGATCAGGTTGTAAAAAAAAAGGAAGAAATTTGGCCTGATTGGTTTCTAATTCAACTTGAATATTTTTCCATGAAAAGCAATATACGTTTTCTTTTTAATCTAACTTGACGGCTATCAGATTACATACGTACTCATAAAAATCATCATATTTGGAACGAAGGAATTTACAACACTACAGTCATAAAAAGCAGGACCTAGTTATTTCAAGTAAGCGATTTGACTCCTTAGCAGGTTTTTAAAAATGTTCATCACTGGAGGTGTCGACTAATCTAATTTAAATGTTTTTTCTGTTGCAAAAGTGGAACACCAACAGTCACTGAAGGCATCAAACCAAGACCGCCCAACCCTGAATTCCCCAAAGGAATAACCAGCCAAAGGAACAGATCCTATCAACAAAAGATTTAAGAATAAAAAGAAAACAAATGTATTCAGAAGGGCTTTAAGAAAGTTTGTGTGACTACATTAGGGATTTTTCAGTGACTTCATAAAAACATGACTCCTCTGCCTCAACACCTGTCTGTATCTCCTCTGACCTTTGGAAAGCAGCTGTAGCTCCAGCCTGCTACTTTTACAGCACGTGCTGCAGAACGACCAACGCAGCTCTGTGTGTCACATCGTCAGAAATGTTAGCTGGTGCTTCCAAAGCTTCAGGGTAAGGACTTTATAGAGCAACACCGTTAGCTGAATTGGAAGTTTGAGCGCTTTACACAGGAGAATGACAGGGTTCCAAAGGGAGACATGGACATGCTGCCTTATTTCATTTTCACTAATTTCAATGTCACTTTTTTAAAGCTTTGGAGGTTTTGTTGGTTATTTGGAAGGCAGGAGTTGACATTAAAGTTGCTAGCTGGAAAGGCTGTACACACCTCAGCAACACCAAACATTTTAAACGCTACTTAAGCACATTTTGGTAATTGTAAGGTCACTCAATCTAGGATGATGCTGACAGTTCTGACCCCCCAAACTTTTCTTTAAACGGAACAAAAATGTTTATGTGAAAGAAACACACAGACAAAAGTATCAAACAAATCAATCTGACTTGCACTGTTGTACATTTCGAATCATTTTGGAAAAATAAGATCAGTCATATCCTCTAGAAGAAGGTCATTATTACATAATCAGGTGTGGGGGTTTCTGAAGAGCAGATATATGGTTATTGCGCCATGCATGGTTCACAAAATGCGCATAAATAAACTAAAAGATCACCTACAGCTGATGAGCTGAAGTCATGACAGATGTGGTAGGGTCACAAGATATTACATTCGTTTGTGCAGGTGACCATGATCCTTAAAGGTTTCATACATTTTGGGTTTATATTTATAGGTCTACTGTGAAACCTATTTTTTAAAATAAAACACAAGATCATTTTCCTATAACAACAATAAAGCTTAAATATAAAAAGAAAATAAAAAGTAGGAGGGAGCTTGTAAGAGCTGATTCCATTTACATGGTGACAAAAAGTAAGGATGAGTTCAATACTAAACAGAAGTTATTTTGATGCAGGACTGTGAAAAAGTATATTCCCCAGCTTTTATTTGTTAGATCTTCTACATATTGTAAAAATCAGACAAAAATAGCATAAGCAGATACAGACACAAGCTTTTCAAAAAATTATTCGAAACATAAAGTATAAAAAAAGAATCCTAAACTCAGCTGGCCCAATCTGTTGATCCACCATTGCAGATATAAATCTGTCTCTAAGTGCTTTTAATATCCAGCTAATAAAAGTGTTATAGCCTATTGCTGTTACGGACATCAAGAAACTGCTTTTTTTCAGTGACACTGGGGGGAGGTTGAGCATTATTAGATCTTTGAAGCTAATGCTATAAAATGCCCATTGGATTAAAGTTCAGACTTTGACTACACCAATCCAAACAGAGGTGGATTTGCGACCATGATCTGCATCAAGGCAAAACCCAAGCTCAGTCATGAGTTTCTGCAATCGAGCAGAGTTCATGGTCAGTCCCAGATCATCACACTACCACCACCATATTTCTCTGTCTGTAAGATGCCGCTTACACACCAGATGTAACATGATGCTGACATGGATCTATAAATATGAGACAGGGCTTTGTGTTTGTTGCTTAGCAGCCATTTTGAACTAAGAACTAAGTGAGACCAGGAAAAACTGGCCACAGTTTTTCCTGGTCTCACTTCCTAAAGTTTAAATCGTAAATTCTGACCTTAACTGAGTCAACTGAGACCTCTAGTGCTTCAGATGTTGGAGTAACTTTCACTTTCCAGAACTTTTACTGTGGACTTCTGAAGTATGAAATGTCTTTTAATCTTTTAATGTCATCTGTTCTTGATTTACTTTAAACCAGGGCCCGATCTGCTGCTGTTGTTAAAGTTCTTTTTACCTTATATCGTCATTCTATATGCAAGCAATAAATAGGTCGGTGGCTAAGGAGATGGAAGCAAAAATTCAGTTGATAACAATAAATTCATGACATAAAAACTATTCATTTCCACATAGGACTGAATTGGTTGGGACAGCTTCATAAAAATCCTCATTTGAAAACTGCCTTCTGTATTTACTCAGGTTATCTTTGCCAGAAGAATGAATATAGTCTCATAATCTGAAAGAATCAAATGTGAAAAAAGAACATATCTTCCCAGTGGCAAGGGCTTTATCATAGCACTGTAGCTAAAAGTCAACAGAAAAACACCTGTGCTCTCTGCAAGTTAAAACCTCACACACATGCATTTCACAGTGTGAAAACAACACCTCTTGAAAAGTACTTATGAAGCATTTAAACATTGAACCAGAAGTTATTGCCTGGCAACAATGAGGAGGATTGCTTGTTCTGTGCTGTGCATGGTCGACCTTTTTAAAGTCTTTGGTGGGACGAGCAGCAGTCTGTCTCCATGCTGATGGACGTGGACAGTAGTTGGTAATGTGAAATTCTCTCAAAACAGTGGAATGTTTCAGTAGTTTGATTCACAAATCCTCCAAGTTATGCATGTGTGCTTGTGCCTGGCTGAGCCAGAGAAAAAACGAAAGGGATGAAACAGAAAACAAGAGAACAGAAGCAAATGATGTAACCAGCAATGTACTATGCAATCACATCTCCGAGGAGAAAGTACCAGGTTGAAAGACAACTCCAGGGGGCCTGGGGAAACCACTGCTAGATTACAAACCGGCACCCACGGGTGTGAAGAGCACGTTTCTAAAGGGTCCCAGTGAAATATCATCAGCTCACCCACTTTTTTATCCTCAGCAGTGTTACTTTACATAGGTGCACCCACCTTCACTGAATACTAAATATTACTGTACATCAGGTTACAAAATCAAAAATAAGCTTGACATATAATAAAAATACGCACACACATTTTGATAAAACATCCACAAAATTATTGCAACAATCTCTAAAAATAAACATATGTAGCTACTACAGCCATCCCCAAAAAATCCAGATAAGTTAATAAGAGAAAAAAAAACAATAAAAGAAATCACTTCAAATGCAAGTACTATGGCATACCAAGGAGGAGGGGAGAAGGCTTTGACTACACCACCAGCAGCTCTGATCTACCCATGTTCAATAGGACAAATGAACAGGGAGGGACTACTTGTACATCTGGCTAAGAGGAAATGAAATGAAGCAGCAAACACACAAAGCTGCAGCCCTATTGGTTCTCTAAGTGTTTCAGTATTCCTCTCTGGTTGGCATGGTGGTTTTATAGTGTACCTGGATTGAAGACAAATGAACAATGGAGACGAAAATCATCTGCAGGGTGCCCTTCCAGGTGTACGTTTGTCCCGTTTCCCTTCGGCTCTTTCTGCGACACCCTGGACAAACTCCAATTCATCATGAACAGCAGTAAAAGTACAAAAATGAAAGAGTTCATGTGAGATTTTTCAGTGCGCGCTCAGGTAAGGTAGCACCCGGTGCGGCTCAGTGTAACAATCAACCTGCTCATTGCCAACTTACAACCATTTTATTCCCTTTTAAGCTAGAGTTCTCCCCATTCTTACCTAAACTGACCCTAAGCCTTCAACCAGCTCCTTACATCCTCCCCTGCACGGTATCTCTTTCAAACGTCCCTCTGTACTCTGTCTTGTTGCTACAGCCAAGAAATATCTCCAGCCCCACAGACTCACCCTCATGGCAACAATCACTTTCGGTCAGGCCCTTCTCTCAAACTAGTTCTTAACCTTGAAAATACAGGCGCAGCTCCATAAATTAGCATATCAACATCATTAAGTAAATTTATTTCCCCAATTAAATTCAAAAAGGAGATTTATATAGATTTTTGTTAACGAAAGTGATTTATTTTAACCATTTATTTCTGTTAACTATAATGATCATGGCTAATGAAAACCCACACAATCATAGGGAAGATGGCCGACCTGACAGCTTTCCATTCAGATTCTCTTTAGGGCAGATAAGCTTCAAAGGTCATTGCTAAAGAAGTTGGATTTTAACACAGTGTTTTATCCAAGAATATTAATGGAAAATTAAGAAGAAGAAAAAAGTCTTCTAAAACAAACAAGCTCCCCAGATTAAAGTGAAATTAGAAATAACTTGCATATCAAACTCAGTCTCCATGGAGTGAAGGAAGCTCAGAATGTAGAGGTTTGTAACGTAAGCAGCAGGTTGCCAGTTTGAGCCTCTTTTCTGTTTGTCTCAGTAGTTGTGTCCTTGAGCAAGACACTTTATCTGCAGAGTATGGTGGCCTTGTTTCTGTCAGTCTGCCTGAGGGCAGCTATGGCAACAATTAAGCTTATCTGACTGAATTTAGGCTGAAATGTTTGGGTCCTTGGGATGGATAAAGTGTTGTATACAGTAAGTACAACCATTTACTATTTAGAAGACAGGAGAGAAATGCCCCTTTTCAGGTTTTTACAGACAGTACTGATGCTGATTCATTGCATTTCAATAAGTCCAAAGTTTGCATTGGAACTAAGTTTATAGAAATTCAAATAGTATTTTTTGATAGGACTTTCTGCCTGAACACCAAAGAACTAACTTAATGATTTAATCATTGCTGCTCTTGACTAAAAAGAAAATACATATATTTTTTTACCACAACAAAAAGGCAACCTGACTTCCAAAGCCTGTTTTGTGGTTACCATGACCCCCATAACGGAGGATTTAAACAGACATTTTTTAACCACACTTTTTTCTCCCACTAAATTTTCCATTATCCGAAATTGACCTTTTGCTTACCCTCTATGTGGAAAATATCCATGACTGCCTGCAGAGCAACTGTCAGGTCAGATTTTATTTACAATGATTGTGTTGAACAAGTCAAAAAAATGGTACCAAAATGGTCTCGCAACCGAGACACAAATATTACAAAATAAAAACCTATTACCTATAGGAACAATAGTGGTAAAAACAGCATCAGTAACCAATATATTTGGTATTGTCATGTTTGAATATATTTAATAAAATAAACATCCTTCATAGTTATTATTTTTATTGTTTAGTTTAATGTCTGTAGTAGATATCAAGACCATAATGCTTGTTGGGTCACAATTAATGTGTTAGACTGACTCTTGATGTTTCATTAAATCAAAGCCATAATCATTATAATAAACAGAAATAACTTTTCAACTTCATGTTTAGTGGATATGAGTAAAAAATGACTAAAAATAACATTTGATCATATTCTAATTTAATGAGATGCACCTTAAAAACTATTGTATCTCAAATGTTATACTGTAACATATAAAAACATAACTTTGTGCTCATGAACCATAGCGCACATTTTTGTTGTGTGATTGCCAGAAAGCAAATAGAAACCAAACTAAATCCACATCCCCGGTGTTACTGCGGCAGAGCTACAGCTTAACTCTATGTTCATCTACTTTCCCACAAATTGTAGCAAAAATGTAAAGAGAAATTATCTACGACTTTGGTAAGCACTCCAGGCAAGTTCTCTCATGCACACACAATTAAAAAAAAGACAGCTCAGTGGGATTTCTGCTTTGACATTAATCTTTATCATCTACGGTACGCTGTCGTTATGGGCAAGAAACGGCAAGGGCTGAGCCTCCACCTGGAAGAAAGCTACGAGTGCCCTGATTAGGATGTCAAACCAGGGGAACCTGTCTCTCTAAGTATAGCTCTAGTCTCTCGCGGCTTTCGGGACCCAAGCCGAGTAAACTGTGTCGGTTAATCTGTAAGGCACTACGAGGGAACAACGATCAACATCTAAAGACTGAGGAGGATCCTGTGGAGATAAACTACACACACATGGCTGACAGTAGCACACACAGACAATCACTTTGTACATGCCTATGTTATTATAACCACTTTGTGCAATCACATTGAAGAGAGAAAAAAAAATGACAAAAAACTCTATTGGTATCAAGGGAGTAAAAAAAGAAATAAAAACAGGTGCATACTGCTACATTCTATACACGGGGCCCAGCTAAGACACCTAGATCAAACTGAAGCATCATAAAGGTGGCAAAACCAAAGGAAAAATATCTATAAATACACTAAAAGATTTGTTGTCTTCTGTTGGATAGATTTCCAATTTCCTCCTCTGCTGGAGAAGGTGGAGTGGGTGGAGTTTCCCCTCCTTGTTTTCTCCCCACACCACAACTGATTTGGAAATACTAAGACAGTTCAAGGCCATCAGTTTTATTCTTTGAAGAGCAGCAGGTTTCCGTATTTCACCTTATCCCAAATCTTTTGGGTTTTCCAACTTCCAGTAAATATAACCCCTGTTCATCAGTCACTTCCCACTTATATTAGGCAGGGGGAGAGGGGGGGCGGGGTGAGTGGAAAACAATGAAATAAAACAGAAAACGTCCGCTTTCCTTAAAAAAAAAAACAAAAAACAACACCCTTCGAAAACTTCCCCATAAAACTAACGAGACGTCTCTTTTTCCAAAAAGTAAATCAAAAAGAAGAGAAGGCAAACGAAAGCTAAAAACTGGCCCTTTTCTGGGGGAAAAAAAAACGTCAAAAGAAGAAAAATTGTCGCCATCTTTCCCTCTCCAGACAAACTCAGTCACATTTCTTCCTGTTTCAGTCATTCTTTCTTCAAGTTACACATGACAGCTTCATTAGGATTGCATGTTCCTCTGTCTCTGTTCATGTCTGAGGTTAAGGAGAGGATGTTGGTGGGATGGAAGATGAAGGAAGCAGCATCGCTGGGTCGGGCGCTCCAGGGTTAGGCCCTTCAGTGTCGGTCCGGCACGTCTCTAGAGGTAAGGATACTGGTTGACCTTTGTGGGGCTCAGCGGGTATCCAGTGTAGACAGTGGAGGCGGGTGAGGCGCTGATGTAGGCCTGGTGGGCGAACTGGGCCTGGTACTGACTATGGTGCAGGGTGGGTGAGGGCAGTACACGGTGGCTCACGCTAACAGGGACCTGGTGGACAATGCTGGGAGGGTAGCTACCGTGCTGGACCGCGTGTCGTGCCGAGCTTTGTGACGCCACCAGGTGGGCCACGGTGCTGGTGGAGCCCAGAGCGGCGGGGGCCGTGTAGGTGTAGAGGTGTGGCTGGCTGGGGAGGTGGGTGGCAGCCAGGTGTGGGTGAACATTTGCCGTGTGGGAGGGACTGTTGTGATGGAAGGAATATGGGGCTTGGGGGGCAATGTTTGGGGTGATGTAGGCCTGCTGCCGGCGGTGTCCTGTGTTCCGTTCGGCCACCATGTGCTGCTGAGCCTGGAAAAAAAGGGGAACCCAGATATTTTAGTCTACATCTCTGGCGGGAGAATCTGTTGCCGCAACAGTTAACAGTTTGTGGGAAAGCAACAAAAAGAAAATCATTAGTGGGGGAGGATGGTAAGCCCTCCTTACCTGGCTGAGATTAAGGGGCTGCTGCTGAAGTGGGTGTGGCCCCGGGCGCTGCTGTCGATAGGCCACGCCTCCGGCCGCACCCCCTGGTAGGTTATTATTGCCCAATGTCACTCCATTGGAGGATTTAAACTTGTAGGCAGTATTCTGATGATTCATTAGATCTGTTGAGAAGCAAAGCAAATAAATGCCCTCAGCTGCAAAGAAAGAAGAGGCTTTGATTCTAAATCAGACTTAGCTACTAGCGATGCGGGAAGCATACTTACCTGGCATCAGCCGCTCACAATCGTTCGGCACCTCACTGTTCTGCGTTTTTAGAGGAGGGATGATGATTGTGCGAGGGTTCCCATTGTTGCAGTTATCCAGGATGGTGTTTTTTGTATCGTAGCCATTGTTGTTGTTGTGGGGTCTTGATTCAAGGTTGTAGGGACTGTTGTGGCTGGACCAGTCTGATTCTGGAGAATCATGGACCGTCACACAGCTAATAACATTTTTTCTATGTTTAGAAGATGAGCTGCAAAAAAGAAAGATAAGACAGTTACTAATGAACATTATTTAGGTCAACAACTTACATCTAATTCAGAGCGGTAATGCTGCTGCTTCACAAATACCCTAAAAACTAAAAATCACATTAATGAAAATAGATAACCTAAAGTGGGTCTGGTTTTTAACGATGGCGTAAAAGATGGGAAGAAACACACGGCTACTTCGAAGTACAGTGGAGATCTAAGATGCTGTGGGCTGGTTTCTTTCCAGAGAACCCTGGGAACCTTACCGAAGCGCATGGCACCATGAAGTCTTAAGGACTCAAAAATAAATCTGCAAATGTGTTCTGATGGATGATAACAATGCAAAAAATGTAATCAAATCAACAACCTTTACCGAACAAAAAAAATAGATCAACTTTAAATCATCGAAATCAAAGTGTAACAGCAGTGGTAACGATATTTATGAACTGGTTTAAAACAAATGTAAAACAGTCATGTAAACCTCAGAGTGGTAGATTATGGTAGATTAAATTAATAATGAATTTATTTAAACATTTTATTTAATTTAGCTTATCTTGACTAGTATAAACAGGAAAGCCTTTAAAAAACAGTGTTCCCTTTTTCTGTTTTCCAAAAAGTATTTAAAAAAGAAAAGAAACAACATCTGATAGGAAAAAAATCATATAAAGAAAAAGAAAATGTATACCATTTTGTTAAAAACCCATTGAAGTTTGGCTGATCTACAATTGTTTCTTGTTTAATATGCACTAAGGAGCTTTATCCCAGATCATTCCTACCATCAGCTGTTAGACTCTATAATCATCACTGCTCTCAGTAAGCTCAATAAGTGCAACAAGTTTTCACATACATGATTCTGTGGCAGTTTTTCCCTTACTTTTGACAAAAATCTGTGCATTTGCACAGTTCAACTCTGATGCTTCTAATTTAACTTGCATTTTGTGTAATAGCACTACAAAGTATTTGTGTCAACAATCCATCCATCCATCCATCCATCCATCCATCCATCCATCCATCCATCCATCCATCCATCCATCCATCCATCCA
>JAUZNJ010000010.1:224467-245657 GCA_034780135.1 Jordanella pulchra | reverse complement strand
CAACTCCTGCCTCTCAGAAGGACTCCGTCATCCGCTGGAACAAATTCTCCTTTAGTGTATTTCCTGTGTTTTGCAGTATTTTATTTATTTTTTATTTTTTTGTCTTGCATCTGTTCATCATGGTTTTTGTTTGTTTGTTTGTTTTTTTAGAAGTTGTTCGTTGGATAAAAGAAAGTGAGTCACTGTCATGTGGGAGCGGCTTGTAAAAAAAGTTTTATTTAATATGCGTTAAATGATTATTTGCCAGCAGCACGGCGACTCAGAAAGGTGCAGTTGTGATGATACTCCAGGGAAATAAATGCCACTGTGCATTTTCTCAGTAGCAGACTCTGGTAATCCTTTTAAACGAGGGCACAAAAAGGATGCTTAATTAATTCTCGCATGAGTAATTATTTCTTTGAGTGAATTATTTTAGTCTTCTGGAATCCAGGAATGTAAGCCGCCTTCCTGAGAAATGGAGGCTGCAGAAGCGGAAATCCTGCAGATATGTTTCTCAGGTAGACTCCCATCAGCCTCGGCTGTTTAAAGAACAACATCCAGAACAAAGATGGTGAACATTAAACATTCCAGTAGGCAGGAGCTGGTTTCCAGAGTCAAGGTTTTAAACTGTCCACAACCACTGCTCCATTATACCCCCTACTGCTTAGTCATTTTAAGTAGAAAGTGCAAAATTGATTTGTATATTTGGAACATAGAGTAACAAACAGGTGGCTGAGCACTGCCAGTCTGCTGGCTGAATGGAGGCTCTTAAATTTCTGTTTTTTTTTTTTTAAAGTAAAACTTAATTTTATAAACATTTATTCCATATTTTTGCTTGACCTTATAAGGCTAAACGATCCATTTATATTTTCATTTCTAGGACCTCCCCACTTTGCTTTTTCTCCAACCTGCTGGATTTAATTCTGTACTTGTCTTCTGCCCCCTGGTGGAGGATTTAGGCATGTTTTGCTTTCAAAGTCCAAGATGTCTTCATGCATCTTTAGGAGTTTTTATGCCACACAAAGTCATCTTCTTTGGAGTAGGTCGAGTAAGTGAAGTATAGATAAAAAAATAATAATAATTTCCCTTCTGTTTGAAAAAGAAAAATGGAGAAACAAGAATAAAAAGTCTCTATTCTGGCCATTCATAAAAAATAAACATTAAAAAAGACAATAAAATAAAAAGTTTTCTTTTCACAGTGGTAAATTCTTATCAAGGTTCAAATATTATATAATAATATATATAATAAAGATAAAAAGAGTAGCAGTTGATTTAAGCGTTACATAAGTTATATTTTAGTTATATATCAGCAGTTTTCAGGTTTATTCCGGTTAAAACAAGTCGATCACTTTTATGTTTCTTTTTTCAATATTTGTAAAATATATTTAGAAACATGTTTTTTTTTTTTAAATCAAGATCAGCCGATAGCGTGAACCTCATACCAGCCCATGGCTACAGGACACACATCTGTGAACTTTCTGTCCATTTACCTCATTTTATTATCTGGCAACCGGCTGCAGATTTGGGGCTTTTCTATTCTCTGTTGAAAAGTAATAAAAAATATATTTAGGAGTTCTTGCCTGCTTTTAAATGTGACCCAATTAGCTGTTTATAACAGGGTTTAGCTGCTTCCTGTAGTTTGAACACTGAGGGGCGGCCAAAAATGTCCGCCTGCATCATAGCTTGTTAATCAAAATCTCCTTTATCTGCATTTGATCGTTTTAAATCTATCCCGATCCTGAAACTAAAATAACTTTTCCTCCTAAATAAAACATTTTAAAAGCAGCTTCACTGGGCTGGAAAACAAAGCCGAACCCTGCGGAGGTTTCCTCCGCTTCCTTCGGAGCTGCAGACAGTTTGATGCAGAACAGTGAGAAGTCAGTAAATCATTAACCGTTGATCATTCAGCCTCGCTAACAGCTTGTGCCTTTATCACGAAGCGTTACCAGATTCCTGCCGCTCTGTTTGTTCCAGTAATAAGCCCCCCCCCTGCCCCCAGTGTTGGGATAACTTGACGAGACGGGTCACTGTAACTGAAAGCGTTTGATTGCCGCCTATTTAACTGAAGCTTCTGTCGTGCTGCTGAATTGATGGAGACGGATCGCGACAGCAAACCGTGTTGAATGTGTTTCTGTTCTAACGTCTAAAGATTCTGTGTGGGATCACTGAAAACAAAACAGCTGGATCTCCTCCTGCTCTGTGTTACATGTTCGTTATATGGGACAGTCGCGTTGTTAAGGTGAACTTTTCTACTTTTCTTTTTGGCTCTTTGACAGTTAACTCTGGAAAAAGCAGCTCAACTCTTTGATCATCCTGACCTTAACTAAAAGGGAAAAGTGTTTCTATTCTGTATGTTTGGAACAATGAAAACTGAGGTGTTTGATGTCCGCTTGTATGTTTCTCTTTGTGTGTGTCTCTATGGAGCGAAAGGAATAAAGTAATTTATATATTTTTTAGAAAACGAAAGCTGTAAAAAGGAAAAAAAAGACGACTGTGGCCAATAAAGAGTCTCACACAGCAGAAATGCTCTCTTAAGACGGACTTGAGTCGACATCTGCACTCACTGCCTTATTAACAGGTTCCACAGCTCCAATCTGAGGGAAGAAGACTTGTTTTAAAGAAATAAAACAACATAAAAAGAGGCTTTTCATGGAGGGAAAAGGAGACGGTGTACAGTAGACCCATGTCAGTTTGTACAAATATACCAAGTGAAAAAAATATTTATTACCTGCATTGGAAAAAAATTGTTTACTTATTGAATGTTACTTGTTTATGTAGAAAAGTAGATGTAATAAAACGCATTCTGCTACATCTGAGTGTTTCCATTTATTTCTGCAGTTTTCTTCTTAAAACATCCAGCTCTGGTTGATACACTATCTGGAAAAGCGTGAATAAAAGAAAATGAAGTCTGGAAATAATTATATTAGCTGTGTTATTGTTCTTCTGGTCGTCCTGCAGTCCTTCCTGGTCATTCTTCCCTTCCTGTTTTGTGTCCATCCATTCCTTCTGGTATCTTTTCTCTATTAGTCCTTCTTTGTCTCCATTCTCTCAGACATTTTAATTTTTTTTCCTCCTGTTCTTCATTCCTCCTGTCTTATTTTCTCTCTACTGCTGCATATTTTCTATTAATAATTTTTACTGGAGGCCTTCCAGTTGTAGAGCTATTTGCCATTAATTTATTGTAAATTTAGCCCTTTCAAATGTTATAAAAAGCTAAATGATCTGAAGATGGAACAAGTTTGAAGTTGGCTTTTTTGTGAACATGTGTCTACAGGTGTCTTAACCCTGAGACTCCTGCAGTAGCTCTTAATGGTAACTAAGAGTTATATTAAGAACCTCCGAATGTCATATAAGAACAAATGTCTGGCTCAGAAGCTTTAGTGGGTTATATTAAAGAATATTTGTATTATAGATAGAATATTTGCTTTTAGATCTACTTTCTTGTTACTCATTTAGAAATTTTGCTGTTTTTAATGTTAAATAATGTCTTAAAGTAGAAAATCTGCTTCATCTTTATGAAACTTTTCATGTTTTTCGGTATTTTAAAAGCTCAGAACACACACACAAAAAAAAACACTAGTTGATTGAAATAGCAGATATTAAAATAAAAAAGTTTTTCTTATTTCTATGCGGCTCTAAGCGACCTTTTCTTAGCTGGATTCTGATAAAAGGATTTCAAAGGTTTCTCCCCAATGAGCATTGGCAGTCAGTTGGCCACTAGGTGGCAGCAATGTGTTTATTTATGAACTTTCAGCCTATTGGAATCAAACTAACTCCGTTACGCATCCACTCTGCCGTTCACCAGCTTTAGACACGCGACATTTAATCACTATTGCTTATAACTAAATATGATGATTTATTTATTATTTTTGTCGTAATGGAGAAAGAAAATCTGCTCCTTTGCGTGTGATGCATCCTCTCCGCGTCCTGCAGAGCACGCATCCTCTCCCCACCCACCCATGGTCTCAGTGAGAGAGAGACGGAGGGTGGAGCTGTCCTGCCACCAGGAGCTGCAGCCTGTCACGTTACAAGGTTTTCAAGAGGAGATGAGAAGTCGGGATGGCAGCATTCCGTGGTCCTCTGCGTGGGGGAAAATGCCCAGACCTTAAAACTCAATAAATGCACAGATGCTGCCAGTATGAGTGAAGCCAATGAGAGCTCTTATCTGAACAGGTCGGTGAGCCTGGATCTGTTCAGTAACTTGGAGGACATTGACGTGACCGCGGATGGGAGTCCGATCCTCAGGTTCCTCATCTGCCTCGTCTACTCCGTGGTTTGCGCCGCGGGTCTGGTTGGCAACCTGCTGGTCCTCTTCTTCATCAGGGTCAGACAGGAGCGCAGGAAGTCCAGGGTCAACTTCTTTGTATTAAACTTAGCGGTGACGGACCTGCAGTTCGTGCTCACTCTGCCCTTCTGGGCCGTGGACACCGTCATGGACTTCAGCTGGCCGTTTGGAGACGCCATGTGCAAGATCATCCTGTCGGTCACCGTCATGAACATGTACGCCAGCGTCTTCTTCCTCACCGCCATGAGTGTGACCCGTTACTGGTCGCTGGCCTCGGCTCTGAAGAACCGAACCGTGCACAGGTCGTGCTCCGCTAAATGGGTCTGCGCGCTTATTTGGACCGTGGCGACCCTGGCCACGGCGCCCACCATGATTTTCTCCACAGTCACCAACGTGACGGGAGAGAAACTGTGTCTGCTGCGGTTTCCGGGCGGCCAGTACTGGTTAGCGGTTTATCACATCCAGAAAATAGTAGTAGGCTTTGTTTTACCCATGTCCATCGTCTCCATCAGCTACTTCATGCTGCTGCGCTTCATCCGCAAGCGGAGCATGAAAACCAGCAACCCCAAGCGGAGGTCACAGGTCACCAAGTCCATCACGATCGTCATGTTGTCCTTCTTCTTCTGCTGGATGCCGAACCACGCCGTCACTCTGTGGAGCGTCCTGGTCAAACTGAACTTTGTCAACTGGGACAGCGCGTACTACATCGTCCACACCTACGTGTTCCCACTCACCGTGTGCTTGGCTCACACCAACAGCTGCCTGAACCCGATCATTTACTGCCTCATGAGGAAGGAGTTTAGGGACAAACTGCGGGGTCTGGTCCGTAGATGATAGTGGGTTTTTTTTAAAGGCTACCTGAGCGATTTAATGACATGCGTAATGCGTTTGGCAAACAACCAAGACGCGCAACTCTAAAGCGCAAAATCGAAACCCATCAACCCCGTTTGTTGACTTAAATAAAGCTCTAATCTAAAAGAAGATTGCTCTGACTCTTTCCGAGCTGCATGAATGTTAAACCATAAAGAAATCAGTTATCGCTTCGCTTGGTAATGTGCGTCATATTTAGCTCACGCGCCGTGCGTAAAAACGCATCACAATCTCCTGTGTTTCTGTGTTTGTGGTTTTACTGGATCGATTATGCGTCCAGTCGCTTTTTATATTGATCTGTGAATGTTTTAATTGTAAGTGCATTTATAGAAACTGGTGAATCCATGTGCAACAGGATGCCAAGCAGTGACCAAATATGATTGTTGTAAATAGGCAGAAAAATATGTGCTAAGAAACTATAAGCAGTAATATTATTGTCCAACTGTCTAATCGACTGATGGCAATAAATTAGCAAAACAATAATAAAAGTCATCTGAGGGGCTCAGATAAGGACCACATCAGGAAAAAAGACTTTGAAATGAGCACAGAGACCCCCTCAGATCATCCACCACTACATGCAAAATATCCACTCTATCCTTCACCGCTCTGTCAGGATTTGTCTGAGCTTCATCTGTGGACTGAACTGAATGTATAATGAAATGAATTGGTTACAAAGGGACCAATTACCAGTATGAACACATCCTGACTTTTATTGCTACATTCAATAATGCATTTCTTTTTAAAGAGCTCAATTTGTCAGACGCTGCAACGCTCTGTTTCACCTCAGAGACATTTTTCTGACTAATTTAAATTAAAAAAAAAACAGAACCTGACTGAAATGAAAGAGAATCAAACTACTGATTGCAGTCCTTGTTTGGATTGTTTTGTATATTAGTCTTATCAACTGTAAATGTTGTTCGTAAATTCATTTTCTATGTAATCTTATTTTATTAAAGTGATTCCATTTATGAACCAGTCTCATTTTTTAAAAAAAGATTTAAAGCCAGTCTTGTGCAGATAGGAAATAACTGACGACTTTCCAAAGACCAACGTTTGGATTGAAGTAATTAAGCCACCTTAAAACAATGTAAAGTTTCTGAAATATGTCCGTCTGTTAGAGGCCTAGATGGAAATGAGTGTTCAATGGAAATGCTTCATACTCCTTCATTTTCCAAACTTCAATTTGGTTTCATGATGTTTTATAGCAGAGCAACAAAGTGGGGAAAAACTTTTGCATGATGTTTCAGTTCCTTTACCCACAAAAATTATTAAAATGATCAATTTTAAACTCCTTGCACTTAAACTGTAAGTTTTTATGAGATCATTTTTAGATGTAAAAAGCAACAAAGAGTCTTTAGGAAGCTCTCATAGTTCAGTCAGATTGGTGCCTCGCTGCTGATTCTCCTTTGGATCTTAGTCTGCTTTCTTCCTTTTCATAGATCCATTCTAACACAAGATGATGCACAGATCAAACTACTCTGTTGTAGCTTTCGCTCAATGTTTGCGGTCGCTTTCTTGCAGCCTCTAACAGGTTCTCTTTCAGGATCCATCTGTATTTATCTCTCTCCATCTTCCCCATTAACTCCTGCCTTGCTTATTTTAACCATTCCCATAGCATGATGCTACCAACCCCATGTTCCACCATGATGAATAATTTGCCTTTAGACTTAAGAAGTTGAATTCCAGCCTCATCTGACTAAATTACTTCCCTCAGCCTCTGCTTGTTTGGTCTGTAGTTGTGTTAGTTGAATTATCAGACGATTCACTGAACAGTGCAAGATAGTCAAAGCTTCTGGTAGAGTTTTCTTTTCTAACCTAACCAAAACTGATCTACAGCTTTCTCCCTGGCCACTAGTGTTCTTTAACAAATCTCTAAGGTTTTCACAGAAAGGGTTTCCCCAGGCAGAGTTCAAATTACACACAGACATTTTCAGTTTACTGTGGGACTTCTGAAGCCAGTTGGATCCCCCAGATTTTAATTAGGACAGATTAGAATGGCCTGAACACATACAGCAGGCAGAATAAAGGCAGTTAATGCAAGCTACATAAATCCCAATAATGTTTGTTGGTTCTGATGCAATACAAAATGAAAAGAGCAAAACTGAAAAACACAGCAATTGCAAAATGATTTATTGGAATTGTGAGACTTAATCCCCAAGTCATCCAATTAAAAAACAAAACAAACTAAATAGAGCAAATGTCCAAAACAAGAAGGCGAATGAAGTCGACGTGGAGGAAAAGGATCTGAAGGGATCTGCTTGTGTAGAAAACTCCTCCTGACAGTTTTGTGCTAAAATCCATCATGTCTTTCATGCCCAGTTTACAGGGAGTCATCAATTCAGCTGAAAATAAATAATTATATTTTGTGAACTTCTGTCTTTCTTTAGACAACTGCTGCCTTTATTTTTCCTTCACCGA
This sequence comes from Jordanella pulchra, assembly GCA_034780135.1. Lineage (NCBI taxonomy): Eukaryota > Metazoa > Chordata > Actinopteri > Cyprinodontiformes > Cyprinodontidae > Jordanella > Jordanella pulchra. The sequence continues at coordinate 238,105 of JAUZNJ010000010.1, read as the reverse complement.
CATCATGAATGTTTTCCCTTTTCTTACACCATTTAACACTGACCTGTGAATCATTTCAACACAAAAGAGCAACAGGGATGGTTTTTATGTCCACAGATAGACAAATAGACAACAAAGCAAAACATTTAGTTGTTAGCAGCCTGTCATAAAAAAATGCATCTCACTTCTATCTGAGCAAAATGCCAAAGATATTAACTTGACAAGCATAAATCATGTCTGTCTCCTAAAAAAGGGACAACCAGAGAAAGGGAGGGGGTGTTTATAAAATCTGTGATGTGTAGAAATTAAATAAATGTGAAAAGGTGAGGGGGGGGAATTATATTTAAAAAGATTCTGTTGAGAGAATGATAGAAGAATCAGGGGTTTATTACCTCAGACAGAAAACTGGACCTGAACTCAGGATTTATGTCCACATTTTAAATATTTTGACAGACTTGTCCTTTTTTTCCCTCGGTCTTTTACTAAGAATTACACAAAAGGCAGATCAGGGAGAGTGAACAGCCAAGGGAACCTGTTATGTTCTGGACTGTAAAACTGATGAAAGCATAAAGACAGAGACGTCCCGTCATATTTTAAACCCCTGAACCACATGGAAACTCTCTGCCTGGCATCAGCTCAATGTTTCTGCCTGCTGGTCTGAGACACACTGTCATTAGAATAAAAGCATACAATATCAGGACCCAAGGAGAAGAAATAAAAATAGACAGCTTACACACAGTCCTGTGGCAGTGGATGGTCTTGATGCAGAGCAGTGAAAGCTGAAATCCGGAGGAGGTTGATAAATGTCCTCTAGGAAGCTTTCAGATCTGCTCTGAAGGTAAATGACTGGAAAGTTCATCTGAGGAGTTTCCACTGCAAGAGCTAAACTCTCAGGGTTAACGCCACCGGCAGGTTTTCCTGCAGCTCTCACTTCACTTATAGTTTAAGCTAAATGACAAATTTGTTTTATTTTGTGTGATTATTATGACTTAAAGGTGAAATCTGTTCCTAATGAACAAGGTTTCCCTCATTAATATCTGTGGTGACATCGCATAGGACTAAAGGAAGCTGAGCAGTTTCCTGCACATTTATTTATTTATTTTACTCTTCACAACTTTTATTAACTTTTCTTCTTCTTCTGTGGATTTCAGGAAGATCTGGTGCACAAAAATCTTTCAGTATCAAAAATCCTGCGTGATTATTTTGGATAAGTTGTTCTGAAAACATCTGGCCTCGTTTTTTCATGCGTTTCATAAGGATTATTCTTTTCAATTTCCAGCATTTTTTTCCCCCTTGCTGATCTATTACATCACATTCTATTCCAATGGAAGATATTTACTGGGACGGCATGTTTATCGATAAAGCACAACATGCACCATGCAGCCGTCTGATAACCTTAAGCTGTGATGGCAAATCAGAAAACAGCGTTTGCTTATTTTATAACAGCAAAAACATCCATGGTAACCAACCAGATGAACAAAGTAAAACAGAAATCTTATCTGATATGGAAACGTTAATGCTTCCTAATCCCATCCTATCAGCTACATTCTTATTGCTCTTGTTATGCCATCAACCTAAATGCAACAAAAATGTCAAATTAGCTTTCATTTCTAGCTAATTTTCCAATATTTCATTAAATTTTCTAAAATCCCGGTGGAAAAACTCCCCCCTGTATAGACTCTATATAGACTCTATATATAGTCTGCACTTCTGCTGTTGTGTATCAGCATTTTTCTCTCCAGTACTGCTTCTTGAGTCGCTGCTGAGTTTTTAACTTAAAAAAAACAACAATAACAAAAAAAAAAAAAAAAAAGCATCAATTCAGCTTCTGGTCTCATTCGAACTGCTGAATAAAGTGGTGAAGGCGATGAAGCATCAGGTATTTTCTCTGCAGGAAGAAACTATTATGTGGAACCATCAGTCCCTGACAAAACGATGCAACTTCAGGACTTTTTCATTTAATTATGAAGATTGTTGTCTTTCTGGTTTGGACGATGCATGCATAGTTATGTATTGTAAAAGTAGCTCCGTTTCTGCCTCATTTTCTGCATTTAAACTCATTTTTACATCTCCTCTATTCTTGTTCATGTTTCCAGTATTTTCCAGAAATAAATTAAAACCAGTAAAGGAGGAAGTGTTAATCTACATATTTATCGACCTGCAAAATACACTTTATGAAAAGCTAAAATATATGTGATGAAATGATTGAAAAAAATAAATAAAAAAAGGGTGGGATTCACTTAGCAGCAGTCTGAGGCTGCTTTCATTCTGTCAGGAACTAAATCCACAACCACATCGGATTAATAAGGCTCAGCAGGCAATTTGGCCTTAAAAATCCAGCCTCAGAAAGCTCTGTGTGTCTGTTTTGTTATTTTTGAACCGATGGCAGGTCTACGCTGTATGTAGGTGGTGTAAACAAACGCATATAGGGGCAGCTTGAGACTTAATGAGTTCCTCTGTGTTGTAAGCTCCATACAGTCATAAGGTAGAATGACCTTTAAAGAGCATCAAAGTCATGTTTTATTCAGCTGGAAATTTAAATGGGGAATTGGGGGCTAAAAGGATGTGCTGGTCCAGTTAAAGTCCAGATTCAATCCTGATTAAAATGCGGTGTGATTGGATCTTAGGAGCTTTCACTCCTTGCAAAACTCCTCTATGGAAAATAGACAACGATTAAATCATATGGAAGATGGTTCCTCCGATCGCCGCTGACTAGTGTTTAACACTCTGCTCTGCTTTCTTTGTGCTGACAAGGATTTCTATTTACTGTCCATTTGAGAATCTGTGCAGAGCTTCAGTTGGAGTTAAGCAAACTCCATTTGATTTAGTATAAAGTCTGCAAGAAAAAAGTCTAACTCTGTGATGCAATGTCCTGTGAAGTGGAGGAAACTGGCAGGCGTGTTTGACCGAGTCTCAGCCTTCAACAGCAGAGGACACCTTGCGTGTTTTTTTTCTTTCAATATATTTAGCCTTTTACATTTAGACAATATTGCTTTGATGTATAGCACTGCAGACTAAGAATTGGAATAGATAAGATGAGAATGATCATGAAAAATCTCTGGGAATGAAAGAACATATTTGGTTAGACAATAAGCTGCAGTCCTCTTATAGAAGACATGCCTGCAGATGCCTCTACATGGTTCAGAGATGGCTCAGAAGATGAAAAAATGAGCACTTAGGCATCAAGCACAGAGGTGGGAGTATTATGCTTTGGGCTGCTTATCTTTTTGAGACCCAGAGCAATTTCTTAGTACAGAAGGAACAATGTATACAGCTTATATATAAGGATTATAATTTTCCTCTTCAATGGGTTGATTAGGACCCAAAACATATCAGCTAAGAAATAAATAGACCTCAGACCTAAAGAAAAGTGGAGAAGGGCCTGAAGCTTTGCTGATGCTGACAAGTTGTTTATGAGAGTAATAAGTTCTTCACCAAGTTGTGTTTTTTAAAGATCAGTTTTTACCAGTGACATGAAAACCAATGTATAGTTAAACTGCACTACTTTGTGCAATAATGTTTTCAAAGCGTGCCAAATGAGTTCATGTCTTTTACCAACGCAGAGAAGTATTAATCCCTCGAAAACAATCAGGTTAAACATTCTTAGGTGCAGCTCTTCAATGCCAGGTCAAGTCTTGAAAATAGCATCTTTTGACATTTTGATCTGCAGGGTTTGCAGGTACTTTAATCATGATGAGGTGCACAGGTCTTGAAAAGGTCATCTCCTGAGTCTTGGAGGGCACTGGCATTTGAAGAAAACACTTATTAAAAGTGCTGATGAGGTCAGCTCACAGGACAATGAAAATAAGAAAAAAATGGAGATTATTTGCTCTTAAAGCAGGTCTGTATATATTTTGAGCACCTCTATGTAAATGTTGACTCATGAACAGAGCTGCTGACAGACGTTTTTTTTTCATCAATACTGACCTCCAGATGAAACGCATGGTCTCTATATTATTATTTCTGTTAAGAAAGAAGAAAAACTATATAAATATGCAGTAAAAAGAGACAGCAGACAACTGTCTCATTCATACTGATGTTTTATAAACAAGTAGGTTATTAAGTCACCATTGAAATGTCTTCAAAATAAACTCTGACATGTTCTTGCTTTTATTCCTGATGTTGCACAGTGGTCATTTCTGTTCACTTCATAATAGTTGCTCATTTTCATTTGTTATCTCTTAGCTTCCACTTTAGGTCAGTAATTAAAAAAAAATACATTTTTTTTTATTTGCTGAAATCTAAATCCTATTTAAAACCTAATTACAAGAGAGAAGGACCACCAACCTTACAGAGAAACACTATTTTAACTCTTTCCCCCTTGATCTTCTCCTCTTGATCGTTTTGCCAGTACAGAACCAGAGGAAGGTCCACCTGAAGACCATAGAAGAACTTGATCTGCAAAAACCAATGCAGAGACCCTGAGGTTCCTGAACCACGTACTTTCCTTTCCTTGGTAACCACTGGAGGTGTCTAACGTATGACATTTACATACAGGGATCCCAGTCTGCACTGGAGACCCGATGGATGTTGTCTCCCTGAAAGATGCCACGCCTCTCTTTGGGATTCCCTCCTCTCAGATCCATAAAATACTGTGACCAGCAAAGCTCAAGGTGAGGACACACTGCTCACTAATTACAAAAAAACTATTGAATCTAAAATTCCTCATATCAGTGTTATCCGTCAATATTAACACATTCCCTATAGGAGAAAACCACCTCGATCTGACCATTCGTAGGTGTTGACCGATCCTCAGTGCAGCATGGAAAAGGGTCGACCAAGGCTGCCTGCAAATATCTAAAATCTTAAGCAACTAAGGTCAGATTCTGTCCTCTTCTGGTTTTCGGTCTGTTATGGTCCGCTGATGTTTATGTTTTGGTTTCCAATGTTTCTCTGTAATTCATTTATGTTCCTTTATTATTGCTTGTTTAATTCTCAGTCATCTTGGTCCTAAATCGGAAGGAAACCTGACTTTCACTCAGCTTTTTTATTTTTTTGTAAATGTTTGACGCCTATCCAGGTGTCTTTGTTTGTTCTGTGAGCTGACACCAGAGCAACCTGTAGTTGAAGCGCTGATATATTTAAGCAGCATGGAGTTTCCCTCCTCCTGAGTGAATTCAAAGTCACATGCAAGTAAAAGCCACTAATTGTTCTTCTGGGATTGTTGGAGTCTTTTTTTGTTGGTTGTTTGCATTGGTCTTCTGAATCATGATCAGAGTACTTACGTGATTTCTTTGGAATGAGTCCCAGGACGGGCTGCACAGTGGCGCAGAAGAAGACAGATGAAGCGGGAGAAGATGGATGGAGTTCCATGACTGCGCCGTAAAAGCTTAAAATCTTTTCTGCTCCGATTTCAGTCTGCCTTGGTGCGAGCTCACAGAATTGAAAAACAACCCTGATTAGGTAAAACATTTCCATAAAAAACATAGCCAAAGTCTGGTTGCCTTCCAGTTTAAGTTTTGGGATTCTTTTACTATTATTAATGCTTTATCAATACAGGGAAATCATTGAATAGAGAGACCTGTTGCACAAACCAACAGCAATAGCATAAAAGTTGTATTAATATAATTCAATAAGTAATTCTGAAGATCAGTGTCATACATCAGTTGAAAGCAGATAGGGGAGATTGCTTCAGCAGTTAAAAGTCCCTTTTTTGAGACTATTCTTTTATATAACATACCTGCATATCTTTACTACAACTTATCAATTAAACCCCTTAGATTTTTAGCCATAGTGAAGATGTTGGTTAATTAATGTTGGGGTGTAGGAGCCAAATACTGAACAAGGCACATTTTAACCTTGTTTCGCTTAACTTGAGTTGCTAAATTACCCCGTATGATCAACACAAATCTTTTATTTATCTAAAGTTGCTTTTTGGTTGTTATTTCTCTTGTCATCCACCTGACATGTTGTAAATCAATAAAATAGAGTAAAACACTTATTTTGAAACACTTTTAGGTTTGTTACCAACCCAGCCCACACCTGTCAGCCATTGTTTACCTGCCTATACTGATGCTTCAACATTAGTTGAAGAATAATATTTGTGCTGAAGAAGATATATTTTCAAAACATAATAATTTCAGTATTTTTAAGTATTATATACTTAAGTTTCAAGTATTATAAAAGCAATAATATATGCTAGTATATATAATATATAAGCACTAATCAAATTTACCTTTGGCCAAAAAACCTCTGATTCTGTTTTTCTTTATAAAATTGGAACAAACCAGCTTTCAGCCTTGACATCCATTACGTGAGCTTAGAGCAGAGATGGCTAAACACTGTAAGAATCAGAGGACTGCTGTTTGAACTGATGGTGTTACAACCCCCCATTGCTACAATCCTCCCAGGTCTCCCCTAGAAGTGCGTACTATAGAAGTGCGTAGACGTATTTATCAGTTATTTTCTAAAAAGTTTAAACGCCCCAATAATGAGGAAGTCAGACAGTTCAAGGTCCAAGTGAAAGGCGTCTAGAAGGAGAAAGCTTTGTACTCCCTGAATGACACTAAATGCAAAAGATTTTGAGAACAAAAGGTTTTTAATAATGCCTTTTATATGAGATATAAGGGAACATTGGGGTTTTTTTTGTTCCGTTATTCTTCAAATGGATTTTTTAATGAATGTGCACCAATGTAAGAGTGTTAAGAGACATTTAACTAAGATGTATAAAGAGAAATGGTGAGTGAGGGCTTTGCTACTGCGATAAATCTGAGTGCCTAGATGGCTGAAGCCTTCATATACACAACATCTCCATAGTCTAAAATACTCATGAAGGTGACAGAAAAAAGCTCTTTCTTGGCATTGCATGTGAAGTAATTTATATTTCTAGTTTTCACTTTGTTCTCTTTTCAATATTGGGTTAGAAAGTTTCTCATCTATGGTGATGCAAGAGATATTTCTTTATAAGGAGTAGGGCATCTTTTTGTTGAAACATAATATGCCTTTAGTCTGCCTTGGATTCAGTTATAATCTAAGTTGGTGGCTAGGGTTTGCAACTGTAAACATCTAGAGAGGTACTGTGAAATATCACCAATATCAACAGATTGTGGAAAAACTCCAGGAAAGAAATCACTGCAGCTTTATTGGGGCAAAAATTCAAGCCCTGGCTCCAGGTTTCAATGTTGTTGTCTCCTTGGGCAAAAAGCTTCAGAGAGTAGTAGTGATACTGATGGTAAAGTTGTAAACAGACATGTTTTCTTCTTCCGCGTGTTGTGAGCATAAATCTTGTACGTTTGGCTCATTATCCGTGTGAATTGTACTTTCATCAAGCACAACGAGCCCTTAAGACATTTCTAACTATTTTAGTTCATGATTTGAACTTTGAACGCAGGCAGGCTGCCTTTTCTGGGTCCAGCAAGTCCAGACTATTTCTTCTTCTGAGGTGTTTGATTGCTAACTGGGTTGGCATCGGCTGAATATCAGTGTCTCACCTATCCAGGTTGAAGGTGGCGACTGGAAGAGGAAGTTGAACGTTGGGGCCTTGCTTCTATCGCCTCAGTTGCAGGATGTGATGTCAGAAGAGTTTCCTCTTTTGTTCCATCCTGTCTTTTAATCTCAACACATATTTTTTGTGTTCTGTTGTGTGAGAGTTTAATGAATTTAAAACTTGTCTTTTTTCCTACTGGTTAACGGTTTGTCGACTCTTAGTTCAAAAACTCCTTTGTGTTAATTAGTCATTCTCTCTCAGTTCCTGATTTCCTTCCCCTTCAGCTGCTCCACATAATCCCCTTAGTAACAAAGCGGCATCCTATGTCTTTCTCTATACTTCGTCCAGCATTCATTATTTACTGGACTCTCTTGTTAGACTGCCTGTTTATCTATTACTACTATTCTCTGCCCATTAGACTACCTGTTTCTCTGCACAGGCTTCATGTCCTGTTCTCCTTATAATCTCTGTTAGCTACCTGCACTTTGCTCATCCCACATTTAGTCTGCAATTACCCTACTCCAAATCTACACCACCTCCCAGTGTCACCCTGAAGCAATAAAACTGTTTGAGCAACCTGTATCAAGGTGGAGTACTTTACTCATCTTCCTCAGAAACTTAAGTAGCTCCCAAAAAATGTAGACGGGGTTAAAAGGTTTAATATTCTTTCTACTGCCCGACAAAGGTGACCTCACCCGAAGTTTCCTTCATCTCTAAGACATTTAAAAAGCTGATAGGCTACATCTACAATCCTAGGACTACTTAACAAACTGTAACAAAGGCATAAAGGAAGAATCGGTTTGTTCACTGCTCAAAGATAAAAAATAAAAAAGCTTGAGATGCGGAAAGTGCTGGGGGGAAGCTGGGCTGATAAAAAGAGCACCGAGTTCTCTGAGCCTCGGTGGTTGGGGTTGATATTATGCATGAGAGGAAAATGGACAGAGTGTCTTTCCCCATATTACTGTATTCTCACATCTGCATTCTGGCACTGTGTGGGTAGCAACGCAGTGGAACTGAGGAGAGGTTGATTACTTCAACCCACCTATCTGTACTCTAACAATCAGGCTGAAATAGATGCAGAAATGGGAGTGAGGGGAGGTGGATGGGGGGGAACCTCAGCATGAAAAGCTGTCTTTCAATCTGCAACTCAGTAGGCCTCCTTCAGTCAGATTCTGCTGTGCTGTACTAGACCATCAGCTGGATAGATGTCCAGCTCTGCTCCAAATGTGGCCTCGTCACTGAAGCATCTGCTGTGTGTCATGAAAACCCGCAGAATCTAAGGTTTGGGGGTTTTAGGGATCCTAAAGTGGTGAAAACTCACATTCAACCGCTTTTTCTATGTATTTATAGCACAATAACTTCATCTATGTCGGATTTTAATAGCTGTAGGTTTAGAATTTGGATCTTGAAATTTACAGAACACAGAAAAATGAAAAAAGTTTCCTGTTAGCAGGAATAACATCCACTGGATCCCCACTTGGAGTTTCTTTCTTTTATCTGTTCTCTACAGAAACAACTTCTACCGCCAATCCTAAAATCCGCTGAGGATTCTGTTCAATTTCTCCAAGTGACGCGGTCAGTCATGGACCGATTGTTTATAAATTGACTGGTGTGACTGTGCTTATATAGAGGAGGTCTGTGTTGACTTCAGGCATTAGGCCTCAGCCTCTCAGAGTGCAGCTGTCAAGGGACTTTTCCATGTCTCTGGGACATGCTTTATGTTGTAAAATGATGGATGCACAGCAGATCTCTCTAAGAAGCTTTATAAAGAAACCCTCTTCTATCCTTTCTTACTTTACTCATCCCCTACACCCAGTCTCAGCTCCTGGCTTCTGGCTCTGAGATTAATTTCTGTTTGGTGCAGCATGCGCTGAAACTCCTCCATTCCCCTCAGGCTTGCTTTATATATGCATGCACTGCTTTTCATGAAAACTTTTGATTGCCTTATTGTTCTGAATTATTTGGTAGTAAAAAGCCTTTTTTTCTTCTCCAAATCCCATGTTGTAAATAAATAAAAAACATTTTACGTTGTCCAAAATATATGATGGCAATATTCATATGAAATATCTGTGTTCTGCTACAAGTATCAAGCTCCAAAAATAAGAAGTGTTTTCCGCTGTGTTTCTAACTTCCAACCAGAATGTTTTAGGCAATGTATAAAAACAGATTTAAAAAGCTTTTTTAGTTAGTTTGGAAAAAGCGATAAAAAATGGTTCTAACCTTTTTTTTTTTAAAGATCTCTACAGTGAAGAGGGAGCTTATTCCACAATAATGTAATTTTGAACTCAATTCTCTGAGGCTCTGTTAGCCAGTGTGGTAACTTTATGTTTGTCTATAGCTTCAGCATTTTGAAGAATTTGGATTTTCTTAAGTAATAGTAATTTTTATAATAAATTTAATGGGGTTGTCAAGATTTCGACCTGGATCCATGATCACCCCAGGTTTTTAAGAGTACTGTTGTTTTTTTCCACTGTCCCATGTACTTTTTCAGGTACAGGGATTGTCATCTTGCTTAAAGCAATTTGCTGAGCTTACTAAGTAGCATGAAATGATAACCCTAAATATAATAGTATTCTGTTTTTGGACATCTCTGTGTGTTTTTTTTTTTTTATCCTACATTATAACTGGGCTTTAGTTGTTATAAGAGGACCGGTCTGCATTCATTTTGAGCTGAATGTGATTCTTTTTAGTTAAATAATAACAAAAGACATCCTGAGATGAAAGAATTTATACAGTCACATTCAAGGTAAATCATTTTCCAAAGCAATGGATATATTTTCATCATCTACAAAACCAGGAGAGAATCAGAGAGAAGTTATTCTTCACTGAGTTGCACCCCTGTGATGTTACCTTGGGCTCCACAGCAGATAGATGACGCTGCCGCAGTATATGCTACCCAGCTGCAGTGACAGGCTGTTCCTATCTCTTTTTCCTGCTACCCGGGATGCTTTCTATGAAACAGCGGGTCAGAGCAGTCTCACGTACAGCCATGTGGAAAAGAACAAAAATCACTTCATTACTCCTTAAAATCAAAACGACAGCCCAAATCGAATTCAAGTCACTGTGGCTGTGTATTGAGCAACCTCTGTTTCTGCACCCTAAAGGCTAGTCGCAATAGAAAAGTCTGAGCCGAGGCTGCTTAAGGACAAGAACTGCAGGAACACAATAAAACATCAGTCTTCAACCTCAAAATTATATAAATTAACACACTGAGTTAAGACTAGCAAAAATTAATTATCCTAAAAGATATTTAATCGACATAAAATATAACAAATCCAGCCAATAATTACCTTTCTTTAGAGTGAAAAGCATTGACCTGTGTTTGGACTGGAGAGAGCGGTAACCCCCGTCCTGAAACGAGGGTTTGGATGTGGCTGCAAAAGCGTGAACCTGTGAGCTTCCCATCTTTCATTGCAGTAAACGGACTCAGACTGAATCCATCTACTTTGATTCTGTGAAAGAGTACAAGGTTTCACTTCTGTTATACCTTCGGGTTATTTGCTGCTCTTTGTGACAGAGCTGCTTTTATCTACAGACCTTTTTGGCAGAAACTCTTCAGTGTCACTCTTAAAAGGCTCTTGGAAGCTTTCAGTTCTGCAGCATCTTGAAGGGTAACTTAGGGACAACACTTAGTAGGTTTAAACGCCATTTCTGTTTGCTGTCTGATTTTTCCTTTGTTTGAATTTGAACTGTGATTTTAGTGATTTGTCGGATGTGATGAACTTTTCCTGCTAGGAAGGTTTAGATCTCTAATAAAAACTTATCTATTTAGCTTAGCATAATTCCTTATGTGAATTTTAAAAGGCATATCTTTACTTCATTTATAAATCTGGTCGTTTTTTCTATCATGGTTAATGAAATATGAGCTGGGAATTAGAAAAGAAATGAAATGCTACCTGACTATCAGTGCGTGATTTTAAAGACAAACTGGATTTAGACATTTGATTGTTTGTTTTCTTACTTGTTATGTAGTTTTTTTGACTTGTGCTTTAAGTATATTTGTATTCATTCAGTACAAGGAATTGATATCAATGAATAATACAGCTCATGGTTTCCTGAAAATAGTTTCTTTTCTGAACATATGCTTATTATTCTTCAGCATGTTGCAGGTTACTTTCCCCAAACCTATAAATTACATTCTCAATTAAAAGTGACTTTTCTTGAATTATACCGGTTCCTATTCCTGGAGATGATCTCTGTAGCTGTGTGAATGCGTATAAAGCATTCATTGTGTGAATGCTTATAAAGCATTTTAATTTTCTGAATTATTAAAGATAAAGTTTTCCACCATTTACAGCCATTTTTGTTAGGTGTTCCACCTTTGGTCACTGTGATTCCTTAAGATGAGCCTCCTTCATCATATAAGTTTGCGTTTAATTCCAGGAGCCCTTCTGTTTGTAGAGGGATCCAAACTCCATTTCTTCTTTTAGGTCTGCTAAAACAAGCAAATAAACTAATTTTCAGAGTCCTGTTGGGGCATCGGTTTTCTAAATCTGGAAATGTTTCTAAGTAATAGTATCGAATCTTAATAATAAATTTAATGTGGTTGTAGAGATTTAGACCTGGATCCATTATCACCCCAATATTTAAAGAGTATTGTTTGTTTTTGTTTGTTTTTTTTATGGTATTTTGGTCCAAGAGCTAAGACTTCTGTTTTAAATTTATGTAACTAAGAAAACTTTGACACATTAAAAGTGTTATTTTTTCAATACATGGGCGCAGATGCCACTGGTGGATGTCCCCCCCATATAGTGACACTGATCCCTCCTCCTACTGGCAATGCGAGAAATTTCAGAACTAGAAATTTGGTGCTGACATTCTTCATTACAAGTTGGCTTGATCAGTTAAAGCTAAAGCCCTTGCAGTACTGCCACCTAAAGGTGACATTAGGTATAACCATTCCATCATTGCCGCGTTAAGTGTGGAAAGAATGGCTCCTCATGCTTCTATTAAATGTGAGCGCTATCAGAGTATCTGAACAGTTCAAGACCACATGCGCAAATAACAAAAGTAGACACAGCAGCACACTATTTATGGAAGTAATGGTGACTTTAATTGTTTCCACAATATTGTTCAAAATAAAACCCTCAAAAAAATGAAGAAAAAAATCCCTCCTTGTTTAAATTAGAAGCTTAGCTAAAGCTAACTGCTACTAGTGTGTGTGTGTGTGTAGATAGAGCCTGGATAGCGATGTGAAAAATGGATAAAATGCAAAATGACTGCAGATGGTTTAAAAAATATCTAATATTTATCTGCGTGAAGATATGATTTAAGCCATGTAAGCTTCAGGCAAGCGATGCCGGCCGAAATTTCTCGTTGGGGTAATAAAATGCCATGATCAACCATTTTAACTGCTGCACTGGGATAAACTGATCTCTTTACCGGCTATTTACTTTTACTATTTACCTGGATTATCCACCTCTGCAAGTCAAAATCAGAGAGAGGAGTTGCCTGGCAACCTTATATATTTTATTGGAAAAATTATTACATACCTCAGAAGATAATGATTAACAGTTTATTGAATGGGAAGGATTTGTCAACAACATAAAACAGAGCATGAAGGTTATTGGCAGATTTATAGATGATATTCAAGAAAACGATCTTCCTTACATTCCTCAATTCATGATTAAAGATTCAATGCTCAACTTTATAGATGTTAAGGTGAGCTTATAAATTACTTTTTGCATCACTGGCATTTAGCTTTTTGATACTCTTTTTTTTTTCTTCCTTTTTTCTTTTTTCCTTTTCTGAAAGACTCATCCAAGGAGGTCAAGGATCATTTTCATTCTGTCAGGACCAGTAAAGTCAATAACATTTTCAATTTTAGAAATAAAATCATCAAATAAACTTTTGAGAGAGTCCGGGGACAAGGAGCACATGTTAAGAAAGCCTGGAAAATTGGTCAGCAGTGTTTTCTGCAATGTTTTCTTTAGATTCTTGTATTATATTTATGTATTGAAAAACAACTCTTAAAGAAGATGCAAGAATGATCAGATAATCCAACGTCTAACACTTGATTTTTCCTTTAGATCTTAATCATTTCCTTAAGAAATGATTAAGAGAAAAGTATTTCCTCCATTGCACAAATTTGTTGGTATCCCTCATTTAATGAAAAAAAAATCCACAATGGTCACAGAAATAACTTGAATCTCACAAAAGTAATAATAAATAAAATTCTATGAAAATTAACAAATGAAAGTACAACATTGCTTTTTAATCATGCTTCATCAGAA